>NW_010578809.1:0-26997 GCF_000705375.1 Tinamus guttatus | reverse complement strand
CCATATAAAGAAAAAAACATTACTTTTTTTCAAGACACAACACCAAGACCAGGTATTATTCATGTTATGTTTGCTTAGCCAACATTTTCCCATCACTGAAAACAATAAATCTCGATAATAAGCAAACCTTTTAAGCTCTTTGGCTTCTTGCACTGCCAATTCACAACTGTGCTCTTCACTAACAACTTGCAATAACTTCCATTTTATTTGATTTTTATCAACATCATCATGACAACCCTGGAGAGAACAGAGACAATTGCCTCAATTATTTTTATTTGCTTCTGTCTTTGTGACAGTGTACAGAAATTGTTCTGGTAAAAGGCCCCTTAGATACTATTTCAGTTAGCCTTTAACAAAATAGGACTTTTAGGACCCAATTCAATATGGGTGTAATTGGTGTGCTCCACCAGCAACTGTGTATCCCTGTGCACTAGAGCTTCATTCGTTCCTTTTTCTTGACTTTTCCCCCTTTGAAAATACATGCTATCTTTAGGGGCTTAAAAGAGCATTTCAATTGCACTGGAATAATTTTGACTACTATTTAGAACCTCTTTATTGCTGTGCTGTGTGTTTCTTAAAATAAAGCTCCTCTGCCACAAGAAAACATCTTGCTGGGGAATATAACAAACGCATCCAATAGGAAGTTGGGCCCGGGTTTAGCTGATTTTGGATGCAAATATAGAGGAGCTATTTTTGTTTTTGTTTTTTAAGATAAGATTTTATGATGAAAGATTTATGCTGAATCTCAACCAGCTAATATCACAGCCCAAATGGTGCTTATAATTTTTCTTTAACTATTCAGAAATCCTTACATATTTACACACCATAATCACACGGTGTATTTTCACATTGCTGTGCAAGCAGCTGTAATGCACCATAAAGCAGTGATGGATTTTTAAACAAATGATGATTGAAAATTCAGGATAAGAAGTTCTTATATTATTGAACTTCTTTGCAAGGCAGTAACTAACAGACCTAAAAATCCCTTTCTGCAGAGGCTCTCAAAAGATCTTTAGAAGAACAAGACGACAATCCTGTGAGATGCTTCATTACCATGGCCTGGGCTGCAGATGTATCAAAGAAGGCATGGGTACCTTCATCAGAGGGGTGACTGTTTCACTTGAATTCAAATTAAACAGAGTGAATGGCTAAGATCAGCCAGAGAAGTGGAGAATTCAATAGTGTAGACAAAGCAGCCCAAAAGGTACCTGCTGGAAATCCTTGTTGACACATTGCAAAGCAATGGGATAAACTCTTGGCCTCTTTATAGTGCCACGATATAGCAGCCAAAAGAGTGTTTTGCCTTCAGGCCACTAAGCAGAAGAAAAAGGCCAATATTCCATGAAGCTTCTCCTCTATCTTTGTACTAGGTTAGTGGCTACTAGGTCAGTGTGATTGACGGTGCTTGGGTCACGGTCTTGGTCTTCTCCAGCAGACTACAAAATGGAAAGCATGTTTGACAGTTCCATTTCCCTGGATACTGTTGGAAAGTCTTCCAAAATTCTTGTGTGTGTGAGGAAGAGCATCACTAAGTTATAGTTCCTGAACTCAGACAATTACATAAGGCACTCGGATTATGTAATTACGAATATATAGGGAGGTTCCCAGTCTTCCCAGCTAGAGAGACGAGCTTGGGAAGGGACTTGCAGGAATCTAAAGGACTCAAACCATAATTGCAACAAAAAGCTGCTTTGGTATTTTTAACATCTTTTGATTTTTACATGCCTGTCATTAGCAGTAAGTGATCACACTCATTTATATACATCAAGCACCTCGGAGCATATAAATAAATAAATAAACAGACCTACAAAAAAGTTCCTAGCAATGCAGTTTCAGTTTTGATGTCGGAATGACAATTGAGGCTGACAGCTGGATCTCCCTGGGGAGAAAACTCCACCAGAGGGGATTTAAAGATGCAAACTCTCCTCGCGCTGGATTTATGAATGAAAGGAATGGGGAGACAAGCTGCAGACTGTGACACAAACATACCTAATGTGCTGGAGGATACATGAAAACAGTGACAAATGGTGGATTTTAAACTGAGGATTTTAAAACCCTAATGCACCACCTTGAACTTAATCCTCTGTTTAATGGGCAGAGAGTGAAAAGGAGAAGTAAGAGAATGCCAAGCAGTTAGCAAGGACAAGGGAAAATTAAAAGGACAGGTTGTTTTTCTAAAGTTTGCTAAGAGTGTGCTGAGTCCTCTGCAGAAGCTCCTATAATACCACCTGCATGAAAAAATTAAAGAACAAATCAAAATAGGAACACGAGCAGAAATTATTTTATTCCTCCTACATTTTGTTCAGATTTAAGCAAGATTAAGCATCTAATGAATTAGACTCAGGTTTCTTTGAACCTAAGGAACCCACTGATCTGTCTCAGATGGAGAGAGAAGGCGCAGGATACCTTGCAGCTAATTCACACTTCTGCTAAGAAATAAACGGTCACGACAACATCCTCAAAGAACTTAGGGCAGGGATCAGCATAGCCCATTAGCATTAGCACAGACAGGACCTCCTCTCCCCTCACTTCCCCGGGACACACGCTGTGCATAAAATTGTTTTATTTTGCAATCTGATAATTATGAAAGAACTGAATTGAGATTTTCCTCTCACTGTTGATACCCACAGACTAGAGAGTTAAAAACCTCAAAGCGAAGCTGCCACAGAGGCATCTGAGCTTCCCATGTTTTAGTCAATGCAAAGATTAATTCATGCAGCTGCCCGAGACGGGCTGGATCTGGGTCTGCACTTAGCACAGCCACAGAAAAGAGCCGCTCTGGGGCATTTCATGCACCCTCTCCCCTCACTAGCCAAGATCAGCTTACAGATCTGCTCCGACAAAACTAAAAACACTAGAGAACAGCAAGTAGTTATAATGTAAGTCACTGCCTGAAAAGCCTATTTTTGTCCCCCAAATGAATGCTAATTGCTCCAGAACTGCAAATGACAAAAACTGGAAGGGCAGATTTAATGTTTCTCTCTTTTTCAAATTATTTCACAATTATTTTCTAATGTCATGAAAGACGGTCAACCTAATGGTCACCATGTAACGGCACTAGGTCACCTTCTCCAAGGGTAGTCATTATATTGTCACACTTACCAGATGATGATTTCCCAACACACAACAAATTCAAATGCAGTGTCAGCTAATGGGCTGCACCAGCAACTGTTGGGATATTGCTCATAGCTAAGGTCATACCATGAATAAATGAGTCTGGCCATAGGTGAGTAGTAAGTGAGGTTAATTCACTTAGGCTCTGAAAAGGAATAATTAGAAATGGAAAGGGGAGAATTAGTGCTCTGTCCCCTCTTCTCCACTCCCCTCTTTGTATGTCCTCCCAGGGCTTAATTTCAGTGAATTTCCTGGGAAAAGAAGGCTCTAACACCATGCTGATGGAGCCGTGCTGGCCGGGCCGTTCATCGGAGTGAGGCAGACGCGCCAAGCGCTATGGGGAAGGAGCTCCATCGAGGACTCCAAACTGAGCACTTCACTCTTCCAGCCAAACCTCATTCACTTCAGCACTAACTTCCCAAAAAGCCACCAACAGGTGCAGATCTGCAAAGGGAATTGCTGCTCCTTGCAAGAAAACAAGTGACAAACTCCACAACTGCTGATGCCCTGCTGACCAGCAGCCATCAATCCTGTGGATTATCCCTAGGATATTCAATTATCCCCCATGCTAGGGATAACTTACTGCCTCTGGTCTCAATTCAAGCAGTTGTGCAAATTTTTCAGGGGGTCTACAAAGGGCTGCAAGGAGAAGAAAAGCCTCTTTCCTCAAGGCAGAGTCATCCAAGCAGAGCACGAACCGAGCAGAACCTAAGCAGAACCCATCCAAAAGCACCTCTAATGTTGGATGGATGTGGCATTACATGGACCCCCTCCCTCCCCCGGGAAAGGCGCAGGGCTGAGCACTTTTTTCATCTTCTTCTCCACAATTAAAAGCATTACCCAAGCCAAGGACCAGCTGCCAACAAGAACAAAGCGTCACATGAAAGGATTTTTAGGCAAGGGTGGCAGCTTCCTGCAAGTGCTGCAAATCACACCAAACTACATAAAATATCTGGAAACCTGGCACTAACGGTTAATGCAAAGCAGAATTTACAAAATCATTCTCTTTACAGTCTTCTATTTTCCAAATCTTTTCAGGATTTCATCATTCCTTCCCTCCTCTTGCTCCCCTCAAACCCCAGCTCTCTTCCTCCTCTTACAAGAATATGCTCAGCCTGGAAACATTTTAGCTGCAATCTTTAGATTTTGTTGAGTTCTGGCATTCTTCGAGACAGCTGTATTTACACCCATTGCTGGCGGGTAGTCATGCTGGAAGCAATTAGCTTTCATGCTGTTTCAATATCCCCTTTCAAAAACTTTGAGATCCCTCACTGCTATTGATTTAGATGTAGGAAGAACAGGGGGAAGGCGAGGGGGGCGAGTTCATCCGCACGCTCCGAGCTCCTATAGCCTAATTCAAATGCAGCAGCTTGGGCTCCCACCTCCCAGCTCATCCCTCCGTGGGCAAATTCACAGCCCTCCCAGGGAAAACGCTCAAAGGTCTTAAAAAAACATCACTACAACACTTAAAGACAGGAACTTCCAACACGGTTGGGTCAGCAGCCAGCAGCCATCTCTCGTTTCTATCTACAGGTTGCGCTGGGGCATCTCCATTGAGTTTAACAACACTTTCAAGTGTGTCTTTTATATTTACGAGGAGACAAACTGTCACTGCTGGACTACTCAAAAGAGGGGAAAAAAAAGGAGGAAGGAAGGAAAAACATGGTAAGATAAGATGGTAGCTAAATGTATACTGATTGCAATAATTGCATCCATTCCTCTGTCGGAAAGTCTCGTATTGTATTTCTAATATGTGCTGATAAGTGCATTCACAACATGATTAACTGCCTCAAGACAAGAATGGCTATTATGTTTAACAAAGTGATTAGCAAGTGACAGAGCCGCAAACTGTACTCCTAGGAAATTGGTTGCTTTTAAATTACAGCAGCTTTTTTATTGTTCCATTTTTAAAATGCAATGGTTTGTTACACATATGCAACGTAATTCCTAACTGACAATAAGCACTAGAGGATACTGAGCTTTTAACTTTTAATCTTCAGATCTCAATTAAGGCATTGCTCGTTTTCCTTTTGATTGCACTGATATCTGCATCATCCATGGCGCTCATTATGCCATCTCCTGTCTTAAACGGCTCTCAAAAAGCATCCCTGGACACAGGGGCAGGGATTCCAGCCCACCTCATTTCTAAGCCCTGCCTTGACTAAGCTGCAGTTTCTGCAGCATTCTCAACTACGACAGCATTTACTGCCCTTCCCTCATTCCACGTTTCCTGTTCTTACTGCCAGGAGCATCTTCCCCACAGGCTTCCATGAGCACCAGTGATCCTTGGAGCAAGTGATCCTGCTCCTGTGCAGCTACCTCCTGGAACAGGAATCAGAGCGATTTCAATCCCAGACTCTGTTCAGATCTGCTATTGCATAAGGCTCACCTGTACCCACCCTGCTTACCCCTCCAGGGAAACGAGCTGCTCATTAACAACATGTATTTTATAGCAACAAACAGCAGGATTTAGGCTCATCGTTGTGTGCTTCTGAAAATCCTGCTGTCAATTTTGTGGTCGTTTTCATTGGCTGTTCATATTTTTACTACTCTAACATATGAGAGCACTAGTCTTGGATTTGGGCCCTCTATTTCATACAAACATGAAGTAAAAAGACAGGCCTGGCCTCAGAGAAGTCGCATTCCACAAGACAAAGAGAGGCAGAAAAGAGATACAACAATCTGCACTACTTTAAAGTCATACAAAAAGCACAAACCCCTTAAGTAGGAATTTATCTGGAGACTTCCAAGCTCAATGACATCATGTGCTTCCAGACAGTTTATTTATAACATAAAGCTTAGTATAACTTGTAAGGAGAGAGAATAAATCAATTTGCTCTATCAGTGAACTTCATCAGATACAATACAGATGGCTCTGCTACCATGGTTAAAAATAACCTAGACATTTTGAGATCGGCTCAAGGCATTTATCAGATGAGGAAACTGGTGAGGGAGGGTTATGCCTAGCTTGTATGCAGCAGTGGGAATAGCCACCTAGCAATGTGGTTCTTTTATTAATATCATCTCTCACATTCATCATTGTTTCCTGGAGAATCAACTGAACTGGGAGAATTCAGCTTTCCAAACCATTTGCTTTTGCAAAAGAGCAGGACAGAAGAACCTGAGGTTGTTCTCTGAATGTAGATAAGAGGGGAAGAATCCAAAGGGCAACTCATACAACAGAATGTGAAATACCTCTGTGATGAAGCTACTGCAAGGAGAGCCCAGGGTCCCAGCTGGGGCAGCCCAATACTTCATGCTGGATGAGAAAGGATGCAGGAGATTAACCAGGTCCCAACGGGGTCCCCAGGGAGACTCCAGCACAGAAGAGACCTTGTAGATCCTGGCATCCTCCTGCACGGTCCTCATATGGTCTACCCGTGTTCCCAGCTAATCTGAACCAGGGAGACAGAGTTTAAAACATCCCACAGCCCTACAAGTAACGCCGTCCCAGATGACACTCTGTTTGAAGAATGAAATTCATTTGTTTCTCAGCTTTCATCACTCTCCTCCTCACATTCCACCCACAGAAGGAAAATTAGGTGTTGTTCTTCGCTGAGGTCTTATTTACTGAAGGATTTTACTTCAGAGAGCTCTGCCCAGCTCTGGTATAAGTAAGAACACCGCAATAGCCACGACTCTCTCAAGAGAAGGGATCCAAAGTCAACGTGAGCAGCCGTGAACCCGTATACCCAATTCATCCACTGTGCTAGGAGGAAATCCCAGTTACTATGTCACCCCTGCAAAACGAGGAGGGAAAGCTCATGCTGTGACCAATTTTTTTTTAATACCAGGTATAACAAGCTCTCGGGTCAGCCAGAGCTTCAACATCCAACTACCTTGAATTTTTCTTCATAATGAGCTCCCTGAAGAAGACCAAAAGGCTTTAAAACTCGAAAAAGCTAGGTTTTTCATCAAAATAAACCCTCCAACACGTAACTCATTAAACAGAGAAAACTCAAAGCAACTAGGCCAGACAGAGGAGAAATTAGAAAAGGCTCCACAATGTCACTGCAGGCTGGTCCTGCACCCTTGGTCCCAGCTCACCCCACGACTTGCTGAGCAGCAGCAAGCTGCCCCAAGCCCCTTCAGGTCCCTGAATCATCTCTCTCAGTCAGAATAATGAAGTATGACCTACTAGTTCTGTGAGCAGAAAGTACCTCCAAGATTATTCCCTAAAGCTCATGCTCAGCATGTAGGGCAGGAGCACGAGGGACTCTCTTAAGTCAGCGTGAGCTCTGTGCCTGATTGCAGTGAGCAAAAGATGAGGATCTGTTTGGATTTAAGGTAATTCCTTTTCTTGAGGAGGACAATAAATTATGTAAAAAAAATATGATACAATAAATTCTGGCTAGAAGATCAAGTTCAAAGTTTACATCTTCTTTTCTAAGTTATATTAAAAAAAAAAAACAAGAGACCATCAGAATTCATTAGATACACGTGAGACTTATTGCTTATTAAAATATATATTAGCTGTTTGCTACTACTTCAATTTGTCAGCTGCACCATGCCCAGACTTTGATTTCAAGAGGATTACAACCGCACAGCTAATTATACGAATGCTTCTGCAGGTTATAATTGAAAATGAGATCAGCTGATAAACTGCTTTGATAAGAACTCGCGCACGCAGGAGGGGAGGAAGGCGACCTCCATCCCTGCTGGGTTTGCTCCTCGGCGATGGCCTTAGGGGCGAGATGTCCCTCCCTGCTGCAGCGTGCGGAAGGACAGGACACCCGGGACGCTGGTGGTGGCTCCGAGGAGCCCAGGGGACGTCACACCTGTGAGCAGGAAAACGGCACCGCGTTGCCTCCTGCTCGGCGGGGTGGTTTGCAGCACCCACGTCCTGTATTGCAGTGCAGATTCAGCATTTAACTAAGATTTGAGCTGAAAACTAGGAGTTTTTGGGGGGAAGGAAAAAAAAAAAAAGCCCATCTGTTTTCAAAAAATATTCCTCAAATATAAGCAAATCGTGAGGGGGTGCTGCTGCGCTCATAAGCAGAGCATTGAAGCTGGGCTGCAAAAAAGAAGCACTATCATGTTCCTTGCAACGTATTAAACAGTGTCCTCGGGTTTCCAAATTATGCTAGTTTTTAAATTGCTGTTAATACAGGAACATCAGGTGAACAAGTTTTATCCGGCTTGACTGCGCGCACCGAGGCGGACGGTCCCAGCGTGCAAGTCCACTTGTTCTGAAGAAGAAAATAACCACAAATGCACTTACTGGGGGTGAAGCAATGACATCTCTGGTCTAGGGCTATGGAGCAATCTAGAAAATGTGGCAATCCTGAAACACTTAAACATCAGAGAAAAGGGGGAAAAGTGGTAAAAAAAAGAAGAAAAAAAGAATGGGAGATTTGAGAAAACAAGGGAAAAATTCTCTTGGAAGTCAAGACTCAGAGGGGAGAAAAAAGACTGAATTTAGAGGAGAGCCTCTACAAGGGGGCATTGCAGGGAAAAGGCAGATATCTCCCTCCGCTCGATGCACATTTTTCCCCTCCATCTTCAGCCATGTTCACAGAGCACCCCAAACCCCATCAGAAAACTGCTCCCAGTAACGAAAGCATCAAGAGAGGAGAAAGCCGGAGGAAGATCAATCCTGCAAACATCTAGCGAATAACCCAGCAGGCCACAACGTTGCTTTGGAGATGTGCAAACAGCCCGGAGATGACAATACTCTAATTAAAACTGCAAGCTGCAAAACGCAGCCAAAAGCCTTGCCGGGCCATCCAGCTCCTGCTCAGGCACCAGGCTCTGAAGAGAACATCAAGTTGCACTGGGAGTTGTTTCCATAAAGAAAATACAGATAATGAGGCATCCCTAAAACTCTCCTTTTTTTTTCCTTTTAATCTAAAATTGAAAGATCCACGTGAATAAAAGGGATGGTGTCTGAGGCAAGGGGACAGATGGTTCTGCTCCCAGAGCAGTGCACAAAAACGAGGCTTATTAAAAGCCTTTTATTTTACTTTTTTTTTCTATTTACTCGTCTTCCTCTCTTCACTCATCTATTCATCTATCCATCAGAGGATTGAAAATTCAAGTTCTTGTTCTTTGCATTCACATTCAAATTCAAATGCATATAAATGCACAGCACAGCTTTTAGTGCAGAAGTTTGAAGAGTTTTGCTAGAGATTCAGGCAGACTTTTTCTTTTTTTTTTAATTTAAGTGTATAACAAGCCAATTACAGCCCCTGAATCAGTACCTGCTCAATGAATACACAGGAAATGAGAGGAATGTGGCAATGGTGACACACTTTCCAGCCTGAACTCCCTAGAACGTGTCGCATATGCTATTATTTTATGTATAATGAGTAACTTGTAATGTGTTTATCTCATCAAGAAAACCACTTTTCCCTTCGTTTTTGCATTCTCTGGATGCTTAATGAAGTGGTTTTGCTTCTGATGAAGGTAAATGCATAAAGAATCTCTTCCGAACGTGCCGCTGTGTTTTGGTCACAGGCTCCATAGATGCACTCATGTCCTCAGCTGCCAAGGAACAAAATCGAGGCCACAGGTCTCTGCTCCGGGACGTCGGATCGGCCACGGGGACTCCCGGCAGGTACCCAAACACCAGCTCTCTCCCGCCTTCCCGCTCGTACAATAATAAAAATAAAAATACTCGGCATCCAACGTGCACCTCCTTGTCCTTATAGTCACACAATTGCACAAAAAAGGGAATGCACTTAATTATAACAATAGCAATTTGAAAAATGTTTTGTTATAATTAAAGGGCCAATTACCTTGCCCTATTTTAGCAAAGTCATGAATTAAAAATGTAGGACAGCTTTGCCAGAGTAAATTTATTTGCATACAGTACTAATAACACACACTCACGGTATTTTCTCTTTAACTAATCTTGTCTTCTATAAGCATCTTTAACCATCTTGTAATTTTAATTTAGGGACAACAGAACTTAAATGCTTTCATTTGGCTCAGTTCAGGGCACTCACGGCCAGTGGCCACCGCGCAGGTCACAGGCAGCGGCCGCTGGTTCCACCCGTGTGTCCCCAGACCTCCTGGCTTTCCAAACTCGTGTTCCTGGTGCAGGGGGAAGCAGAGAGCAAGGAACAGCACTGAGGAAAACCACAGCACAGCCCCGGCACACAGAGCTGCAGACAAAACGCCATTTGGGAGAGTTATAGGGCAAATCACATGTCGTATAATGCGGTCACATTGCAAAGGGCCTGTGGACAATTCGACACAAGCAGAAGCAAAACAAATCATCGGCTTCAAATGGTATGTCCAGCTCGGGAAATTATGTTAAATAACTCACTGTAATGCTTGGGTTTGTCACCTGTTATGATACCAACAGAACAAAAAGCTTTGCTGAAGAAAGGATGTATGCTGTTTGGACTGCCATTCAGTAATGATTTTATATCGTTTGCAGGTGTAGGTCACTGGTGAAATATAGACCATGATCCCTGTTGCTTGAAATATAGATCTCTATAAACTGTCTTATAAAACAGGCACTGTCGAGAAAACTGCCACACTGTTAAAATAAAATAAAATAAAAATAGGCACATGCCTGTTACTATCTTAAAATCAAGACGTTTCTGAAGCTGGTAAAGGGATTCAAATTAAAATTGGAAGAAAATGTGAACCATAAGGACATTTAGTACATAATTATTTAAGCAGAAGACCCTTAATGAGCTGCATAAACAGGCTCAGTTTATAAACTCAGTTTCAAAAACTTAGCTCAGCTTCTGGAAAAAGCATTACTTCAGACTTGCAATGGATTTTAGCCTGCCTGTTTCTTCCTATCTATCAACTAGACAATGTTAAATCGGGAGGAAATGCAAACATCAGCCATAGCAAAGAATCTTGAAAGAAAACACATGAAGAGATCATGTATCTAGGCAGTAAATAACTACCCACTTGGAAAAATAAAAATAAAGTGATACATCTCAGTAGCTGAAAGTGATTTTCCAGTAAACCATGTCTGCATAAAAAGGTGGTGAAAGGCCTGGTCTCCAAATGGGTACCGTGTGACAGTGCAGGATGGTGGCAATCACTCTGCAGAGGGGACTCCAGGGAATATCGCACCCCTGCGGTCCTGGGGCTGCCGTCTCCCTGGGCACATCCCTGATACACGCAGGGCACACCAGAAATTAACTCCTGGAGGGACTTACGTGGACCCACAATCAAAGAATGATGACATTGAGGCAGGAATTTATCAGTGATGACTTGGTGCAAGCCCGCAGGATTTGCACAGGATTGCAAAGAGGCTGCAGCGTTGGAGATGAGGGCTCAGCACTGCCAGCCCACGTGCACGGATGGCCAGGGGACAACACCGTGCACGTCTCCCAAGGTGCAAGAGCTCCCACAGCTCGCTTAAAACCACACAGGAACTACAGCAGCGCGAGAGCAGAAACCAGCTCTACCCACGAGCACTCTTACCATTTCTCCGTCCAGACTGCAGGGACCCCCGAGTGTCATCGCCCAGCGCACACGCGTGACACCGCGCTTGGCGCTGCTGCCCTGGCCCGCGCTCTGCGCCCAAGAGGGTGCAGATGGTCTCCCCACGTTACTGCTAAGTCTCTCCTATTGCAAGTGCAGCTTCACACTAAAAGGAAAGTCTGAAGCCCGTGTCAGTACATCTGCAGTCTGGCACCACTACGCCTTGTGGCTGCCAATTTGAGGAGATTTTTGTGGATAATACTGTTCAGCAACACCAGTGACCATCTGTTTCTTCCTCCTCCTCCTCCTTTTTCTTCTCCTTTGCTTCCACTTAACTCTCTCTTAAATGACCAAGACAGCCTGGAAACAAAGGCAGACAGATATTTGCAAGGGATTGTACAACATCTGCTGATTGAATTCCCAGGAATATAAGGAAAGAAAACTGCAGCCGGGCTTTGAATGAGGGTGTAAAGCAGAGGGTTAATGTGGAGAGAATGGAGCTGTGGGAAGTTAATGTCGTGTGATTTGACAGGCTGTTTCCCTGAGTGGCAGGTGAAGAGCAAGGCCCCACAGAAGACGTGCCAGGAGCAGGAGGGATGCGATTGCAGTGCGCTCTAACCAAAAATAAAGGCAAGCAGAACCCTGCTCATCTCTGCCTGCTACGCCGTGGGGGGAACAAAAACAGGGATTAGCACCTCAACTCAAGTGCTTTACACGTGCAGTGCTTAAAAGAGAGCCATCATTTTGATGCTTTGGATTTCAGTACTTGCAATCTACCTCTTCCCGTGACAACACAGCAAAATAAAGCAGCAACTTTTCTTCTAGGGCTTTAGATCACCCAAGGAATGGCCCCACCTCCTAATACAAAATAAGGTACAGGCTTTGCCTTAGCAAAGAGGCTGACATATGATTTTACCAAATCAGGTGATTTCGGATTAAGGGAGATATTAAAATGACAAGGTCTCGTTGAGCACCCAAATGGTCACTGCGTGTCAATAACCTGCATACATGAATACCTGTTGCCAGCTGTTAGACCTAAGTGACAGAGCGGAGAGGAAACAAAACAAAAATAAAAACTAAAAGCAAAGGCAACAACACAAACAGAGGTTCTGCTTGCACAGATCCACTTCTTTCCAAACCGGTAAACTTTCCCCACCTACGACATCCCAGGGCAATGACTTCCATGGGTTAGGTGGTCCGTGAGGAGATCCTGCTTTCCTTCTGATCCTGCTTGTTTCTTCACCTGAAGCCACCAAGAGACAGTAATTTCCCTTCTCACCTGAGATAAGGTTGAATTCTTCAGACCTGACCCATTCATACCTTATGCCAGTGGATATATTCTCTTTCCTGCAGAAGAACTCAGATGCTGAATTCCTAGCTGCTAATTTAAGTCTTTTTCTCTTAATTGAAATTACCTTCTGCATCATTAGCTTCATAACTGCCTAGTATATTTAAGGTAATGCAGCTCATTGAAATTCAGTTGAAAAAAAAGGTAGGTAAATAGCTTTAAGTAACAAATTTTACAATGACATCCACTAAAGTCAACCGGAATTATGTTATTTTGAAACTCAAACAGCCAGGTCTGCACTGATCTCAATGAGAATATATATCAGGACTTACCTCCTACAGAAACTTTCTACCTGATGCTAACTAGGGCCTTTAATTTTTATAATTGCAAAGATGATCTCATAAGTATCAACACAAGGCTAATACAGTGCTGGCTAACGAGCAATGCATCTCACAAAGCACGGGAGAATCCAAAAGGAAAAATTCTTGTTTCTAAAATAAGCTGATATTCTTAAAAAGAGGCATATATCCAGTCCCAAACTGAAGCAGCAAGAACCTAGAGTAACACTGACTGCAAAGTCCTATGCAGCCTGTGATCACGGTGTGACTGAGCAAGACTTAACCAAGCATTTACAAGGAGAGAATTCCAGTGCTCAGTGCAATGTAGTTTTAGAGGGAAATGGATGTTCTGTTGTGATAGAACATAAATGAATATAAATGAATTAAACCTCTTTAAGAGCTTCTCAACAATAACGCATGTTAAATGCTTGGAAAAACTCCTCCAGGCAGCAGTGATTAAATAAATGCAAAATGCTTTCATATTAGAAGGGCATGATCCTGTGTCAGAAATGAAAGGTTTTTGGCTTCCTTTTTTAACCCTAGCTTCAAAGCACATATATTGAGCAAAGCAACATATTGGTGTAACAGGTTATACACAGCATCTAACCCCCAACAGAAGAGTGTAGGGAGCAGCACAAAGCTCCTCAACAGCAGGATCACAGCAGCACCAGTTACTGCCATGCAGGGGAGCGAGGTGCCACCAGGCAGGACCTGCTGGGGCGACGACACAGGGACAGGAGGTCTTAAAAAGAGCCAAATCCAGAGATTCCTTGTGCTGGTGAGTCACTATCACTCCAGGGAGCAGAGAATATTCTCCGTTCACGCCGGCGCGGACGGCTGCCCGAGCCCAGCTGCGACAGGCAGGTGCAAGGGGAGGCCACGCGCTCCAGCGTCTCGGTGGCAGAGGTCTCTGTTAATCACTCGTTTAACAATTATTTACGCACAAACAATCTCCCAAATGTAGAAAAAATACAGCAAACTAGCCACAGGCGTTCAACAGACTCATCGCCTGCCTCCTGCGACCCCATGAACACGACAAGTTGGTGCACCAAGTTTTAGGCGATTGATCCATGCCCTCGAGCCACTTAAAACACCACGTGGCTACCTGTTTTTCTGCAAGGATGCACAAAATTCTTCCGCAGAGAAACAACCTTTGCTTTTCACCTCCTTTGTGACTTCTTTTTACTCTGCTCTTTTTCATTTGTCTTTCCAACTTTTTCAATTTTCTCTATTCTTAGATGTAATCTGTTTTTAAGAAAAATCCTGAATATTCTTTTAGATGAACTCAATCATCTCTGAGTCACCGCTAGAAATAGTAATTATTTCATGCTCTACACATACAAACGTATACACACTTCTTGTTCGCAAGTGCCTGCCAGCATTTCAATGGTTGGGTCATGATTCTGGCTCTAAAAAAATACAGCAAACTCTCACTACAATTCATTTTATATACTATATCTTTATAATCTCAAAAAAAAAAAATCCATTCTACATCTACAGCAAAGAAATTGGGCCACCACGTACTTAACTAAGCAACCAGTGGCGTCTGCTACTTGGAAACAAGTGGAAGAAGTTTCACCGCAAGCAGAAAACAGCCGCGTTGCCTGAGTGGGAGCTGTAATTGAGACCTGTTAGAATTGGAAATTCAGGGAACGGAGGCTCGCGGAGAGATTAGAAATCATTTTATCTGCCGAGCTCTGTGTTTTGACTGGCACACGGCACAAGTTGCCAAGGCCGGTATCACCGCAACCAGCCTCCAACTGTCCTTGCCCAACGCAGCCCGAGAGCCACGGGAGCCCCAGCCCAACACCCCGATCCTCGCGGCCAGGCCGGAGCTGCAGGTCACTGCGCTCTGTTGAAGGGCCAGAAGGCTCCATCTCTAGAAAACGCTACATTTACCAAACAAGCCAAAGTGAAAACAGCCCTAAAAAGCCCTAAATAACCCCAAGGCCGTTCTCACTTCCATGATCCCTCCTCCACAAACTGTTTTCGCCTGCACGGGCTGCCACTTGGATGGGGTTTCTAATGGAAAACACATGCAAGGCCTCCTCTCATCAGAGCATAAGGACAGAGCTCGACCCTTAACAGATACAATTCCACTTCTCCTGAGCACCAGGGAAATAAATATATGGTATTTCAGAGGCATGGGACATAAATTCTGACTTGGTTCAGAACCCTGGGGGTAATAAAGTGCTCTGCCCATTAAAACATAAATTCTCAACTGGGTAGAGCTGATGAGAGGCTGGGGCTAATAGGAAGCGCTAGAAAATCAGAACGACAGGGATGCTCTTTCCAGTCTGACTGTGGGAATTTACTCTCCTCCCTAGTGTACTTAGAGATGACAGAATTAAGAGAGGGTGGTTTGCATGGGAGCTCACAAGTAAATTGTTAACACCCACAAGTGCATTCGTATCAATAAAATATGTTTCTAATGCCATAAGCAACAGCCATTATGCCCAAACCGCCCAGTCTTTTTGAAAATGAAGAGATTTAATCCCAAAGTCATACTGTGAAGTAGGCAGCAACGCCATAACATGCTCAGGTACCGTGATGGAAGTTGGACATTTCCCGGTGTCAAGAAACGGTGTGGCCAAAAGCAACGGATCTGGGAACACCACACACGTCTCCCGAGCCGGACACTCCTGCTCAGGTACCGTGATGGAAGTTGGACGTTTCCCGGTGTCAAGAAACAGTGTGGCCAAAAGCAACGTTTCTGGGAACACCACACTCGTCTCCCGAGCCAGACACTCATGTCCAGGGCCAGTGATGAGCAGGGTCTTCAGCAAGGAGACCTGTTCTCCTACAGCAGCTCGCTGGGGCACAGCACAGAGGCAATTCCCCCTGCTGCATTACATCTCACTGGGGATAGGCATTATGAAGTCAATGTGAGATTTTTTTTTTCAGGTTATATGCCAATTAATACCTGTCAGCCTGAAAAAAAAAACATATCTTCAGGTCCTCTAATGAAAGCCCTTTCGGGCTTTCAGGGAATGAAGGAAAAAGTCAGTAACTCAGTGATGCATCCAAGGCTGCATTAAAGCCCTCAAAATATTCAGAATTTAATCCAAATCATTTCAAACTTTGCATACAGCTTTAGCCCAGACACATTCTTAACACCTCCTCAAGGAATTAAGGAAAAATACTCAGGATCAGATTAAAATGTTGAGAGGGATCAAAAGGCCAGCTTATGATCTGCAGATAAATCCATACTCTCCAAGCTTCTATCTGCCAGTAATATGTTCTTTGACTCCTGAACCTACCCTTTCCCTCAAATCCTTGTTTCCTAAGCAACACTAACTCGCACCTCTTATTTATGGTCTATCTATGCTATTCTTTACTCTCCCATTCTCCAACAGGGCTAAAAGATGCTGTTGAGATACAGCTCCTACAGAAAGGCTGCTCACTAGCTTGGAAAGTGTTGTCAGTGACACAAAGAAAGATTGCACTTCAGTTCCATTTATATAAATCTGTAACACATGCTGCCAGCTCTGCCATGTATGTCCCTGGGCACTACTGAGAAAATAGGGCTCTCTACCTAGATCCATATTTTGAAAATGATGATTGAAAGGCAAAACAAATTGAATGGATACGTTTACAGAAACTATACCCCTCATTGCTGTGAACAACTGTGGGGGAAACATTTTAACTACAAGTTTGTCTCCTTGCAGGATAAAACTGATGTTACTTAAAGTCTGTTGGAGACGTGAATAGAGCAGAATAGACATAAGTTAAACAAATTACAGTGGGTGCTGCCTCCCCCCCAGCACAGTGAATGACCCGTTCTCCGTTAGAAGTAAAGTAGAAAATCAGCCCAGCACACTGGGACCTGCGACACAACCGGGTTGTGTTTCCATAACATCTGAACTAAGCAGCAATGGAATTGATACACAGGTCCCAGGGTGCCCACTGAGCTGTGATTCGGTTTTTATTTATTGCAGAAGACACTTGCATGCGCTGGGACAAAGTTATTTGCTGGCCTTAAATGAGCCGCGCGGCACCAACTCAAAGCAAGCTTGGAGATGTATCAGGAAGGAATTTAGGATTGAATAAGGAAAGACAGGGGTGAATAAGCTAAAAGAACGCAAGTGAAGACAGGTTAAAGAACTAGGGATCCAGAAAGAACAACACGAGTTTCAAATCTTGCCTCCACGGGCACCAAAGACACTTTTCACTTTCCAAGCAGGTGCCCCCAGCCCGAGGGGCCACACGACCCTCCAGGGTCAAGGGGGTTTTCAGAGACCCAGAGCTTAAGAGACCAAACCAAAATGCCAGGCTTTTTGTTTCACAGTGTCCCAAAACAAACAAACAAAAACTTCTAAAGCAAAACGCATTGGCATCATTTGGCATCAAAATGAAGCTCTTTAGCCAACTTGAAAGAAAACAGAAAATTTTCATACGACTTAATTGTAAAGAATGCATTTGGGGTTAAAAGAACTTTGGAAATTCAGCAACATGCAGTGATTATGTTCAGTGTGCACCCTGGATGGGAAAGAAATTGTTGAATCTGTTTGCTCATGAGCTTGTGAAGTGGTTACCCATATGTTCCTCATATTAGGAAGATATTTAATGTATGCCCTGGGCAAATAACAGGCTATGCAGTATCCGAAATGAGCAGAACCATCACCTACAGAAAATACTTATTTCTGCCTTCTTTTGAATTGAAAAAATAATAATAAATAAAAGGAAAAAAAAACAGAAACAAGCAGCTAGTTACAGTAAATTAAAAAGATATCTATCAAATCTCACTTATGGTAATATAAAGCTATTCCTGAACTTTAATTATTATGACGAACTGGTCTCCTGTGGCTTGTTCATTTCACGCAGCTAAAAAAAAATGTTAACAGCCTTCTAATTATATCAGTTTTCTGTGTAAAAAAGCCGCCTCACATGTATTACTCTGTCTAGAGAAGCTATAGATCAACTTGCCATTCACTTAATGCTTTTAATTTACATATCAGAAATACTAATAAGTGTGGTGTTATTAGATCATATTCCCTTTCACTTCTGATCCAAAAAATGGTCCATTCTGTTTAGCTACTACAATTAAATTTATTTTTTCTATGGCAGGGTTTTTGATAAGGGCTTTTATCAGAAGTTTGACTGCATTAGGCTTAATAGGACATCTCTCTCATTAAAATAAAATGCAAAAGGAAAATATGTTTCATTAAAATCAGACAATGCCTTTGCCCCTCCTCAACCCATTTTGGAGTCATTAGCATTTTTAATAGAAGATGTAATTGTGCCTTTGCCTTGAACCAGAACCACTATCTGAAGCTCTGGATTTGTTTAAAATTCAGTAATTACTTGGGCATCACTTTATGAGTGGTGCTTCTCTGTCTAGACCAAAGCAGGAAGGGCTGAGAACTTGAATTGGGCACATTTGGGGTGCGTTTGCTACTGATTTACACATGGGCACTTCTCCTGGTGCTCATAGCACAGTACCAAAGGATTTTCTTTTCACTCAGAGTATAAACAATGTATTTCAGTCATATCTACTATATTTCATGGCTTATGAGCAGCACACAAAGATCTGCTATAGTCTACTGCTGGTAGATAAAGTACCTGATTGCAAAGCAACAGAGCTGCAGCCTGCAAAACCAACCTCTATTTACACCTAAGCGGGAGAGCTCATCCTGCTTTCCAAGAGAAACCATCTTGGATGATCTTGGGATCATCCTTAGTAAGGCCTCCAAAAGGTGCTGGAAAATTCACAGAGTTTACTGAGCCAAAGAAAGATCCTTGTGGGCTGCCAAGACAGAGGAAAAGAGTCCCAGTGCAAATGAAATTTGAGCCTCTCATAGATAAGTAGAAACTGCTTAAAAATGAGATAGTAAACTCGTGTGGTAGGTAACAGACAGGCTGGGGAAAATAAAATGTACTGTAATCAATGTTGTATACACATCCCATCCATCATTGCCCGAACGGATTCAGAGAGTGATTTTATCCTAATAACACTATTTCAGCTAGGTTCATTCTTTTGTTCTTCCCCTGGCACCTCCTCAATTCTCCTCTTCCTTTTCAGGAGGTTTCTAAAGTGGAAACTTTTGCTTAACCAGCTGTATTGCTATTTCATATCCTCTTTAAACATATTTCTGCTCGCAGTCGAGCTGACATTAGCTGCCTTAACAAAGCAGCAGCCCGTATGCAAAGTTTGCTTGTTTGCACCATCCTGTCCTGTGCTTCAACTCCAAGCCAAAATGCCCATATGGCCTCTGGAAAAAAGAAGGGGGAAAAACATAGAGAAAAAATGTTCAGTTGGTTCTGCTGGAAGTGAAGAAGTATCAATACAGAAAGTAGATTAAGGCCTTAGTTTAGCAAGGCTTAAAGTCTCTCTTCTGCTCTGTGGAGGCTGGGAATTGCAGAGCAGCAGCAATTGCTTCAAAACTCCTCAGTTCTCTGCTCCAAGTGCAACTTTCTTGGCAAGAGACCTCCAAGACCTGCTAGGATCACAGAGCACATCTCAGATCTGAGCAGCTCAGACATAGCTAGGAAAGGAAAAATGGCACACTGAGGTCATGATACTATTTCTGTAAGTTTATAAGAAAATATACATATATATATATATAATTTTTCATCAAGCTGTTGTCAAAGAGTACGCTTCATAAGCTGTTCATGTGTCATACATTCATGAAGAGGAGCTAAAAAAAAGTTTTTTGTGTCAAGATCAGTTTTAGGACCCAGATTTAAAAGCAAATCAAGGCAAGGTTTGAATTCTTATTTAGATAGCTGTAAGCTACATTCTTGAGATTCTGGCCCAAAATAATGCAGAAACCTTTCAAAAGGCAAGTCCCCAGACCTCCGGGTGTTTCTGCTTTCCGGGTAGGCCCAGGGTGGTACCTTTAGGACTGCGCAGCTCAGAGAGTCCTGGCACCAGGTGTATTAAGCAGGGCTGGAAATCACCACATGGGTTTCAGGGCCACGTTTGGGCAGAACAGCAGCAGCAGCACAAATGATTGCACGGAGGAAGCAATCAGCCAGAGCCTGCAGAGAGTGCCTCGAGCATATGTTCGGAGCGGCATGCAACCATCTCCGACGGCACCAGGCGGATCCGCGGAACTCCGGCTACGCGTCTCGAGCAGCGGGAAGCGGGAGAGAGTAGCAGGAGGTTTCTCAAACTCCACTGCTGCTGTCTGAGTTTATTATATTTATGCATTTTACGGATCATCACTTCTGCAGCCCTGAACGTACCCCGTGTGGATCACAAGGATGGGAAAAGCACGGGGCACACAGTGGAGTCCTGGGGAGGAACAGGCTGCCGTATCCGCTTCTGCTGCCTTAGAGGATGTTCCACGTCTGCAGTTTTATTCAGACTCTCTTGTCTGAATGCCATCTGCATTTGCAGCCCTGCTGTTGCTTGCATTTGCTCCTGAGCTGGGCTGAATTCTGATGTCCTTCCTGCCTGCCCAAGGTTTCTTTGTGCACAACCCTTGGTGTTTCTTCGAGCAAAGCAGACAGAAATATCAGCACTCAATTTGCTACTGTGCCCTTGTTGCCTTACCTACAGGGCTCCTAGACTCAATTCTCTCAAAATAGACTTGTGGACCAGTAAATGTCCCTAATACATACATACAGCTTGACAAACAATTGATTTTTCAGAGTGAAGCTGAAAAAAAAGTCACATTTTTTTTTTCAGTTCAGGTCAACCAAAATTTAACGTTTTATACCCATGTTAGGAGGTCAGGACCTGCACCTTTTGAAATTCATAGTAAGAAAACATTAAAGGAAAACAATTGAAAACAACAGTGTATACATATAAAAAAAAAAAATCAACACACCTCTTTTCCAAGGTGTAGAGAGAAAAAAATGGATCAAATTTTTACTTGTAGACCAAATGATACAAATGTGTAGGTAGTTCGTCCATCCACTCCCAAAACTGACAGTCTGAGGAACTGCCAGCTCCCAGTACATGAAGCGTGACTACACCTGGACAGCTGGATCAGGGAGCAACCTCGTTTTGCACGTTTATATGACCCTGTAGGACATGCAGCACTTCAGGCCTCACACCAGCCTGTCTGTGAAAGGCAGCCAAGCTCTTTGAGGTGGAAAGCAGGAAAGAGCCACCACATCTGCCTTGCTATGAAGTTCCCGTGTAGCACTTCGATACACAGCCTAGACCAACATCCAGGATTGTACACATTAATCATAATCCCCTTCACTCTTCCTAATGCTTCTGTAGTCCCTCTCGTAATACTGAAAAGCAAATTAACCATTCCTCCATGTGCAACTGAAGATTGAAGAATCTTCAACCTCCTCTCTTCCAGGCCCAAGATCTCCAAGATCTAGGATATCCAGCATCTCCTGCTCCACACAGACACTCTTCACACTTAATGTTATCAAAACTGAAAAGTTTGATAAGAGTATGAAAAAGAGAGAATGGGACACAATTGCATAAAATGAGCAACAACTTCAAGTAGATGAATAGCAAACCAGATTCCTCCCACTCATAGTAAAGCAAACTGTAGACCATGCAATTTAACTTAAAAGAAACAATATTTTAAGACTTTTTTTGTGCACAGTTCAATCTTGATTTATTTTGGAGTCTGAGAAACTGGCTGACCCAAGGTACCACTGAGGTCAAGAACTTAAGTGAATTTAATTAAAAGATAATGACTGATTTCTGCAGCTGCAAAGATTTTGCCACTGTTTCCACAGTGTGAATTGCAGAGCCTTCCTTGGCAAGCTCTCAGCACGACTCAAGCTCAAAGAGGGCTCCCAGCTTGAATCAGGGCTAAGAATGGTCTCCTGTGCAGTACAGGGCATCAAAAATGTACAACAATTTATCAGGCAAAGAGCACATTGGATTGGGGTGCATCAATGCAAGGAGACTCTCGGCTCATAAGTTGTATCTGATAATAATAAAAGTTGGGATGAAGAGAGAAAAAAGAACAAAAACAAATCTTCTCCATAATAAATAATAATAATAATAAATAATAGAGGATGATAAACTGATGATGAATAATCTAAAAAAGACTTTTTAGGGCAGAGATGAGAGAAGCAGAGTTTTCAGCATCAAAAGGAAGAGAGACCTCCAAGTAAAAACAACAAGCTGCAGATTATTGTGGAAAGGAAGGACAGATCACAAATACCTTCAAGAATGAAGGTGACAGCAATACAAATGGCTGCATGGCATCCTCCACCACGGACTACAAGCAACTGCCATCATCTGAAATGGGAGTTTCCTGGACTGTCAATAGGAGACTAACATCTAAAGAAGAGCCTGCGGGCTTGTAATTGTAAGAGAAGAATTGATCTTAGAGCAAGCAGGATAGACAAGCTGGGGAAGAAGCCAGAAAAGAGCAAAGATTAGTAACAACAGAGATCTATTTTGTGGGATGTGGCACAGCAATGTCCAGCACTACTCTCATTTAGCTAAAGGAGAAAGGCACTGACTTCAGTAAAAACAAACTTGTACTTTAAAGTTGCACTGAACTATTTATTAATTAGCATGCCCTAAATGTTCAGAGAAAGCTATTACTTGATGTGTGCTATTCTCCTCTCCAATCGTCTTTAAATGAAAGGAGTTGACTGGACTGATGATAGGATTGAGAAATACCATCAGAAATGCCATCTGAAGATGCCCAGTTATGTGTTTTTTGTTTAAATTTCATCAAAAGCCCTACAAAAAGGATGGCAATGACACAAGAGCACAGCCAAATGCATCTGGCTTTACCAAGAATAACTGTAATATCAAGTGCCTTGCTGGGTTGTGTCTTTTGGAAACAAAAACAACTCATTGTGCTACTTTGGAAAGGTTCCTTCTCATCAGTATGCAACTCACTTTAAAAGGATGATTTAAAACAAAAGAAACATTATCCAATATTAAAAGTAACCGTTAGAAGGCTCATTAGTGCAATGCACTGAAGCTGCGGTCTTCACAATTCTATTGCATAGCTAAACTACTGTAATTAAACCATAGTTCTTCTGTGTTATTTAGCAGAGTAAATAATTACACCATGTCCCTGAGGTTTGTTGTTAATTCGTAGCATCAGGCAGAAACCCTTGCTGTCGTTCCTAGACCTCCATTTCATGGGACCACACACCTATCGTGCTGTCCTGTACTTCATGGCCAAGTGAGAAGGCTCATTTTGAGACCTCCTGCTTACAGATACCCACTGAAAACTTCACTGCAAAGAGTAGCACAGAGGAAAGAGAACAAGTGAAGAAGAAAGAGGCTATTTCAAAGCCATCACCAAAGTTTTTAAGGGCATGAATGCAGTGCACAAGTTTTGTGCCACCCCAGTATAACAGACCACTTACTGCCACACATCAGCAGGTAAAACTGCTGGCAATGCCAACTTTAGTCTTTCCTGGAAAGGCAGCATTAGCAGCAGGAGGGAGGATGAGGTGGCTTGGCTTGTTTTCATGCTCCTTCCTGCAACAGCAAGGAAAGCCCTGTGTGCTGCACTATATACTTTCATTGCAAAAAAAAAGACCCGCTACCATTCCTCTACGTTGCTCTGGTTAAACTGAGACTCCATATGAGTATCTATTGTGCTCAAATATATACATATACACATACAGTATGCCAAGGAAGAGAGGGACCCAATGTATGCCTACATGCATATATATACTCCTGCAATCTTGATGGTAAATCAACAGCAGTAGTGTTCTGGGTATTGAAGAGAGCTCATTAGAAGAGGTGAGATATACTCTGCACCTTAGGGAAGAAAACGGGGGTCAGTCTGACAAGGATTTGGCGATCCTTCAAAATGAAAGAAACAGAACCGTCAGATATTTTTATGGATATATTATGGTATGCCATCATTCCTTTTAGGCAATACATTCTCAGGTTGACATTCCAACATAAGTCAAGAGCTTAAGGATTTATCTTTGCTGGAGAAAAATATATCCGCCTAAAAATTTTGAGTCTAAAAGTAAACAGAAATAGTGGCAGGTGACACTGTGAAAGGCACCCTGTAAAACCTGAGGGTTTCTACAGCTGCTATAAATCCTATGGGTCTCTGCATTTTTTAAGGCTAATTAGGAACATACCTGGAATTTGGCATCACTGATTGAACTTTGAGCTCAGAGTGGCTCCTGAACATCAAGCTTTTACACCTCAGGGCACTATCCTGACTTTTAATACTTTTAATGACTCAAGCTGACAAACAACACTGTCCAAGCAATCCAAATTTTGAACCTCATGAACTCCTGTGCCGGAGTTGTTGAGGCCTCTTTATTCCCTAACACAAAACAACAGAACATAGGTTGGCAAAAGACCATAAATAAGCTATTAACTTGTTATATTATTTCTTAGAGTTGGCATTTAATTTAATGAATCACTGTTCTCCATAGCTGATTTTTAATGTACCGCACCACATTTCTTATGGCGTCTCAATCTCACCTCCTTTTGCTTTTCCTTCTGGCAATTAATCTACTGAAACAAAAGAATTACTACTTACATCTTATGGTGAGACTGTGATAATTAAATGTCCTCCACCACGTTATTTTTAAGCAGCTGTTTATTTAGCCTTCAGTGAATTGCTACATGTATAACCCATCTTCATTGTATATTGTGATTTGAAAAGTGAAATATCCACTGTTACCATAGTGCAAGACACTAAATTGATTCTGAGATTTCCCAATATAGAGGAAAAGACAAAGCTGGATTGGAGGTGACCTACTGAATCAACCAGGCTATTCCTTAGCTATCACACAGTGTTCGCATCACTGTAAGCTCTGTTTGAACGGTGGTTGTTTACCTGGTGTCCCTCCTGTGTTCAGAAGCTCTCCCAAATAGTCTTCATGTTGGACTGGGCTGTTGGACTAAGATGGCTACACCTCTACGGTCAAATAGAGCACATTTATCCCAGAAATAACAAAATGGCTTTATAATATAAAAATGCTTTCCAATCCTAACAATTCATGGAAACAGTTGACACTTCAAAATAACTTCAGAATTTAATTCTTTCAATTTTAGATGCAGAAAATGTACCTCAAGAAAAATCTCCAAAAAATACCAGTCTCAGCTATCTCCTATTTCAGGTGAAATGAGAGGCTTTTAGAGAACTTGTGGAGTGCTGGTATTATAAAAACAAACTTTAGATTTTGTTCAAGAAAGTCTTGTAAATGCTCAGCCGTGATGCCCAAGAGAATTAACCATAAGCTTGCAGGTAACTACAGGCCTTAGCACTTTCCTCAGCTCTATCCTCTAACAAAACATGATTCCTGACTTTTTCCACCAAAGGCCCGATCCAAAAAACTAAAAATGAGTGGAAGCATTTCCACTGGCTTTGCTGAGGTTTGGATTAGGCCCCTTGGGAGGGCTGCTGCTACTCTTAGAAAGGAGAGGCCTTCATGGGTTATAAACGCAGTCCATAGAGCCACCTCTATAGCTGCCTCCACACCCCGGCCTCCTTTAAACTGCTCTGTGTTACCTAAATAAAGTCCTTCCCTAAGACACCAAGCCAGGAATCATTTCCATGGTATCTCTCCCTTTCTAATTTCTATTTCAGGCCTCAGAAGGGAAGTTTCTCAGCTACCAGTCGGAGAGGTTCATACCTCTCTGCAGGTGGGAAGCAGCAGCATTCCCAGGGGCAATGTGCACACTGATAGCAACCACAGGCCAGGGCAGAAAAACCTCACTTCTACAATAAAAAATGAGTATTCTCTATTGGTCATAAAAAAAAAAAAAAAGGAAAAAATATCCTTGATATGGAGCTTGGTCTTTGAGGCCTGCAGATTACCTCCTTGCCTTTTACACCCTTCCTGTGTACGCCAAGTGCCCAGATCCATTACCTTGACAACACTGTGCATCACTGTAATAGCATGAGTCAGACTGGTGATTTTTGTGACCACAACAAAAGCAGAGTCCCATCGATTGGTGTGGGGCTCCCGGTTCGAAACTGTAATTTCACAAGGATACTTGCCCTAAATCTTGTTACTCTCTGCTTTAGGTTTAGCCAAACTTGCACGTTTACCAAAACCAGTGGCTTGTTTTATGGTCTCATTTTAATGGGTTTGTCTGTACTCCAAGACCCGGCAAATAGAACAAAAACCCTCCATGAGATGTTTCATTCAGGGCTTTTTCCTCATTCTTTAATTACCCAATCTTATGAGGCCCAGGAAAGTGTCTGAATCTTCCATGTTTTCCAAATGAAGGTTGTGATGTTCTGCTCCAGACTAAAATCTGAGCATGCAGGTACTTCACTTCTAAAACTCTTTTGACACACTTGGACGTAAGCCAAAGGGTTAGCTTGGTGCAAGGAGAACAGAAGGAAGGAAGGAAGGATGGAGGGGGTAAATCAACAAAGCCGTATTCCAGGTTTCATATCGGATGCCAGCAGGTATGGATCCAGTGCCTGGGATGGCTGCTGGCCAGCACATGCCTAGCTGACAAGTCAAGAAAGTAAACCTAGTTACAATAGTGACAGAAACGGCAATCACCACTATCCCACTGTGATACAACTTCCCTTATGATACTCAAGGAAAAGGCTCAGATTTCTTGTGGCTTTGTCCTTCCCTTGTCACCATCCCCTTCGGATCACAGTGCTCTATCCAGCTTAGAACATGGACACATGGCAGGGAACATCTGGCTATGAGCATCTGCAGACTACTCCAGCAGCAAACTGAAAGAAGCATAAAGAAGGTCACCTAAAATCCTGTCCTAATTGGATTTTGTATCAACAGTGTGGACTGTGCATTGACACATAGGGCATCAAGTAAGGCATGGTTTACTGCTTTTCATGGCTCATACGGTTTTGCAAACATGAACATATAGTGCTAAACAGAAAAGAATGAGACTCCCAATTTATGAATTCTTTAAGCCACACATCTTCAGAGCAAATATTAAAATAGTAAGAGAGGTCATTTCTTCAGTGGTCTTAGTGGGTATTCGGATAGAAGACACCACCACCTCTGAAT
>NW_010578806.1:480127-493884 GCF_000705375.1 Tinamus guttatus | reverse complement strand
AAGCAAATACACACACTCTTCCCTTTTGCTCCTGGCTGACTTGAAAGAGAA
Source organism: Tinamus guttatus (assembly GCF_000705375.1). The sequence goes on along the minus strand of NW_010578806.1, from coordinate 493,833 downwards.
AATGATGATTTTACAGTAGTTATCCCTGACTAGTATCATTACCCTTCACACCAGTCCCTTGCAGGCAGCCATATGACTGCAGGCTTAATGCCTAAGGAAAGCTCTCCTACTGCAGAGCCAAACAGGCTCCAGATCTTCAAAGCTGTTTGAGTGCTGATGAGATGAAGCATCACAAGCTATTGCCACAAGAAGGAAACAAGATAGCAGCTCAATTGCACACAACAGCACACAGTGATTTTAACATTACGCCACGTGCGATGTCTGCCAACTCCCATGAATTCCCATAATTGCAAGACTGCCTATAGGCACTAAAATAAAAGCAGACCACTTTGGCCTCACTCTTCTTCTAGTTTGGAAATTGACTTCATTGGAACAAGAACTTTATCAAAGCTTGCTCTGAATCTCGTTGTTTAACTCCTCAGCTTTTCTTTGTGTTTTTATTTCTTTGGGATTCGCTTTTGCAAGACTGCATCACATTCACTAAGGATCACTTTTTCCCCTTTGTAATGCAAAAAGGATTCTCATTTTGCTCTGGTAATCTGCTACTGTCAGAAAAAGACCAATTACAATGATATTTGCAATACCTTTGGAAGAACTTGCAATAACATTTCAAATGCCTACCAGAAAGTAATTAGCAATTGAGTTTTGTATGTGCTCACAGAAGAGAAGCTGACAAAACGTATTAAGATTTTAAGAGAATTAAGATATCACAACATATGGGTCCAGAAACAGTTTGCATTCTCATTTTCTTAATTGTTTTATTTTTCTCTTCTAATGAGAGGACACCAGTAGACAATGTCTGATACTGAAAAAGGTTCATAACTTGGTTTATGTTGTGTTGTGAATACTGTGGATGACAGAGTCAATATTGCTCCTAGAGGAGAACGAACAAACTCTTGAAAGAGAAATCCATTAAGGATCATCAGACATGTTGAAATTACATCATACATGATGAAAACAAAACATAAATAATTTAAATGACACTTAGGTCAAATCCCTGCCAATAAGTAACCAGATAGATTCGGTGGCATGTTCATGTCTTCTGCTACTCAAAAAAAAAAAAAAAAAAAGCTAAATTGTAGGAGAGAAAAGTGAAATTCTCTGACTCAACTACTGGAATCACAATTGGATGGAATTGTGGACTCAGCTGATGAAAGTTTGAAAGTCTGTATTTTTTTGCCACTTGACTGTTTTCAAAAACATTTTTATTAGTTTACACATGCATCAAGATATCCCATAATTCGGCTTATGCTGTAAGTAAACAATTATTAGTAAATATTTTAATAATTAAATTATTATTATTAAAATATTATTAAAATATTTTAATAACAATTTTAATAAAAATATTTGTAAATAAACAATTTATTAGTAGATTCAGTATTACATTCCATCGTTCTAGATAGATCATGTACAGATGGAAAAATGAAAATCATCTGATAGCAACAGCACTATAGAAATCACATTTCACTTATATATATATATTTTACACATATCTGCAACAAAATCATAAAACAATACACAAAGGACTCTGCTGGGCAACAGCATCTGTCCAACATCACACAGCATAACCACAAACACACTCCACTAATTCACACAAATGTGAATCAAAAAGAAAAATCAAACATGAACTTTTCTATTATCTTCATTCCATATTATAAAACTCAGGCACTCCTTCCTGACTTCTCTCAGACACTCCTTCCCGACTTCTCTCAACCCTATTCAGATGACATAAGATGCCTCATCTGTCATTTGGCTTTACATCAACACAGAGGGACAATTATCAGAAGAGGCTTTTGATGAAACCTCTTTCGTAGACATGTCCCAGTTTTTACTGGTCACCTGGTTTCTGCAGCAAAACACCAAAGCTGCCACTACTGTCTGAGGGTATTACATGGTCTGAAATAGCAGGAGAAGCAAATGTGCAATACACCAAGGAACAGACAGCAGGCTACAAAGCAGAAACATCAGAGGATGATGGTGCCTCCTGGGCTTACGCTGAAAAATGCTGTATTTTCACAGTGATAGTCAAGTCGCTACATCTTAGAGACAACCCACAGAAGCTGAGGTTTCTGTTCCTTGTCTAAAGAGCTCTCATATCTCTCTCCAGCTGTCTGAGGGTAAATTTACTCCCATAAATCCTTCTGAATAATGACAATCAGCCAGATTTAAGAGAGGAGAAATTGGCTCCAAGTATGAGCTGGGTATATAGGTTTCCACTCTCATCAGCTGAGGTCTTAGAGATTCACTTGCTTCAGTATAGGAGTCTAGGACTGTTTGGACCGTCTCAAAGTACTTTAACTGATCTCTCTAGAGCACACACGTGTCACATCATATCCACTAGCACCAGTTAGATGCATCAGAAACTCTATGATAGCTCAAATATCTCTAGAACACTGTATTTGAGCAAGTGAATGCCTCTACAGTCAATACAGTCAAAGAAGCATAAAAAGCTATTCAACTTCAGAATAAACTGAACAGCTCCCTAGGCTTTGCTGACTGCTAGTACTGACAAAATCTCCACTGATGATAGTGGGAACTTAGACACTACTCACAAACAGACACTGAAATTCAGATGTCTACAATGTTGAAAAACATGTCAAAAGCGAACTGTGTCTATAAGGTGATTTGCTGCTCTCCTATGGAAGATGCTTCTGTAGAGAAGCTGGATTAAAAAAAATCAATAGGCCACTTCTAATTTTTGCTTTGTTGATTTTTGTTTAACAAAATGGGCTTGTTTTACAGCACATTTTACTACAGCATGAGGATTCATATGAAACATGAACTCTAGCATAATAAAGAATGAGAGCTTAAAGACCACCAGCAACTTTCTCTTGACTTTTTCAAAGAATTGTTTTTTTATCTATTTTTTTTATATGTTTATATTATATTATTTTTATTTATTATATCAAGGCTTGGTCTTGATAATACCTCATTCTGCAGCAGAAATCACTTAAGCATATCCTAAGCATTAAGCATAAATTTAATACCCACTGACTTTAACGGGAACTAAGTAATGTGCTTAGAAGCTTTGTTGAGCTATAGCCAAGGGGAGCTATAGGAAGATAAGGGGAAAGGGGAAATATTACCAGCCTAGAGACCCTGCATTTTCTGAAGTCTGTAGTTTAAAATCTCACAGCAAGACAGAGAAGAGCTAAAACTTCGAACAGGCATCTGTCTTTTGCTACAGATGTACTTTAAATCGAATCTGAAATTAAAGAATGTATATCAGAATTTTGTCTGAGATGCAGATTAAGTACCAATGTCCCAAAACACTCTTTAACATGAAGATCTGAAGATGAAAGTATATATTCTGATTGATAATGACTGAAGTCTTACTATAGATCTCAGAATAAGAAATGCCTTTTGATGTTTGTGACAGATAACACACCGAACAATTACATTTTACTGTCTTCATATCCCAGCTTTCCAAGTCCACTTCTAATCTTTCTGATCATTTTGGATTTGCTGAAATTCCCTATAGCCTCATTCCCTTTTTCATTTCAAGCAAAAAGACATTCCTTTTGCGAAATGAAATTGAATTAAATGCTTTTGGTTATGAATTCGTCTTCTGATAAATACCAATTGCATTCTTACAGCTTGAGCAATCTAAGCCACATTGCTTTCTAATCAGTACATACATAGTTCTGCATGTATAGTTTTTTCTGGAAATTATATTACAAGGGTGTTATATATACTTACTAGCAATACTTTAGCAATCCATCAATATTAAATGTGAGATCTCTTTCACAGAATGAGGTTGAATCTTTTCACTCCTCAATAAACTGTCTGTAACAATGCTGATCACAGCAAACTGTATGTTTTAAATAAATTGTCTTTTCAGGATCATCATCATCATCCTGATAAAGTACAATTCATATTTCAGTCTCTTTAGCTTGCATGATTAAGTCATTGCCTCTGAAGCTGCAGCTGATTGTGATGATTTATTTCTACATTTACAACCATACTCTCACATCGCCGCCAGTACTTCCATTCTGCAAGCTGCCAATCACTGATATTCTCTACAAAAAGGACATAAAAGAGAGAAGGGAAGGAAGAGGCTCACTTTAATCTGTATTTTCCCTGTTTCTGAGGCATCACTGCAGATGGAGACAGAGGGCCTTGCATGGCCTTGCAAATCTTCCAAGGAGACCATATGGAAGTATAACTAACTCAAGCAGGCCATACTGCACACAAAAACAGGTCCATCTCCACTAATGTAGGTATGTCTATATCCAAAAGATGCCATGTAAACAACAGAGGAAGAGAAAAAGGCACATTCTGCATGGGGACAGGGATCATGTCTAAAATACATGCTGGGGGCTTCCAGTACCAGCAGTTCTACCATCCAATAGACTTTTGAGCACTGTAGGCTGAGAGCACATTTGATAAGCAAGAGACAGTCCAACCAGGCCAGTGTAGTTGACATAGTTGATGAAAACAGGCCAAAAGGAAGCCACTTTTGCAATCCATAGGGGTGTGGTGGAACATCGCACAGTTTCTTGCAGGCGTACTCGGTTTGTCCAGACGGAAAAAATGAATGATACTGTGTAACATAAGAAAAAGCTCACTGACACATTTTAAGCAGCCACTTCAAAATTACCTAAAGAGAGGAAGTGAAACACAAAGAAACTGCTAAGTTCTACTGTGCAGTGAGAGGCTGTGAAAAGCCAGTTCAAAAATGTCAATATTCTTTGTGTTTCATATATCACAGATGTTACTTTTCAAAACCTTCCTAAGGCTTTTCACTGCATGACACTGGGAGGATCCCTGTGAGTAGCTACTCAAGAAAGGGTGTTCTCGTTACTGAGCCTGTGTAATTCCCAGTAATGTGAGGATGGGGGCTATTCCTGAATACAGGTTCTAGTTCCACAACTGCAAGAAACGATAACCCTCCTGTTGTTGTCTCTTCTGTACTTTGGTTATTCACTGCTAAAAGCCTGTTAAAGGCATTAGGTCAACAGTGACGTTACTACACTCCCCTAATGCAACGCTACAGCAATACCATATGGTGAACCATAGATTATTGAGCAATCTTTGTCCTCTTGACTGGGATGAAAGAAATGGATTACCTGATAAAGCCATTTTCAATCCTTTCAATGTCTTCATCAGTATTTCTGACAGATATTCTGTGTATATCAGGGTAGGAGTGCTGGGTGTTGATTTTTGCCATTTTGCTTTACATATCAACATCTAAGCGACAACTGAAACAAGAAAAAAAAAAGAAAAGCATTTGGTACAGATGGTAAAAATGTGCTCAACACTTATAAAGAGGGATTTTTTTAAAAAGCAACAGAAAAGCAAAAAGAAATATCAGTCATTGGAAGAATAGTCAGTGCAACACAAAAGCCATTCCTTGATTTATTTGCATTAGATAGGAAAAGCACTAATAAAAAAGTAACAAAGGAAATTAATAACAAACAAAGAAGAGGGTTACACAACACAAAATATTTTGTTTTACTCTCTGGGGTTTAGAAATACCCACATTATCACAGATTTTATCCATAATGAAATTACATTTACAATCCAGTTAAATGGAGTTTAGAAAGTCAAGAAAAAAGCTAGGTGATACAGGTATTAGAACCTGTATTCAACCCTTATTTAGCAGCCCAGCTCCAAAGAGTTAGGAAAGTTACTCATCCAAATTCTGTCCCACATTTGGCCCTCAATACCTCACCAGAATTAATAAATCCAATTCATATCATACCTCCAAGCTAAGGATGTGATAACCTTGTTCAAAACCTGTTGAGAAACTGAGTCACAGAATTGAGACCAAAGTTACCCAAAATATAGCCACCTTTCAGTACAAACACACAAAACCTACAAGGTGGTATTCATTGCAATTAGCAATTTACAGCAGTTTATGAAGATTCTCTGGCAACTCTGAGATCCACATCTGACTGCTCAGCAGCCCTGCAAAACAGGTTTTAAGACTGAAGAAAAGTGCCTCAAAAAGGTGGGACAGAAGGATCTTCAACAAAAATTCAGAAGTGACCTAGCAAACTCACTTCAGGAATATCTCTGAGACACCAAATTCTCTTTTGGGAACATTCAACTTCCTCAGCCCATCTACTGTTCCTTTTCCACCTTAATTCTCTAGATCAATGATCACACACATCCCACACAGCAGCAAATGAGATGATAGAGATATAAAAACTAAAATTCTCCCCTGAATTATTCCCCTGAAAAATTCACCATTCATGATTAGGTCTACATTATGCATTCAGCTTCTTAGAACAGATAGTTGATGATAAACCATCACTCAGTTGCTCTGAAGACTACAGGGAATCATATATAACATCTAGTGTTATTCAAAATATTTCAAAATAAAAATTTAATTAATTACTTTTTGGACAGAAATAACAGAATTAGTCTAGAAATACCACTAGGACATTTTATTTTAAAATGATTTGGCCTCTGAGATGAAGATTTTGATAAGTTTATCATCAGCCAAATGAATAGTTTTCAAAAAATAATATCATACCAAAAAAACCTCATCTCTAGGAAAATTGTTCATAAATCACTTTGAGCTACAATTGCTGCTTCTGCTACAGACTCTGTAACACCAAATTACAGGCTAGTTATATGCTGCACAAGAGCAAATTGGTGATTCAAACTTTTTTTTTTTTATCCTGACAGTGTTATGGGAACTCCTACTTCTTATATATTAATTTGAATATAATTCAATATAAGAAGAAAATGTATTTTCTCCTTTTGCCATTACTGATAAATTTCAAGTTCCAGTTTAGCCAAATCCACAACTACACCCTGCTCCCTGTCCCACTGCCCAGGGTCCAAGAATTGAGGTTGTAACGGGAGACTACAGAGTTGGGATGTCACAACCTCTTCATTTAAAAACAGGGCACACATTTGCCTGAGGCCAAACTGTGTGTACAAACAGCAATAAGGCTCAGTAGCAAATTGCTTTTGCCTACTAATATCTGCTCTCTATGGCTCTCTATTAGCTCTTTCCCATTTTTGCTGCACTGAGCTGTACTAAGTGTCAAGAAAGAAAACTTGTAACAGTATGGTGGCACCAGCTGCTTGGGGTTTATTGCTCTGTTTAGTTCCTGCTCTCCGTCCATGCTTAGCCAAATCATTTTATTTTAAAACAAACAGAATTCTGTGTCACATTGCAGGAGGGATGGAGAAGTTGACACTCTTTCACTGAACATCATAATGTATTCCCCATGTAACCACACTAGTCTTCTGTTTTATCCTAACTCAAGTTTTTAAAAATTTGATGGAGGTAAAAGCAGAATAACTGATAAGATAAGAAACGAATTGAGAAGCAGTGTTCTCCTAAGGATATATTTCCAACGCAAAGTTACTAGCGAGTAAAGGTCTCAACTAGTTCTGCCACCTAACACAACAACCACCCTTGTCTTTAGTGCTGTTATTGATTCATGATCAATTGCCTATACACAGTGGTGAATAGAACTTCTTAAAGGAAGGTCACCTGTTTTACAATCTCCAATAACGTAAGTAATTTGGCATAAAAGTTTAAATTATGAGATAATAAAAACCTTCTGAACATTAAGGATGATATAGCTAATTTCCTATATCAGCAAAACACAGTATCTCAATGAAAAGATCCATTGGTCTGCCCTAGAAAAAATAGCGAACACTGCCACTGTATTTTAAAAAAGCTTTACATGTGATATATGGATTTCCAGATCAGTAATCTCTGTATCAGTATTTGGAAATCTGGTTAGAAGTTACAAAGGACTGTACTTCTTTAAATTTGAAAATGACATGCCTTCTTCACATGTTACTAATCTCCTGGAATTAGATGTTGCTAATCTGGAATTACACACTACTAATAGATACTGGAATTAGATATTCCTAATCTGCTGGAATGCTATGAATAACTGCTAGAGAAGTGGATGCAGTAAACAGTTGTATACCTTATTTAGACATGAATAAGTCACAGGACATGAATGCAAACACTATCCTGGATGACAAACTAGCCCAGAAGACAGAAAGTAAGACCTGAATTAAAGGGTCAATTTTCATCACAGCAAAAGGTTGAGAATATTACTTCTCAGGATGCTGTATGAAGACCAGTGTCACTAACAATGCTGACAAAGGAAGGAGCAATGAAACCAGGTTTTCTCTGGATGGCACGAAGCACTGTGATCAGGAGAAACAAGAAAGAAAAAGCAATGCAGAGAACTTTGGAGAGACCCACATCAGTCAGATGATTCTATCATCTTGATGACAAATGAAATTCAATATAGGCAAAGACAAGTCAATGCATACTGATGAAAAACATGTAAACTGCTATCTTAGATGCTTCCAAATTAATTATAAGGTCTCAGGAAGGGACCCTGAGCATCATTACATACATGTGGCTCAATTAAATCCCCCTGCTTCATGCAGACTTGTGGACACAAAAGCTAACAAGATGAGAGCATGTGTACATGGAAGAGTTAATAATATGAAGAATATTAAAATTGCTCTGTGAAATAACGGTGCAGACTTGTGTGGAGTACTACCAGCCCCCCTCTTAGAATAAACAGAGTGTGGCCTGAACTTCAGCACTGCACTAGACTTGAGGAAAGGAGGAAGGAATAACATCACAAAGAGACCCCCAGAAGCAACACGCTTCAGGGAACTCTTACTCCAAACAGCTCCCTTATATACTGGGAAAGAAAAGTCAGATCCCTGCAGTTAGTGACAAATGAACTGAATGCAAACACTAGTGGGATGAATCTCACAGTGTATTTCCATAAAACACTTTAAAACGGTCAGTACTCTTCCAAGTATATGTATATGACCTATCAAGTCTACAACGGGTAAAACAACAATATAATTTACACCAGGAAGATTTTAGGCCAACTCTCCATTATTTTGACTATTTACATTATATATGCAACACACAAAATGCTGGCAAATTGCTGCCCATCCTATCAAGGAGAAATATGCTTTCCTTCTAAGCTTCCACAGTTCCTAGCAATAGCGGTGTTTATGAAGGTTCCTATAGGAGAGAGGAGCATTTCAAAACTGAGTCCCTAACCAGACAAGACAGAATAGGACATATCTCACAGTAATCACAAAGCTACGAGGACCCAGGCAGCAGGAAATGCTAGAGGGATGAGTCTCCTCAAGCCACAGAGAGATACTTACAGATAGTTGGCATCCACATCCCTGAAATTTTTACTAAAAGTAGATTACAGGTCAGTCTGAAGAACCCACGACAGTCTTATTTCTATTTTAAAACCCAGCTGCTGCAGTAGACGTTCGCTTTTTAAACAGTCTCTGTGGTCTTTAAATCACATGTTCTGCTCTGAATATTTGAAGCTGGAAATTACACTGAGGGTAAAACTTAATTACCTAAAGGCTGGCAAGTCTGTTAAATCCATACTAGCCACTTAAAACAGGTATTTAGATCTTAGGTGATTTAACTCTCTTTACACATACAAATACACATACACATACATATATGTGTATCAGTCCTCAGAGCCTGAAGCCAGTTTTAGGAAGTCAATTTGGAGAACTGGATCCTCAAAGTATTCTTTCAAATTTAGTTTTCCAAGCCTTAGCGAATTATCTTTCAGCAGAATGAGTCTAACTATAGAAAACAATAGGCTACTTCAGGGTGTCAAATTTTTCAGAAAAGTGAGGAATTTCCAGTGCCAGACAGCAAAATAAAATCTATCTGCAACAAACATAGCTCTTAAAAAAACAATATATTTACCACAAAAAAGACCTAGGCCAAATTATAACACACTTTCTCACTTAGTATTCTTTGCTGCTGCCAACTACTAATCTGCAAGGATGAGTAATAATTGCACACTCTTTGTATTGCTTTGGCTATATAAATCATTAAGATCGAAACTAAAACTAAATGAGAAATACATAATATCCCACTGAAAATACAACTTACTATCTATTAATGATAGCTCTACCTACTGTATGAATGCAAATAATTCATGTACTGTTGAATCATATTCCTTTAATATTCAACACCAACTAATGCATTGTGTCAAATGTTTTTATATGTATTGTTTGGTATAAAAGACTGGTTTTATCAAATTGAGTGAGTTGTTTGACAACAACTGTGTGTTCAAATAATAAAAGAAAGCTTCATTCACATCAACATTTTTTAATTCTGAAAATCAGGTTCTAACCATCTCTCCACAACTATCATAGGTCTTAGGACTAAATATATTAGGATAGCAGAATTTAACTTTTAACTTAACCCTACTTGGTGGCTTCCCTTAGTTTGGCTACCAGGTTTCCTACAGAAAGAATGAAGAAAATCAGGTAGCCAAGAATAAAATTATGAGAAGGAAGTTCCTTTAGGAAATGTCTGAAGCAAATATGTAAAACACTGAAAAAAACTAAGCATCTAAGCCCAGGTCAAAAAAAGGGGCACATGTTTCATTGCCATAACCTCCTCTTTCTCAAGTGTGTTCACCCATCTGCAGCAAATGACATTGTACTTACGACATACACCTCAAAAACAAGAAACTGTGCAAATCTGCTGCAAATTAGCAAGCCGGGGCAGGCATGGGAATGCCTCGTTTCAGAATCCTGCATGAATTCTGACATTATCAAGGCCTCTGGGCTTCAAAGTTTATGATTTAGACAATTTCTCACCTGCTCATACGCAAAACCACCAAAAAACAAGCACGCATTTCAATATGTTCAAATGATACCAACTCACTGGCTAAGCCAATAAAAAAGAATAGGGCAGCCTGCTAAAACCATTCAGGAAGGCGTTAGGGCTTGAACATCAATGAAGGAGGTTTAACATAGCCTCTTCAGAGCAGGAGGCTGACAGTTCACCCATGGACTGCTCCAGCAGTTCCTCTGCTGGGCTGACTGTGTTAACTCACCATAATTCGGTCCAAAAGTGCACCAAAATTGGCAAAATGTTAGTTACCGACAGCCTTAGTGCCTAAAAGAACTAGAGTGACTGAAAAAATGCATCAGTTTATATGCGCCTTTACAAAGTCCCATCTAGCAGGTAATTGTAATAATAATAGAAATTGAAGACATTTAAATCAGAATGGAAAGCAAAGAGTTGCAGAAGCAAGACTTCTTCAGAATAACTTCCTGTTTCATCTAAAGCAGCGGAGACGTTTCTCTGGAGGAGACCTATTTGTGCATACTACACCTACTGCTACCATTACTGTCAATGGTAATACTAAGAAGAGACAGTCCTAATACGATTTGTATTTATTTGATTAACTTTTAAAGACATCATCTTTCCTAGTGCTAAATCTTGGAAGCTGGATTTTAAACTATTATCTCTGGAAAATCTACAGTTTTAAGACATCCATACCTCATTAAATTTTGTATTTCTGAAGTAAATGCTTATTTTTATCAAGCAATGATGGCAGATCAAGCTGTTCACATCACCCTTTACCTTTAATATTCTCAGCTCTGCTTTGTTTAGACCAAAAGAGTTATGGACAGAAAACAGGGCAGAATTCAAAATGAGCTTTTCAAGGCAAAGTATTCCATCACTGTGACAGAGCAAAAGATGATGTTCCAACTACACAAATGCATACAATTCCTTATAAAATTATGTTCTAATTCTTGAACCTTTCAAACATTTTAGGTACTGCTGCAGAATCCCTGGTAAACTGCATAGTCTCACTTACATCATGTTACTTAAAGCACATCCCAAATCCTCACACAGTTTCTCAGCTACAACTCCAATAAGTCCCTGGGATTTATTTGGGGATTTGACCTTCACCCACATGATCCTTGTTACAGCACATCATTTCATAAGAGCTGTAATTCAACTATATGTAAAGACAATCAGCAGGTTCAACCTACCAACCTGCAGAGGTGGCACATGAATTTTTAAAATTGGACCTTTGAGCAAATTCAAGGATAGAAGGGCAAATTTTTAATTACAATTCTTATTACTTACATGAATTGGAGATTTGTAAATTAACCTACAGATTTAAATCTGGCAAATTCTCATGGAAATCAGCTTTATATAAAGACCACTGGATCAACGCCAAATAGCTTGAAAAAAATATTAATCAGGCTGCATGATCTTACTCCTTTCCTCTTTCCTCATGAATCACTGTGCATAACAGAGATTGTAACAGCAATTTTTAAAACCTATGAACTCTTTTAAAAATATGCTCTTGAAATTATACAACTATCTGCCAAATCATTGTATTCTCTACAATCACTGGGCATTAACTAAATGAAATTAATTTATTTAGCTCAGTACTAAAGAGCTCACAAATAAACACACCTTTCTCACAGCTACTCCAAAACATTCATGTAATATAGACAACACTGCATATTGATATACATTTACATATTCACAGTTTTAGACTTAATGCATAAGATTGACCTTGAACGGTTCGCTTGGTCCTTGAACGTTTCCTTTGAAGATACTAAATTGTCTTTTGAATAAACTCAATTGTTTTCCCTTTGTACCTATGAATGACTAGTAACACATTTCATTTTTCTGAAATGTACTCATTTTTTGGCTAGAGACTTTCTATGTTTTTTGTTTGTTTGTTTTAACTGGAAACCATTCAGGAGAAATTTGCTGCAAGTATTGAACATGATATTGTTAATTACAATAAATTACATGTCACAGTAGACTGAACAGCTAAATCACATGGCATTGTTTCTGCTCCCTGCCTGGGTTAACGTGAAGCAGCTATCTATGTTTAAATATGGAAATAAGCTTATTTAAAGGATTCTCTGACCCCTGGCAGTATACTTATCTGGCAAAGAAACTGGCAAAAGTGAACAAAACAAGCGCATAAACACAGCTAAAAGATCACAAATTCAGATTTTTTAAAGACTCTCTATAGAAATTATATGTACGGCTATGTATGTGTAAATGGACATGCATTTGTACACATTCACTCGAATTCACTCCCACCCACCTTATGTAACCTGTCACACCCATCCTACTTGGCTAGGAAAGGAAAACATGAGCAGTTAGGCAATTTGTGTCACGTTTTAGCAGCACTAGGAAGGCATTTGGCAGAAGAGGATTTAAGGAGATGCTAATAAAAAGCGATGGTGACATTGGAGAAGGTGGCAGGATAATGTGCTGAACTGACATGACAGAGCTTGGGTGCAAATTGGATGACAAAGGCTGGCGTGAGCAGAGGTGCAGAGAAGGCCAAGCTGAAAATAAATAAAAAAGCTGACACAGAAGGGTGATGTGTAATTTCTTGGAGCTGAAGAGCGTTTTCTCTCAAACCGGTCACTTCTTGTTTACTGTGATTTCCCTGGATGATTACACATCCTGACAGCCCATTATCATACAAACTTTTTTTTTTTTTTAATCAGCTTGCAAAGGAAGGGAAAAGTATTTTTAAAAGTGGGTTTAGCATGCACACTCAAGGAAACTGGCACATAGGAAAAACAAAGCAAGAGGGTAAGAGTGCAGACTGAAGGCAAAGTGTCGCTATTTAAAACAAATATATTTGCAAATCGCGATTTACTCAACTGTAACCACTCAAAGCATAAATTTAAAATGCAGCATTCCCATTACTATTTGTTCGGATTGCAGTAACTCTGAATTTAGAAAAATAAAAACCCAACACGGAGAGGCAGGTGTCTTCGCGGGCTTCCCGCGCCAGGCAGCCGCGCTGCCCCCGCGCTGCCGCGAGCCGTAAGCCCGGCTGGCTCAAGCGGGCAAAGCGGCTCGCCGGGCTCGGACGATCCTGTTAAGTTCTCGGAAAGGATCAAAGCGTCAAAGGAGCTCGGCG
>NW_010578806.1:456923-479578 GCF_000705375.1 Tinamus guttatus | reverse complement strand
AGGGTGGCCGTTGGCGATGACCGTTGGCGGCGGGGCCGTGCGCACGGGGGGGCAGTTGAGCGGAGCGGGAAGGGGGCGCGCGGTGCCGCCCGCTGAGGCGGCCGGGTGGGTCGGGAGGAGCCGGGTGGAAAGGGCGGGCAGGACGCCGTGCTGGTGGGCGGAAACGCGTGCTCAGCAGTCAGGAGGGAGCATATTCCATGGGAATTTCTGCTTCCAGTCGTCAATGGACATTCTCCACGTGATCCTCCATCACTCACCCCTTTTAAAGTACTCAGCTTAGCCTCTGAGTAAGGTTGTGCTTGAACATTGTAGCCCTCTCTCAGTGAAGTTCAGCAAGGAGCCCACCTTGCTCAGACTCTGCCTGCCCTACCTCTGCCCAACTTGCCAACGTCTCGACTCGTTGTACTTGAACTCCCCAAAGCCCTTTTGTGCTCCCTCAAACTTCACCTTCTTGCTTTTCAGTCTGCTTTTTGCAGCAGTCCAGAAAAGCTTGAAAGAGGCATTATATGCAAAAGCTCCATGAAATGGTTCTTCAGTTGAGAAAGGGGCCAACAAAAGCCCCATTGCTCAAAACTGAGGGAGGCTGCTGCATGGCTGCGCCTGCGCGTCAGGCTGGATTTGCTGCATAGCCTCAGTTCAGCCAGATTGAATACAACCTCACACTAAAAGCACACTTAAATAGTAGCCTTCATGGGGAGGGATGGAGTTACCCACAATTTACCCCACTCTAAGAGCTGTTGTACCTATGAAAGATTAAGCATGCCACACAAAAAGCAGTAATCAGAGAAAACGGCTCTAACACTCTCAAACCCTGTGAGAAATTCAAGGTCTCTTTTTCTCAAGCAGATAATCTTACCACAAGGGTCCTTGAAGTAAGAAGCTGTTTTGGATCACAATAATATTCTAGGAAGGCAGAAAGCAGTGAAAGAACATGCATTTTCTCTTCCTTTTCTGCTTCGCTGTCCCTCTGGAGAACTCACAGTAATATTATGGAAGTATTGGGCACCGGAGCTGGTTTTGCTGTTTTGGGAGCTGCTGCGTTGGTTTTCATATAATTAGTTTGGTATAAGACCCAGAAGTAAGGGAATTTGCAACACAACAGTCCTTTTTGGCCCCTGCCCTTCATCAACTCCATGTAGGTTTTAACCTGTTAAGGGAGGGAATTGAGAGAAAATTAAATGTGTTCACAGAAAAACAACTGTGCCCTGTGCCTTGATCTCTCCTATACTACTTCAAGCACCGTGTTTTTGAAGGCCATGGAGTAATAATATTACTTCCACAATAAGCTAGCCAAGGGAGATGGTAGTAAAAGATAATAATGGGCAGCAGTAACGGAGCCGTAATGGTTAGTCTTTAATATGCAGCAATGAGACCCCAATGTACTGAGATGCAAGAAGATAAGCTCTTGCAGTTATAACAATAAAATCTGAGGGGATATATCTAAGATTTGCAGAAAGTTCTTTTGATAATGACAGAGCTAAGGAGTTTCTCAGTCACAGCATTCAAAAAAATCTCAGCCAACAGATTTGGTTCAGTGATACTTACAGTTACATGAATCTTTCTCTGCTGATATAATGGCTGATTCAAGTGCTCCTTGTCAACAGATTTGTATTTAAGTTTCTCTGAAAGCAGAATAGAAGCTGAGGAAACTTCTGCTCTGCTTGTTTTCTCCTCTTGACCAGTGATGAATTCTTGCAGTTAAAATGAGATTAAAGAAGAAAAAAACAAAAGCATAGTGGGGCATAATCTGAATTTACTTCAAAGTAAATAGTTGACTTTCTCAAAAATCTAGATCCATTTGTGTATTTCATCTACCAGTTGCATTTTTTCTTATCTGGGGCAGAGTCTGCCATATGAACACCCAAGCAAAGTATTTTTTGCAAAAGAATGTACAATAATTGCCCTGAAATAGAGAAATCCAGGGCAGAGTTCAACTGCCTGAGCATAAGGGTCTGGTTCCATTCCAGTTGCCCCGGATATGCTGCTTGCCTCCAGCTGCTTCCTCAACAGAGCACATCTCCCATAGATTCTGTATCATGTATATATGTTAGTACGACTCAAATGGAAGCAGGAAAGCATCTAATTATCCAGCACAAATGCAAACAAAAAACAAACCAAAAACAGTAGTTCTTACATATGTAAGTCTTTCCTCTGTATTAAAAATGTAACTTCAGTGTGGACATGTATTTTTGTTATGATTTTTAAGGGCTTGTGACTTAAGAGTGGGATTCCGTTGCATAAACATAGGTGCCATCATTCTTCATGGAAAAATTCTGCATCGCTTAAAAGACATTAATCGTTTTCTTTAGAAATACCAAGGCTACACTTAAAGATCTCTAGAAAGATAAAACTATTACCTATGGTCTAAAATTCCAGCACCAATATTCTTTATTTTATATATGCCATTAAATATATATGCGGTAATATTAAGCCTTCTCCATTAAGTGTGCCACATCGGCACAATGAAACAACGTCAAAACAGCATTAGTTGGGAGGTGAGAAAGAGAAGGGCAAAGTGGTAGCAAAGCTCCCTGCCACAAGCAACAGAAAACACCCTTAGGAAGGATGCAGGCATCGTTTAGGAACTGAAAACCTCACAAAATGAGAAACAGGAGTTTTAAACCCATGAGTTTATGAAGGCTTATTATACATTCCCTCACTGCAGGTCAAGTCAAACTAAACGACCCTTTTCCAGTCATATGTGCTGGGGCTACAGGCAAGATGAGTGAGTGGGGATCGAAGTGGCTGTAGTGCTGTCTGGTAACTACTTTTAAAATTATGCCCCAAATGTACTGTTACTACTTGCAAAGCTCATAGATTTAATTCTACTAGAGTAATCTCAAAAGGGAATGAGCAAACAAATGTAAAATGCAGAGCTACGCAGACAAAACTCAAGTAAGGGTTGGTGTAGAACCTCTAATTCTTTAAAGATACTTGAGTAATAGCATGAGGTAGACACAGCCACCTGGGAAAAAGGATTAATGGCTTCCTTCTATCACCAGCCACTATCGAGTTGTTGTGACTGACAGGCAGAAAACCATTCTGAATCCTGTAGCGGAAAGTGGCAATATTTGTCCGTTCCCAATTCTATTCCTATGAGGTAATTGTGTTCTTTTTCAAATCTATTTACTAGCAGGTTTCAGCAGTGACAATGTGCCAGGAATTAAAGAGGACAGAAAGTAAGTAATACTTTTTCACTTTTCCATTTTCTGAATTGTTAGATACAAGTGAAAACTCACTTACATGGGACATGAATCTTTATTCTTCCCAAAATTTGCCTAATTTCAGTGTTGTTTCCATTCCAAGAAAAAGCAGCCCCTGTCATTGGTCCTTTTGGTCCTCTGCTGGTCTCCTGCTGCTGTGGCTGCTTAACACAATCTCCTTTCTGGCACCTTTCACTCCCAGCTTGTTCTTCTTGAGCATTTTGAGAGCTTGCAAGTGAGATTCCTCACCAGTCAGTCCACTTTCTGAATTCTTCCCATTTTTCACGATGTAAGCTTCTCTCCCATCTACTTCCCTCTTTCATTTTCTGCTGTTTCATTATTGTGCTAAGAATTCTATTTTTTTAGATCTTCAGTCTGTTCTACTTCACCTTATATTTAGGCTTAATCTTCACTGTAATAAAAAATAGAACATAGCTGCCAATATCTTCTTTAAGACTGCCACGGGTCATTTTGAAGTCCAGGAAAATCCTAACATTTAAGCCATATTTAAGCAGTGCTTTTCTATCTAGAAACTTGTCATATTAGGCACTAGGATTCTGCTGACGATACCTGTTGCCATTCAGGATTTGTTTCTTAGATACCTTGGAGGATGCAGAGACTTTTGATTAGTGAACCAGTTAGACCATTGAAGATGTAGATTGCGGTTCTCAGAGTTTTTGCAGATCTTTTCATGCCTTAGTTACCATTTCTTGAGTGAGAATCATTTGCCACCTCAGAAGTCTTACCAGTGGATGCATGCCTGACAGGTTTCATACTTCAGCTAACCGAATGTAGGCAGCAACATAGTGTGGTGGCTATGTAGACACTTTACTCCTTAGAGTACAGACATATGTTTACATGACTTACTCAAAGGAGAAATAATCATTCCTAATTGAATGTCTGTTATTTTTTTTGTGTGTAAAATGCATGCTGCTCCACATATGTGACTCATTGGAGCATTTCCTCTGGGGAATATAAATACACTTGAGTCACAGTTTCATTGCCTGTGAAATCTTAATGGAATTTTAACTTCAGATTTGCTCCACTGGAAGGCGTTTGCTTGCACAAAGCTGTCACTAGGAAACCTCAATCCAGCATCAGCTTAATTCCAGAGTGTAAAGCAGCATTTCCTCCAAGGACTTGCGCTGATTTAACCCGGTTCAACCAGGCCCTGAGGTGGAAGCAGGCAGGATGCCAGGGCCGTAGGGTCAGTTCCTTGCATTAGGTCACCTGTGCATAAACACCAGTCCTGCAGTCAGCTGAGGCAGTGCACCCTTACGAGTGAGGCCCTATAGGGAATAACCAAAGTGAGAGGTAGGCAGGCCCTATGGGGACGACTCTCAATAACCAGAGGGTAAGTTTGGTACATAATTTTCCTTTGCTGTCAGGAAGAGGTAGGTGCTTAGTGGCAGTAGTTCGTGCTCTTAGTGGTCATCTTCTGCACCTCCTATGTGATTACTGATACCATCTATAATGACACTATCCAAGAAATATGAGCTCATCCTTTAACAAAAGCCTTGCGATTTACTCCATTGAGCTCCAAATCCTCAGCTGCTCTCACCTGGTATAAGACGACGAAAATCAAAAGGCTGAGCCAATTTTTGCAGTATCTGAGGATCTGGCTATGCAAGTCAGCCATAAGGGGCATTAACACTATACTCATAGTTCTATCAGTCTGTTATAAAAACTACCAGAATCCATGACAGAAATCCATGACAGGGCTTTTGAAAATCTCAGTCTCTTCAGGTTCAGAAATCATCATTTCCTGTTTGCACTGCAGTTCTGACCCGTTTCTTCTGATTGTTCCACTCCAGAGGAATTAAATGAACGAAGATCTGTGAAATAATTGGACTGAAATGCAAACATGAGGAAAGCTCATTTGGTTTCATCCCCAAGAGAAGCTCTGATTAGATCTGCCTTTAAAAGCTGCTCGTTTTTAAACAGCTTGAGTTATGATTTGGAGCTGCAGAGAGAAAGCTCAGCACAGCAAAACTAGGCTTATTTTTTAGACTGGATCTTACTTCACGCATGGAAATGTAAAACACAAAGGCTCACAGGACAGCAAAAACAGAAAAAGGAATAACAGCATTCAGATGTTGTCTGTGAAATCCATGTCATGAGTACTTGTGTAGTTCCAAAACTGACTAAGCCTGCAAGGGACAGAATACTGCATAAAAATAAACACAGGGTACATGGAAGCCTGTGCTGTCTCCCACTGAAGTCAATGGACACCATCCCACCCATTTTGGTGCAACATTATCACAGCCAGGTTACAGAGCACCTCACAGAAAAACGGGCAAGTGCCCGTGTCCCTCTGAGAAAAAGAGCGCGGTGCAGAAGAGCCCAGAGGGACGGGGAGCACCCGGTGGCTCTGTGACACAGGAAGGGCTCACGCACCCGGAGGCGGGTGGGAATCCTGCGGGGCTCAGAGATGCTGCAGACATGCTCAGAGAGCTGCAGGGGTTTTTCTGTGAACTGTGATGCTGCACTGCTCAAACTAACTCGATTAGAAATGCTTCCTCCTTAATGCTTCCCAGGTGACTAGGTTGGCTTCGTAAGTGTACACAATTTTACTTATTTTTATGTTACTTCTCACAACTAACCCACTGTAGCGAAAACAGACTCCCCTGCTGCCTCAAAATGCTAGTGAGGCCCGAGGCAGTGCTAGGGAGACAGCCTGGCTCCTGCGAACAGAATAAATTGGCATTTTCAGGCACACGATGGTGGCCCATTAGCAGGCAAGGGCAAGGAAGGAGACACACATCATGCAGAGCAAAAGAGAGCCGAGAGCGTTTTGCATCGTTATATATGAAGGCAGTTGCTATCAGTGCTGGGCCTCACGCATGCGTATGAGGAGACCCTGCTGACAGGCTGTGGTCAAACGCTGGCAGTCACAGATTAAAGACATCTCCTTCCTGACGGTCTAGCAACCATCTGCACGGGCTGCTTGTGAGGCTGTGTCCTGAGATGCAGAAAACAAAAATAGAAGTGTTAGGTGCTTAGCTGCTTTCTCTGAACACCATGTTGTCTTCTAAACATAGAACTGAAGAACCAAACTAAGCTGAACTTTAGTTTCTAAGCTTAGGAACTTAAGAAAGTGTACGGGAAAGCTACAGGCGGTGCCCAGCTCCAAGTGCTCACGCGCCGACTCTTGCTTCAGTAGCACTTAAAGCAGCGATACTGATGCCTCGCATGTCGAAAGGATGATTGATGGCAGTCACGGAGCAGACAGGAGAAGGCAAAATGGCAGCCTCTTCATTTTGCTCTGGAGTCACTTTTTGTGAACACCATTTATTTCATTTTACCGTATACAAGGCTCAAGGGGTAAAATATTCCTCACCAAAGCTGGTGTTAAGAGCAGCTATAAAAAGCAAAGGGACAACAGGTTCAACATTTTAGTGAAGTGCACTCCTGGTCCTTCCAAACCTTCATTTATGGGGTGCTTTGTTATCTCTTTATGTGACTTCCCAAGACCTGTTTCACAAAACAGAGCAGCAACAGTCCTACTTGATTCCATGCAAACAGCTGCAGCCTGACCTGTCATACTCAGACTACAGCGTCACCAGCAGATACGGCCAGTCCCGGCTCATGGAAACTGGGAGAGCCAAACTTGAAATCCCGAAGAAAGGAACAACTGTTTTTTAAAAAAGCAAATAGCCTTGGTTGGGGCAGGCGGAACTTGGACTACGGCATCAAAATGACCACTGACAATAAAGGCAAAGCCTCCAGAAATCTCTGCTAATGAGCACGTGCTTTATAGAGGTTTAGCATAAAGCAGCAAGTCGCCCGAGTCCCCACGTCAGCGAAGAGTGATCTCCCACTGATTTCCCAGCGCCACTGGCTGCCACTGTCTCCTCGCTAGGAGAGGCGGGGGTCTCACACGCAGCTCTGCTCTGCCTCTCTTCCTCCTCCTCCTTGTTAGCTCGGTTAGTGCTGTGTCCCCTCTGCCCAGCTCAGCCCCCAGGCATAGTAGGCTTGATGAGGATGTGTGTGTTTGGCAAGACAGTGAAATCATCCCAGTTTCAGGCCAGCTGTCCCCGGATTCACACCAATAGCAGGTTCCTCTCAGCAAACTAGTCATACAGCAAACAACCCATGTAGCAGCCAGAGTTTCTCCACAGAGGCGCCAGCGCCATGAGTGTGGACACAGCTCTCGCTGCATCACCTACGAGTCCCATTCTGCCCCAGCCGCCTCCTTGGCTCTACCAAGAGCAGCAAAGAGACAGTCCTCAGCACCTGTCACAAGGCTGTGCTGCAGAAGCGCCGGCTCCTGCGGGAAATGGACACCGACCTTAAGGACACACCATTAACTATTGCATTTTTCCCTCTCTCCTCAGCCCAGCACTTCCTGTCAGACACCATGGCCAGGCTTGTTATCTTCTTTCTGTGCTTATTATCTTCTTACACTCATACTGAGAGCTGTGGGCAACCAGGCTCCGTAATGCTGTGCTCTGGATTAGCCGCCTGCAAAGAGGTTGCTCATAAGCTAATGCCTCTTGGAAAGTCAAACGGGAAATGGCAGCACAGCTACCCTTGGGGAGAAGGGATTTCCCAGCTAAACGCTGGGTTTTCAGCACTAAAGAAACCTGGGACGTCAGCAAACCTGAGAGCTAGTGGCAGACACAGAGTTTGCAGATAGAGCAAAACAAAAGAACTCATGGGATTAATCCTGCTAAAATCTCATTTAGCTAATAAGAATTAACCCTTCTGCCTATTCACCAAAGAGCAGACGCTAGATGTTTTGATGCTGTTAATGAGGAGAAAGAAAGGAAGTTCTGTTCTGTTTTGGCAGAACTTAATCATAAAGGTTATATCTCCATTTAAGTTCCAAGCCACTGAAAATGAATATTACTAAAGCTAGGTTATCCTTAAACCATTTTCTTGCCATGAATGCCATTCTTGCCATGGAGATGGAGATTCCCAGCAAGCACTGTGTGCTTGCTGTTTTCTTGCAGAAATATGGAGAATGAAGCTAAATTTCAGACACATTTATGGTACTGGGAGTTACTAAGGCGTTACAGCTTCTCCTGCTCCTTCCATCACCATGTGCTTGTCTCTTGGCGGGAGGAAGCTCTAGTCCCCTTCCTTGTTTTGGCACTTTTCTTCCAGGGAACATATTTTATTCTAGGGCCATTCCAATTGCCTCAACCTTATGCTCAGATGTTCAAGGTAGGAGAAAACCACGAGCTGACCAGTCTGACTGTCCAGTTTCGTAAAGAGCTCATGAATTGTGTGATTCTGTGGAGCTATACAAGGCCAGGTATCTGTTTTGTATGATAATTCAGATTCCAATCACTTATTTGCATGGATCCTTTAGACACATGAAAGGGCAGGAAAACCTTCTCCAAAATCCAACCTTCTGAAATGTCAGCCATCACCATTCACAGAGAAATCACACTTACCTTTCACAACTGTATCAAATAGAAATAAAATATAATTTAAAAAAACCCACAGTTTTACAAACTTCTCAATGGTAAGTCAAGGCCCCCAACATGCAGCAGCAGAAGAGTGGGATGAAGACATTCCTTAGGTCTGCAGCAACTGCAAATATTTTCAAAATTAAGTTCCAAAATTGTATCCCATATAAAAGGTATTGAAAAGCGACATTGCTGCATGCTACTTTTGTGAGGGACACAGAGGGTTGGTCAGGTGATTAAGCCACTGCTAAGTGGGCTTCAAAGATTAACCAAAAATTTAGGGCAGGACTCAAGATACCACACAGGACTCGGATACCACAGAGAAGTCAGTAAATTGCTGCAGTTGTGGCTAGGTTTCATTACACAGAATATGCAGGAGTGAACAGCAGAGGGTGTTAGCTCAAAGGCAAACGTCAGTGCACTGCACTGAACGCATCTTATT
Organism: Tinamus guttatus; assembly: GCF_000705375.1. The sequence goes on along the minus strand of NW_010578806.1, from coordinate 470,516 downwards.
TGCTACATTTGCAGCAAAAACTCAGGCCCCGCGAGCGCAGCGGTGGCCCAGTACAAATAGCACAAGGGAACCTGACCGTTGCCTCATTGTCAAGACCAAAATAAGGAAATAAAATGATTGTTAACAAATGCCTCTTCCCACCTCAGTCTCACTCCACAGATGCTTTGTGTCCCTAGAGCCCAGCTGAGGTGCCTGGGGGCTGCTGTGCCGCTGGCTCCTCTGTGAGTAACGATGATCGGATGATCCTCCAGGACGGACCCTCCGGATGATCCTCCAGGAGGGATCCTCCGACAGCCGGGAGGAGCCCGGCAGCCTCCCAGACGGAAAGGCCTTTGCCTTGAGGAGCTGGGCTGGGGCTCAGGGCTCGACTCTGTCAGGGACCGAGTGCCCCACGGCCTTCAAAACCACCTCGGTGCCCTCGAGGAGTGTGACCCGAGTGCAGGTTTCAGGCTCCAGTTCTAGGATTATTTAGGCATTTTTGTGGGGTTCTCAGGAGCATCAACACCTGATATAAGCAAGAAATGAGCAGTTATTGTTTGAAAACCTCAGAAAATGCCTGTGTCTTTAGGCTTGTGGTTGTACTTCCTCTGGGCTGCGCTGGGGGCAGCAGCAGGGCTGATCTCCAAGCAGCAGCTCCCGATTATACAAGAGGGCCTTCCCATTTGCTTTCTCCTCTGCTCTGCCATGTCACAGGAGAAAAGAGCCACAGAGGCTCTTTCTTCTGCTAATGCAGAGTGGCATTTTTTATGACACTCACACGCCTTTTTTTTATGACACGCACTCTCCTGCCTTTGATTTCCAGAGCTTTCTCAGGGCAAAGCTACATCTCCCTTCCTGCTTCACCTAACGAAGCAGAGTCTCGTGGCAATGGATATAAACAGAGAAACGTCGGATGCTCCTGTTGGATTCATCGGAGGGAGTGACTCCACTAACAGGGCCCAGTACTGTTTTGTGGGATATCTCCCACAGCCTCTAGTAGCCGGACCAAAAGAGTCCAGATCTTGCATAGGTCCTTTGTTGTGTATGTCTCAGACACCGTAAGGGATCTCAATAGCAGCGGACAGACATGTCTAAACCACTGGACTCTGTCCTGTTTGTTTCAATTCTGTATTTTTCAGAAGCACAGGGAAAAAAAAAAAGATTTTTAAAGTTCTTTAAATTATTTAGGCTTTCTCGGGAAGCAAACTTACGGCTATAACAATTATGAGCATCATCCTACCTCTAGGATCACTGGATTTTAGTCCAGAACAACTTATTTAGAAGCTACATTTGGATTCTAGCCATACCCATCCACAACAAGTGTACGTGCTCAGGGAGAAGCTCTCCAAAGAAAATTCTCAAAATTTGTGGTTCCTCAAAATTTAGTGGCTCCTATAACACGGTCTTGTACATGGGCATTCATAAGCACCCATTGAGGTCACAAATGAGAAGCAATTGCGGGATAAGTAGCAGGAATATTATGGGAATTATTTAAACTCGTGTACTGGTGTCTACAAAGCCTAAAGCCCCTTAAAGTTATTTAAGGCCACCAGTGAAAATATTAAAACTGCCATGAGTTCAGCATTATATAGAATATATGACCCAAAACCTTTTTGAAGTCCTTATAATCTAATTCAACAAGAAGAAAAAAAGCAATAGATGTACATAAAAATATATGTACGTGAAGATACAGCTGTATGATGTATAATAAAAGCTAACTTTCTTTTTAATTGCATATTCTGTCTTATCTGCTACATAAGCAGCCTCAGATCTGCCTCTGCCAGCTTCTCTAGGAGGTGGCCCCAACCTCTCTGCTTTCCCTGGACTTCTTCAAAGCTACCAAAGAGCTTTTGCCTCAGCCCACGCCAGCCAGGTAGGGGAGACATGGATCATGGTGGGAGATGAGGGGTATTTTGTTCAGGGCCTTGACGTGTTGTGGAGTTCAAGGGCTTTGCAGTCAAATTGCGTAGTTTATGATTAAAGCTGTTAAAACACCATCATTTAAATGCATTGATCTTTCCAGTTTTAAGCAACACGTGGCAGTTAGGCTTGGAGCACCATATATAAAATGTCACATATTCATAAGAGGAAAGTCCCCCCACTATTCCCACCTGCTGCACAAGTCTTTGTTCTATTTTGTCATCTAAAAAACACATCTTCTTAAGGTTCTTATTGAGTGCGGCCCATTCCTTTGGGGCAGTAATATATGCAATCTTGCTGCACTTAAAGCCAGGATTACACTGTGTGTTCTGTAATGAGAGGCCCATTGTGAGGTCATGAGAGGCCCATTATGAGGCGGCTCATTGTGAGGCGGCCCATTGTGAGGTCATGAGTGGCCCATTTTGAGGATGCCGATTGTGAGGTGGCCCATTGTGAGGTCAGAAGAGGCCCATAGTGACGCAGCCCATTGTGAGGTGGCCCATTGTGAGTGCACAAGAGGCCCATTGTGAGTGCACAAGAGGCCCATTGAGAGGGAGCTCATTGTGAGGTGTCCCACTGAGGTCAAGAGAGGCCCACTGTGAGGTCACGAGAGGCTCATTGTGAGGTCAGAAGAGGCCCATTTTGAGGTAGGCCATTGTGAGGCGGGGCATTGTGAGGTCACGAGAGGCCTGTTGTGAGGGTGCCCATTGTGAGTGCCTTTGAGGCCCTTTGCGAGGTCCAGAAAAGCCCGTTGTGAGGAAGATGAGTGATGGATGCAGAGTGGTTTACATTGCTTAATCACATTCCAGCAAAATGTGTATTCATCTGAATTTACCGTAAGGAAGAAAAACAAGTGCGTGTCACCCACAGTGCTACATTGTACACCATACAACAGGAGAATTATATCTTGGAAAAGGATTGAATGATCCAGGCAAATACATTTCAGGAGAATCTGTCCATGCTGTGCTGTTACTTTGATAACTACTTTATGAAAAGTAGTTTTTACAGTTTCATCTTGAAAAGTACATGGAAATATTGGGGCCAGTTCCCTCAATTGCGTAGAAGTAAATCAAACTCTGTAAAAAGCAGTCTTTTACAGGACATCTTAGGAAAGCTGATATATTTGAAAGGGAAGGATGACTTGATTGCTATATATAGATATTTATGTGTGGAGGACTCTCAGTGAAGAACTTTGGATTTTTGCTGGGAAAGATGTAGAAAAAAATGGTGGCTAGAAGTTGGCTTTGTCTTACAGATAAGTTATATTAATCTTTTAATTAATTTTATTTAATCGTTTAATTAATTAAACTTGTAGGGGCATTTCTCCAGCTCTGAAGAAGTCCCTGCGCGGGCAGAGGCAAAGCCAGTGGGTCTGATGGGCTGGGAAGAAGATCAGGGTCCCAGTGGGCAGTGACTGGGACACACGAGGACAGAACAAGAAAATGTTGCAGTTTGTGGCAGTTTTTCACCCTGACTGTAGATAGACAGTGAAACAGGGTGGCCTAATATTCTGTTTCTTCCTGCCTTCATCTGAAGCACTCAAGGTGGACCAAATAATGGTGCTCTGGAAAGGGGGCGTGAGTGCTTTAAGAAGATGTAAACATTTTTCTCATCTTGTCCTATATAATTTTTCTCCACCTCAATGAGAATATGAAATGTTGACAGAGCTCAGACCTTCCTGTCTCAGGAGTATGGAGTACTTGGATCTAGCTGAGATAAATGATGCAGCATGGCAGTGTCTGAAGATGATTGGAAAACATCTCTTTTTCTTTAAGTCATGTCATTTAGGTCAAATACTTGTCCTAACTGATCATTCTCTGAAGAAAAATGATAATTTTCTAAACTAAAAGACATATAGCATGTGCACATCTAGTTTTGTTTATACAGAAGAAAAAAATGCATATGAAATCTTCCCCTGATAAGCAATATGCACGTCTCTCTTTGCTTAAGCAAAATGTAGCAAAATGTTTTAACTGCTTCTGGGTTTTGTGCAATGCCCTGCAGCTGTCATATGCTATTGGTCTCAGTCACCCTCTTGCAATATCGGTGTTTCATTATGGCACGTCAGACAGATCGGAGGAAGAACTGCTCGAGATAGTACAAAAAAACTTTGATCTACGCCTTGGAGCTATCATAAGGTTTGTGCATCATTATTATTTACTGAATAATTTGTATTTCTAGTGTTCTCTTAAACAGTAATATTAAAGATCATGGCTCCTAACTTGGTTGATGACACCTTCATCCTATGTCTGTTTTATCTACTCTTGAAATGCACCCAGTAAAAGATAAAAAGTCAGTTCTAAAATCTGCTTACAAAATGTTTTGAATAAACCAGACTGGTCTAAATTATATCATGTAACATCTCCCAGTAACCATAGAAGAGTGCTGCTTGCTTTGCTTGATAAAATATAATTAAAATTTAACACTGACTGTACTTAGGCTTTCCAAACTGCCTGGTAACAGTATATAAGGCTTCTGCCTTATCTGGTGAGAATTCAGAATATTGCTCTAACCAAGAGGTAAGTATGGGCTCCCTACCTCTGATTTTTAGTTGGAAATAGTGTATGAGACAACTGTCATGTGATGGCAAGATACTGGTGCCCTCACTTCACAAGCAGCCCCGCTAAAATCAGTAGGACATTGGGGTTCAGTAATTTGGCCTTTCTGTTGTACAGAGGCTGAATATTGACCTACGGAATTAGTGACAGGCTGGTGTTTGCTGTTGCTTTTCTAGAGATATTGGTCATTTGCCAAAAATATAAAACTTCTAAGTAACTTTTTTTTTTCGTGAGATGAAAAAAAAAAAGAAAAAGTCCTGGTTGTCCCCTGTTGTCACAGAGTCTTGTGTAGCCCATTTAAAGTAAAGTAAGTAAACTTAATTCAAAATGAATTCAGATGTTTTAAATTATCTTTTAAACCTCTGGAAGCAAGTGAAATATTGTGTGTTTTTATAAAAACAAAACAAAAATCCCACTGTGGTATGAACTGTCCTGTAACGAAGGTTCAGTTGGGATTAGAAATGTATAAGCTACTGGCACTGCCCTGTAGGCAATAAGGACAAGAAAATGCAAAGCTACGTAAACTGTCCCCTGTAGCCAACCCGGCTATATTATTTCGTTATTTCTGCAGCTGAGTAAGCAGATGCTTTAGATGGACATAATCCTTGCATTTAGGGAAGCATGTGGGTTACCATTTGCTGAGAGAAAATGATTTCTTGACTGTTTTCCACCAAACTTGACAGGTCGGGCTTCTTGCACATTTCATGACATGTTCTACTAGTGGAGAGAAACGCAGTTTTCTCCATTAAGGAGGGACCCATACTGAGTTCGTCCTTATTAAACGCCATAGAATGGACAGGAGAACTCAAGCCTGAGGTAGATGTCCAGAAGAGATTAAATCCTGCACAGAGGAACCAGGTTGTTGCTTTAGGCTATGCTGTTTTTTAAACTCTTTTGCTCCAGAAATGCTGGCATAGATGTTAGCAGCTGTCTTATTACTGGAAGAAACTGCTTGCAAAGGTTCATTTCTCTCTTAAATTCAGAGATATTTATTAATATACTTCTAGCCTACCCATTCTACATGAATCTTGAAAATATTTGTCAATATCTTGCAGAATAGGAGGTGTCTTTTGTTCTTTAAAAAAGGTGGACATTTCTTCCAATCAGTAAAATTTTGCTAGTGAGGCCAACCTTTTCTGCTTGCCTTTAAGAATGTTTTCTGAACATACATGCTGAGAGTAGGGCTGATATTTCTTTTTATGTCCTGGAATAATGCAAGGGATTATGTTGATTTCCACTACTAGGTAATGTTTTACAAGTGTTTTTAGTTTAGAAGTATAACCCGAACTCTGCTTTTGTAATTATAAGCATTATGTATTGTAATCATAACACCGTTAAGTTATTTCTGTGGTGGCTCCCAGGTGCTTTCCTTGATGTGGTGTGCTGAAAAGAATGTTGCATTTTTCAAGTACATTACCTCAGCCATGCAAGTGCTGAAGGGAGTAAGAAGAGAACAGGCAAAAACAGTAGCTTATTGTCTAGTGACCATCTCCTTGTTAAACTTTACCTCATAACCTTTAAAACTTCTTTGAATGGTACCAATTCTAATCAACGAAGCACCAAAGTGCTTCAAGCTGTTCTGTTGTTCATGTAGTCATCACTCAGATTTTTGGTGCCTTTTTTGTTAGGGGCAGGTACAATTGACCTTAGTAGTCATTGCAGCATGTGCTCATATGACACCAAATATTATTCAAAACAAGACCTAGCTACCGTTCCTCACGTTATGCCTAAGTGTCCCCTCGAGTCCAAGAATGTGCAATTTCTTCACCATCTGAAAATGGATTTTCCTGTATTTGTTCATCTTTCCTTACTTTATTATTCCTGAGCCATTTTTTTTTCTCACCACCAGCTTTAGGTATTAATCAGCAACTTTAACTGGTAACTCAAAACATATTAACAAAAAGAAGAAAAGCCTCAAAATGTTTCAGGCTTTGCCTGAAAAAAAAAATCTGGTAAACACTCGTGGCTAGTAAGGCAGTGCAGCTGCAATCCACTGCATTATGCGGACAAAAAAGTAATAAACATGACTTACCTCTTCATTATTTATCTAGTCATAATCAGTGTTAAGCCCTGTTATAATCAGTGTCTTTGTCTGTCTATATAAGCAGCTTTAAATTTCTAGTTACTCTGGAATCAAACAACTGGTGTCTGCGATTGGACTGGTAATCCAGGCAGCAAATGTAAATATCCTAGTTCACTTTTAATTAAAATTCTGGAGGAATTCATTCTGTGTGTGAAAGTGCTGTTGGATGATTATCTGTCCTCTAGATAATCATCTCTGGCTGCTTCTTTTGAGATCACCATCATCACGGCATAGCAACATGGTAAAATAAAGTGGCAATAACGCAGAGCACCTTGAGGCTTGCACAAGTTAAGCTGAATTTTATTGCATTTTCAATGCTCCTGTATTTTAATGTTTATAAAGGTTAACTGCATACCTATCTCATCTCTGAATAATTTGAAAAAAAAGTAACTATTTCTTGTTACTTTAAATTGAAACCATTAACCCACTATGTTTCCCACTATAAATTTAGGTGATTCTGCAAGAAAAGCATGTAGTTAGCAACACTGTGGATACATAATGTCTTTCTACCAGGGATAATACTGGTTATTCTCCTGATATCATAATATACATTGGAGGAAAGTTAATTAAAACTTATATTCTTTTTCTTTTCATGTAGGGAGCTGGATTTGAAGAGGCCGATGTATCAAAAAACGGCATGTTATGGGCATTTTGGAAGAGAAGAATTTACATGGGAGAAACCAAAAAAACTTGTGTTTTAGACTTTTCAGAATGTTTTGCTTAGTTGATAACTTTAGTAATTGGGTTCAACGTTAAGCTTCATGAAAAGACTCCCTCTGCTCTTCTTTAAATGACGTTCTGTAGCTAATAGATCTTTGAAAAATTATTTATAATTTCCTACTTTTGTAGTGGCCTGAACTGCATACCCTCCATCTAACAAACCCTTGGTTTTGTCTCTGTTAGGAGAGTGAGCAATGTAGGCCTCTGGCTGTGGTCAGATGTTAAATGAGGAGCGGGCTGTGGAAGTGACTCCTGTCCTGCCAGGGAAGCCTCGTGCTGCTTAGTCAGGTAACTTAGTCCAGCAAGGGTGCAAATCCTCACTGTACTTCTTTGAGCTACACCTTTTGTAATGGTTCCTCTGACCCCAGAAAATTAGTAAAAACACTGCCCATTGTAACCCTAATATGCATTAGCAGTGAGGTAGTGTTATCTGTTTGCCTTTTTTCACTTTAATTTTGTAAGCAAATCTCTGTGAGAGCTGAGGAATTTCTTTCTCAGAGCATTTCTACAGAGGTGAAGTCCTTTTCAAACTGAAATTTTCCATGTTCATCTGCATAAATTGGAACTAGTTGTGTAAAGTGTGAATTAAATAACATTCAGCCAGTTCCGAATGTAAAGACTTTTTGTAAAAAACATCTCAGAGGATATGACCTTTCCCTGATGTTCTGGCTGAAAGCCCTGAAAGAGACACCGTTCAAAATAACCTGCCTTTTCTTTGAGGACTGTGGAGGGATTAAAAGGCTTCTGTATAGGAAACAGCAATTCCCATGAGCATATTGTAATCTAAGACAGAATGTTGAAATGCTGTAACTGCTTTTACTTAATCCTGGGGAATTTTAATAGAGTTAAGTGATATAGCTCTCTCCTTCCCATCAAAAGGAAAGCACGGGCTTCAGCAATGAGTCTAATTAAGTGCAAGTAGTCTAATATAACATTAGTCTTGAGCAAGTTTTTAAACCCTTCCTTCCTTCCACATGGAGATGATTGATCCACTGCTCCCTGCACAGAGCAGAGCCAAAGCAAGGTCATGGTACGGCGGCTCCTGTGCGTTGCCTGGCTTGATACAGTCAGCCTGATCTACCACTGCAGCGCTGCAGTCACTCGTGCGCCTTACAAAGGGCTCTTTTTATTACATAAGGAACACAAGTTACTTCCTGGAGTAAAACCTGCAGTTCTCTCGCTGTTTAGGTATTCTTTCGTTTTTAAAGACAGGTTTCCCTTTGTATCAGAGGTTAACTTTGCCTGAAATCCAGTGTAATCCGAATATGGCAACATAGATGTAAAACATACAGTTGAATCTTTATTAAAATGTATCTAAGCTAGTGCTGTCTACAAAATAGTAGCATAGTTCAGTAAAAAATCTGAAAAAGTCAGAACTTACTGTCAGTCTTAGTAGTGAAGTAAAATGTTTAAGTGATGAGAGACTGCCAAGATTGTTATGTAGTGAATGGACCATAATGACGTTTTGAAAGGTACTTCCATAAATGGGCCTTTAGCCTCAATTTAACTCTGATGTAAAACTTTACCCTGCCAAATTTGAACAGCATTTTTGGTAGGAAAGTGTGGCTGTCTCCTTGGGAAAAGGCACATTTTGATAAAGTCTTTTGCTGAATTTGAAGAGAGAATGAATTGCACTATGGCAATGTCTCTTAAACACTGCTCTCTGTAAAAAACAAACAAATAACCCCCCCCCCAAAAAAAAAATTAAAAAACCTCATTTGCTAATTTTTAGAAAGCTGGAGTCTGAAAGAGACAAATTGGCCAGGGGATATTTGGACAGTAAGAACAGACAGATCTCAGCAAAATATGGTTCATCTCACCCTTTGGCTTCCTATAAAATTGTGTTGAGAGCAAAGTTATAGGCTTCTTCTCCAAGGACTTGGATAGTTTTTCAAGGAATTTTTGTCAAGTACCTAACGTTTCGTAGAGACAGATCAACTAATTAGATTCTCCGCTGCCATTAAATGTTGTCTTAATTCCCTTAACTTGTGCAGGAGTTGCACTTTCTGGTTTGAGAGATGAAAAAATGCTCTGGAGTGACACTGCCTCTGCTCTGGGGATAAATACATGTGCGCACTGTCTTCCAGGATAAAGAACACATTCAAAAAGAAAGCGAACATTCCCTCCCCGCATCTACCCAAATAAAGATTATTATTCACTGGCACTTCTCTTGCAATGAGATGAGAGAGCAGAAGCCGAATCCACTGGTAGCCTCATTCAGTGCCCTGGAAGTGACTGTGCACTGTGGGGTTAAAGTAACACAAGAATTTATGTGTAATAAAAAAACTGATCAAATCATGCTATGTGTAACAGCAATTCTTCTAAGTTTTAGAAAATGTACTTGATTGAGGCTTCTAGCAACAAAGTTAATTGTTCTGGCATTTCTGTGAAGGCAGGCATTTATTTTATTTATTTGAGAACTGTAAGGCAATGATATCTAGAGTATCTGTCAGCTTTAAGGCAGGTGGGTCCACGTATATGAACACATTTAAGTGCCTACTTTTTGTGTTGACATCTACATACCTTCCAATTGTCTATTTTTATAATAATTGGCCTACAAACACAGCTGCATTTGGAGTCAAATGAAGATCTGAGGTTCCCACTATAAATTCAGAAGGAGAATCAGGAACAAATTTTGTCAATCCCGGTATCACACATGAGGTCAGAAGTGGAGTTGGATTTTATTAACGAGTAGTTAATTTTAACTATGTTGCCTGAGCAACTATTCTTTCCCTTCTTATTTTCTTCCCGGCTGACTTTGTAGCCTTTGTAACATGCTTTGAGGCTCTGCAGTGAAGACATGCTGTGTTGTCTTTTACAATGCGAGTAACGCAACACTGAGCAGACAGACCTTTTTTCCCCTTGTCCTTGGCTTTAGTGTCTGGTTTCAAGGCAGCCAGGAGCACCATCACTGAGGAAATCCTCCTTGCCTACAGGCTGGAACAAGCACAGTACACACTTCTAATCCCCAGAGGTTCTCTACAGTAACAAATCTTTTAACAATTGGTGAATTAATTTTATTTACTTAGGAGTCATACCTGCCCAAGTGACTTTTTCCTCAAAACCAGCAAAAGACATATATCTTAAGAAAAAAAAAGAGAGAGAAAAAAAAGCTACCTTTGCTAAATCAGAGGTGCCTAAACCACAGTCAGAGATAAAACAATTGCTCCACAAAAACAGTGATTTTTTTTTTCTTTTTTAGAAAACCGGCAGATTTCCCACTATCATTGCAGAAATGAATCATTTAAATTATAATCTGAAAAAAAAAAAAAAAAGGAAAATGGTCCCAAAGCAGACACAGGCATTGAGACTGCAGTTACTGTCTAAAGCTCAGCTAAATTATCATGTAGCCTGCCTACTAGGTAGGGACGAATCACAATATTTTTGCATCCAAATGTCACAACTTTTTGTCACAACTTTGCTCTATTAAACTTGGGAGTACAACATCAAATGAATAAGCTCTTCACACATGGCTACCATGTAGTGTGTGGCTTGTACATGTTCTATAAAAGAAAAAAAAATAATGCTTGATTATGATGACACATCACAATAAGAGAACATCATAGTCTACGCACTGTGTTTTGGGACTTCAGACAGTGTCACGGTGTATAGATTCTAAGTTAACAGAAAAAACAAACCCTACATGAGTGAAAAACCTTCATTTTAGTGACAAACTGTGAATCACAGACTAGAACGTGCACAACCATTAGTGACTATCCTAGGAAAAAAACAGTCAAATAAGATGGGAGTTCCAGAAGCTAGTGATTCTTACTGGATTTTGTGAGCCAGAATTAAACAAAAATCTTTCAGAAAGGGCACAGCTTCACTCAAACCAGACACACCAATTAGAGGAGAAACTGAATGAAGAACTGCCAGCCTGATGGCAAAAGTGCCTTTCATATCATCAGATCTTCTCTTGGAATAATTTTTTTGCGGCCTCCAAAGAGATGAAGTGAATGAGGACATTAAGAAGGGTCAGAACCTGTTCTTTTCCTTTTGTGTCAGAATTATCTTTCTGATTCACGCTTTTAATGTACAACACAAGAGCAACCACACCAAAAAATACAAGCCTTGGAGATGGGTTTAATGTTCCTTCTGCACTGCACTTTCTGAAATATATTTCGAGATGCACTGAACCCAGACCTTATTTAAAACTCTGCAGACAATATTTTATGTGTTGTTTTGCTAGCCATGTTTCTCTTGAACAGCACACAGAGAAATGCGAAGTGGAGTACTAACTCATTTAATTCATTTAATTCCTAATGAGCTGAAAGCAGTTACTGGAATGGAAATTAAAAGGCATATTTTTAGTACATGCTAATAAAGGGAACAGACTTTTCCCTTAATCCCTCATTCCAGAGCTCTGCACTGCCTTGACCTTAAGATGCTGAAGAAAATCCCCTTCCCATATCCTTCCCACATTCCCCTCCCGGGTTTTCTGGGCTGATTCAGGCTGTAGAGGAAGAGGACAGGGTGTAAGTGTAAATGTAGAGATGGTGCAGAGCTTTTTCACCAGGAACTCTGCTGTCTTGCAGTCAGCAGCCCTGCGTGAGTATCAGAATGGGGAGGCAAGTTCTGGTGCGGATGGTATAACCCCCTTTCCCTCTGCTCTTTGTGAGGGATAACCCTGGTAGAAGGGGTAGGCTTTGCTGCCTGTAATAGCTCAAAAAGAGAAGAGAAAAATAAGAAGGGCTCTCACCCGGCATAAACAACAAAAAAAACAACCAACACGTTACGCGTTCTGGCCAAGTACTGCTAAGAACCAGAGCACCTCACTGGGCTTTTGTCTCAGCAACAGATAAAAGAGTTCAACCCCAGCACAGGGGAGCCTTTCAAATGACAGACATTTCAAACCACATCCTACCGACTGGGTCTGTCTGACCTCTCCAGCATAGAAACAGACAGGTCAGTAAAATATTACCCTGCTATTTTTCTAACTTGTGGGCTAAAAAAAAAAAAAAGCATCCATGTCACAGTTCTGCTAGCATACCTGTAGCAAAGAAATTGCTAAATCCATCCTGACTTTTCTGAATGTGAACATTTCTGCTTTTTACCCTACATAAGCCCGAACTGCTGCTAAAATAAATAGTCGAGATGTCTTGTCACCCTCAGCTGTTTCTTCCAGGCCTTGGGCCCTGTCTTGTTCTGTACTGAGGTAAATGTGAGGCTTGATAATAGTGACGCAGATCTGCCATGTTAAGGCTGATTGGCAAAAAAACTCCCATATAATAAAGGTCAATGTAACCCAGGTCAATTAATCTGTTACTGAAGATACAGAAGAGGCTGCATCTAAACTGGAGGGTGAATTTAAGTTGCTTATTCCATCTATGACACAGTCTTCTTTTTTGAAAAAAAAAAAGTTTTTAGAATAAAATACAACTCCTCGATATAATAGGATTCTTTCTGTGATTCCTTATAAAGCACCTTGCTCTTCTTCCAGGGGTCTCTGGAAGAGTCCTGGAAGAATGTGTGGGCGAATGACAGGGAAAGGGACAAGCCAGGACAGTGTGGTGTAGCCATCCTAACTAGCAGCACTTTGTGGTCCAAAATTATTCCAGCTTTTGCCTGAAGGAAAAAAAAAATGGAAAAGTCAGAAACCAAAAGTGAGAGCAAGAGCAGGATGCTCCTGATGAGACTACAAGGTCTGAAGTTATCAAACTGGTGAGGGTGTTGTGAACTTCGATGGCACAAGAGGGAGGACTGAAACAGAAAAACAGCAATAGCCCTCTGCGCTAGACAGGAGAAAGTTCTCCCTCTGGTCTGACCTTGGTAATCTAAAGGGGTTTTTGATTTGGCATGAGGTATAAAAACATGGGATCTCAGTACAAGTCTATTGTCCTTTTAAGACCAACTTCTCTGGTAAGGCACTGCAAAACAGCAAAGGAAGCGCCAAACATCACGCACCTGCATTTTATACGCTAGCACCAAGCTCAGCAAGCTCTTTGTTCATGGAAGGCGATCAAGGAACACTGCTTTAAAATACGCATTTACTCCTCTGAGCAGGTTAAAAAGGGTATGGCCATCCAAAATCTGGAATTTGGAGATCCCTGGAACGCCCTCAGAGGTGATGGCTGTGGACAGCGAGCAGACAGCTATAGCAGAGACGTGGGTGCCGGGAGGAGCATCCTGCCCACCCGCACCTGTAACCACAAGTTTCACGACACCCCTGCTTTTAGCGACATGCAGCCCCCGGCTGTGCAACCCTACGCAGTGCAGCACAGGGCACAACAGTTAGTTGCGTGACAGACACTTAGCCTGGCGGCTGCGGACCCTGCACCCCTCCGCGACAGACCCGGCAGGGCCGCCCGGAGCCGCGCGGCACCGCGGCGAAAC
>NW_010578806.1:391576-455059 GCF_000705375.1 Tinamus guttatus | reverse complement strand
AGGAACAGCAGTTTTCATAATTTAATTTCCTGTTTCCTGCCCCTGGAAGTTGGCAGCATTTACCTGGACAGACAACCAGATGCATTTGTTTTCCAAGTGCTGGAGGCTACCTGGTTTTGTGGCTTGCCTGTGTTGTGCAAAGCATCCTTCCCCATGATCCTTTTAGGTGTTTATCTGTTAGTAGTGAAATTTGGGGATGGATGATCATGTTTGTGGAGTGTCATTGTCCCCACCAGGCTACATAAGTAATAAATCCAGGTTTGTAACTGCCTGGGTATCTAGCTTGCTGAGGAGGGTGAGATGCCCATTGCTGGGTGCTGACTGAATGTGTAATAAGTTACTGATGCCTTTTAAAACGCACAAATGAAAGACAGAATAACAATGTGATTCAGCTGATACTGACAAAACTGCTTCTGCGCTAAAGCATCATGCAGCCTTGAATGTGCTCAATGAGTGTTTCTTGTAAAAAGTTAGCTGTGTGGTGATGGGGTAGCTGAGATGGTTGAAGCAGTTCATGATTAATTTCATATCTCTGGTTGACTGAAAAATGAAGCAGGAGCCATAAACTGTCTTGCAAAGAAGCACAAGATGATCCATGGAACAAAACCTGGTACTTTTCAATTTCTTGTAGACTTGAAAGGAGAATTTTTGCAAGTTTCATGTTAAGTTTTTGCTTAGAATAGGTAATGTTTTCAGAGGGAGTTTATAGAATGTTGAAAATAGTTATCCAGTTTATTATTGGTTCTTGCTGTCTTTCTGTACATAATACAATGTTCCTACAAATAAACCTTTGCCAGTAAATGACTTCAATTGGTTTCTTGAGTACTGCTGTTAAATTTTGTATCTTGAATAGCAAATAGGTGATTATCAATAATGAAGCTAGAGTCTGTATTTGGTTGTGTTACTCAGTTCACTGAACTCCACAATAGAGACACTTGAATCATGAAAATGGTTCTGTGTCATAACTAGTGTAAAATTGCGATTCTTATCTTTGTCAACAGCTAATTTAAGTGTAGGCAATTAATACTGCTGTAAGCTATGGTGCCTCATCATTCCTGATGGGTCTGGAATCACTGTTCTAAGTAGTGCAGGTTAGGACTTGGACTTCGTGTGAAATGCGACAGTGATATCTCGAGCAAAAGTATGACTTAAACTTAGAGAAAACCACTCAGTTTCCTGTCAGTGGAGGAAGCAATGGCACTGAATTAGCAATGCTTGTCTTTAAAAGTATATTGAGAAGCGTGGTGTGCGGTTTTGGGTGTGTGCCTGCTCATGCACATTTGTTGTAATGTGTTGAGAACTGGTTTATTGCTTTAGCCAGGTATGGTCAAATGAGGATGGAGATTTTGCTGTTCATGTTAATAGTCCATGTACTCCAGATTCTGATCTTTAAAATCATATTAGAGAATTTGTGCTAGAATGTCTTCACAGCTCATTTTGTGGAGCAAAAGGCAAAATCTGTTGTAGATTGTGTTTCAAGATAGAATAGAAAACTGCAGAAATAGAAACTTAAAATAGAACAAAGGCAATTTTAGGATTTTGGTCTCTGCTTTTCCAGTCAAGCCTGAAAAACATACCTTCTAGATTCTATTGCACTGCTGTGATAGATCAATTAATATTAATTTCAAGTATTTAGAAAAAGTATTTCACAGCAAGCACCAGTCTTCATGTCATCCACGTAAGCTTATGGAAGTCATGAAGTTTGAAGAATTTCTTTTGCATCTGCAATTGTTTTCATGAAGTTTGTATGCAGCTGACTTTCTACTAGGCAACTTGTGCACAAATGAGTTGCACAAGTGGGATAAGGAGTACTAAATTGTGTAAATACTCTTTAAGCTATTTTGCATTTGATCTGCTGCAAATCTGGCTTATAGTTTTAATACTTTATAGAGCGCGTTTTGTTTCTTGTTCTACATGTCAGACTGAACAGTAGACAGCAAACGAGATTTATGGTTCTGTGAAAAGCAGGGAACAAAGTTCTGTAGCACATGCTCAACTTCATGGTTCTTTGTTTCTGTTGCTTTCTCATACTTCTTCTGAGCAACAAACCAGGGGTATGACAATGAGACCATGGAAGAAAAGAAACATATTGAAATTGGGCATTATTCAGATTGTTCAGAATGTAAAAATTTCACCTTGACAAAAGAACACTTTGGTAGTGAAAGAGGTACAGGCCACTGACCTCTCGTTTCATCAGTTTTTAAATCTGTATGCATTGGGACCACATAGGTGGCTTTTAAAAGGTTGCATTCTGATAAACGACCTGGTAGTTTTTGTATTGACCTTCCTTGTGTTGCATCTGTAGAGAGGTTTTTGAACAGCAAGCAGTTCAGTGTTGTTGCTGTTGAAAGTAGGATGTAGGAAGTTGTAGTTCAGGCTAGAAATACTCTTCCTTTTAAGCAATGACCCTAACCCCAAAATTGTTAAGGAAACAAGTTGGCCCAGTTCTGGAGGATTAAGTCATATCAAGTGTTAAAGTGTTAAAGAGTTACTCACAGGGTCCCCTTCTCATGATTAGCAGGTGTGTCATGAAACAGCGCATTGCAGTCGCTGTTTCCTCCTGTGGTTAATGTCCCTCTAGGTCAGAAGCTCCACTAATGGACAAGCAGGAAGAGGGTCCTTTCTGAAACAGCTTGTCTGGATTGGAGGAGTGAAGATGTATAAGATACAGAATGAATTGAACTTCTGAGCACTGTTTTACATCTACAGTGACTTGTTGTGCAGTGAACTTGCTTGGTATTGTGGAGTGCCATAGTTTGTATGTCAAAAACAATATCTTGAGGCAACTTTTCAGATTGAGCTGTGTTCTGGGAGTGAACTATGGAGCACTTCAACCCTGAAAAGAGAAGTTTGTCTCAGGGCAAGACCTGGCAGGAGAGTTGAAGCTGGTTAACCAGTATATGGTAAAATCGGTTTTATGCTGAATTTAAAAAGCTTTGGAAGACTGCCTTAAATACAGACTCAAATAATCAGAGAACACCTGAAAAAGAATTATATTCTTATACCCCTGTAAAATGGAATTAATGTTGGATGTTCTATTCTCAACTTTTGTACTGTCGTTTTTATTGCCTAAGTCTACAATAAAGACGTTTGTTTTTACTGGTATGTTGATGTAGGGGTGTGATCTCTGACTGACATTACTGGCTGTGAAATCCTCTGTAGTTAAAACAGGTGAAACTGCATTTTTCCCCCTTGCATTTTTGCAAGGTATATTGATCAGAGAGCCTGGAATAAACTCCAAAGGGGTCTGACAAGTTCAACAGTTAGTTTTCTTTTACTGTGTTTAGTATTCTGGTGCTTCAAAAACTAAGTGCAGTAGCTAGAGCAAAAGTGCATCCTTTAAGCTGCTTGTGTGCTCTCAAGCTATCGCCATTTTAACAAAGTTTGCTTTCAGACTGTGCTTTCAATGACACTGTGAAAATTGTGTGATCTTGCTGCATAACTAAGAGTAGGAGTTCTAGCAAACCATGACCACTGAAGTGACAGAGCCTGGCTCTGGGAAGGAGCTTCTTTGTTAGTTTTGCTTTTTTTTAAGCCTCTGCTGTGAAAACATAGCAATTGAACCAAGCACCTTGCTAATAAGGTACAAGCTCAGTCTCACCAGCTTTAAACTTGACTTAAACAAAACCTTAGTTTGGAAATTTTGTGTATGAATTTTCCTACATTTCCAAGAGAATCGCTTGTGATTCACTTAAAGTAAAATATCTATGTCTTCAACTAGATAGAGCTTGATTGAACTTCTATTTATAACAAGAATTCATTATTTTCAAATAATTTGCATTGTTCAAAATAACCAATTCCCGTGCTTATCTGAAGTGAATACTTAGGATATTTTATGATGACTCGCACTAATGACAATTATACATTTGGAAGTAAGTTTACAGCTGAACTTAAAATTAGTGGAGCTTCCTAGGTTTTCCTGCTGCTGTAGTAATTAAGAGAATTGAGATCGATTTAATGGTTGGCAACATGGTTTCTTTAAATGATAAAAATTAATTAAATTTGCATTAGATTAATTAAAGCTTATTTTTAATAAAATCTAGTGCAGCCTGTGTTCAGTACTGAAAACTAGTTCTCTATCATTTGAGAGTGCTTCTGCAAGAACAGTTTTTGCTGTTCATGCTAACTTCCTATGTTCTCCCAGTTTTCTTGAGTCATATATGTAACAACAGATCTCCCTCTCAATGCAAATAAACACACATGTGTTGCATGTACATACACTTACTTTTCTGTTCAGATTTTAGACAGCAGGAAGCTTTACCATGGCTTAGTAAACCTCTCTTCAGAATTTAAGTAAAATGTGTGAATCAACAGGCCCTATTGGCAGTGAGTACTATTGCTTACTGCCTGTAAGTGACTGATAAACTGATCATTCTGTGGGAATTTTAATGTTTAACTTTTCCCTTTAAAAAGAAAATTGTCTGACTACTTGTAACTCGTCTGACTTGGCGTTTTTTGCTGTTCATCCAGTGTGAGCTGGAGAAAGTCCAACTGATCTGACTTTTTGCTTTGAAACATCACAGGGCAGTCATGTTAGAAAAATACTAACGTAGTTTTAATTCTAGAAAAATTGTTGCCGATCGCAGCAGTTAAATGAAAAGAGCTTCTAAACCTTCCCAGTCTCAGCCAGATGTTTCAGCAGTGTTTTCAGAAAAAAATTCAAGATGGTCGAGGCATAGTGAATATGAGTGTTGGTATTAACAGGTTCTCCATTGAGACACTTAACTTGTGTCACTTCTGTCAGTGTGTTTAAGTGAACGATATGAGTTCTAGGGCTACTTTCCAACTGAAATTTTGAAACTTTCAGGGTGGCTGTGGCTGAAGTTCTGAGAGGAACACATGGAAGAAAAGTTCCATTGCAAAAAGTTGATTTGTTTGAGGATTTAATTGATGGCATCTCATATTTGTAGTTTTGAAAACGACAAATTGACCCCTTTGTACATCAGTCACAGCAGGATTCAGTTTAGTCATATTTTTATATTTCATCTGCATGGTAAACATTCCTCAGTGCCCAGGCAGGACTTGTGGGGAAGTTTTATTAGACCAGATGGGGAAGTTAGCAATAATTTTGTGGCACAGAGCTGCCTTCAGAAACTTAATCAGTTTGGTTGTTCTTCAGTAGTCACTTGGAGGTAATAGGGTGGGTTTGATGGGATGAATTTGTTCTGATGTGTAGGTGCTTTCACACGTACTTTTGAGGAGGGCATTTGAATAAAGCATCTGTGTGGGATCTGTGGATTTTATGTGTAAGGATAGTGGTAAGGTGTGTGCTTGAAACTCAGTTCAGATTATTCCCATATTAACTATCAGATCTCTTGTCAATGTACGCAGCTCAGCTGAGCTTGCAAAGTGAATGTTCAGTGATGGGTGCTGCCGCTGTCACTGTTTTGTTGCTCAAGTGCCTTCCAGAAAACTAACCACAGTGACTGTGTTCTAGGAACTTGTGCTGACCCGAAGCCCCTAACTTTGCATCCTGAAGTACCTCTTCATGCAAGGAAGTGCATGAAGGGAGTTTTTATTTGAATGTATCTCCCTCATTGTTACTTTTTATATAAAGCATAAATGCAAAAGGTATTCCCAACCAAGAGTGGATTAATTGAAATCATTACATTTGGGCGTATTCTAATATTCACAGTACTGAATCTTGGTTTTATAAAGATTTGTATTAAATTGCTTTACAGAAAATTACGTATGTAGATTAATGTACAGAAAAGAAGTCACTTTGATTCTAGTGTTAAAGAAAGCAAATTCCATTCAAGAGTAGTTGATTTCTTTGGTTGCCCGTTGTTAGTGGAAAGCCCCTAAAAATCATCATGCTTACTGTATGTGAAAAAAGTTCTTAACTCATGTGTTGGCTTTGTTAAAGTCAAAGGCTTAATTTACCGGAATGGGCAAATTAATACTGGCTTAATCATATACCTTCTTTTTGTAGGTGGCTTTGCCTTTGTCTATGAAGCCCAAGATCTTGGAAGTGGCAAAGATTATGCTTTAAAGGTAAAGTGAATTTACTTTACTGCAGGATCGAAATGTCTGTCTTGTCATTTAGTCGTTCAGCATGACAGTTTATTCTTAATCTATACTATTAAGCATGTCACCTGGGGGTGTCCAGAAAGATATAGTGCTATTTTCAAGACAAATTACCCTCATTTAGAATGCATATTCTTTTTCATGCCCTGTATTTAATACCTGCATGCCCAAGATGGGAACTGCTTTATTAGGTAATAGTGCTCTTTGGCTAGAAATTCATGACCTGCCCCACGCGTTTTTTTTTTTTCCGTGAATGCGGGAAAAAGTCTTTCCTAGCTACCTGAAGAGACGAAAGGGAATATGTTTTCATTCTTCATGAGCAGATTTAGCCTATTGATTGACCTACCTTTGCACTTGCAGAGTAAGTGTTCGAGCAGTCTTCGAACTAGCGCTGCCCACTTTGACTTGCTGAACATTCAGCTAGTCAGTTGAGACGCTCAGGAAATCTGCTGTGGATTCTTATGTTGAAAAGACCTAGAATAATTACGTTAGCAGCTGAAAAACTGAAGTATTATGGAGGGAGGAAAAAAAAGGTAAAGTCATATATCATGAATTGCTGCAAACTCCCCACCCCCACTGGATGACTTCATTGCAGAGTAGGGGTGCTTTGTGGCTACGTGGAAAAAAACTCATCTTGGAAGAGGAGGTAGAAGAACACAGTATAAGAGATGAGAGAGGTAGGATGATATTTTACCACCTCAGGAATTGTCTTGGTCTGTTCTTTCTTTCCAGGAGCTACGTAGTGTAGTTGCTGTCACATGTTTTGTTACTGTAGCATATGCTGCGGGTTTGTTTCCACTGGTTTTAAAATAATAGATAAGATGTGAAACCTTAATTTCCTTCCGCTAGTTCCTAATCTGGTAATTTTGTAGCAAACCCTCAGCTCGATCCTGTTCACATGCAGACTCCAAAGGATATTAGAATCTTGGCTGAAGGCTGTCAGAAAGCAGTTGCTTTATAAATGATAAAAAACTACAGATATGTGCTTGGTGATAAATGTGAATGGTTCAGATAAATGGAGAGCTGTTTGCTTTTGCAGCAGTTTCTGTGAAATGAATGCTCTTTGCTCAGTCTCCTATTGCAGGTCCCTGAGTTTTTGGTTGTACCTTATCCTTAGTGTTCTGAAAAAAACGCGTTGTTTTTATTTTTTTTTAATATCTAAGTGTTCTCAAATATTCTGTTTTCTGACAGCGATTGTTGTCTAATGAAGAGGAAAAGAACAAAGCCATCATTCAGGAAGTTTGCTTTATGGTATCCTTTTCTGGATCATATGTAGATGTTTAAATTTAAAATGTCTGTCAAATATTTCTGTGAACATAGATGACTGCTCTGTAGATTCAGAGGAATCCTGCTTCCTGTTCTATCACAGGCACCAACATTCCAGCAAACTTGGTTTTCAGAAATTGCAAGAATTTAATCTATACAGATAACTTTACTAACTAGTGTAGACTTTCATGTGCTTTGTGTGAGGAGATTTGAAATGTATTTGGATTTTCTTGCAGAGACTTGTGACCTTCAAAAGACTTTATTGTTGACAGTTGATTATATGGTCTTAGATAGACTTCCCTCATATGTGCTGGATTTATTGTTGACTACTTAGTGTTTTGCTTTTGCTATCTATGTTTCTTAATTTTTGCTTTGAATACTACAGGCTTAAAAAGTAATACTCAGTATCCAGGAAGTAATTTTAGTAAGATACATAAAGCAGAAGAAAGAAGCAAAATTTTCCTATACCATTTTTGCTGTCTTTTTCATCCCCTATAGCAATGACTTTAACAGGGTATAATGTCATCTCCATTTTTTCAGTCTTGCTGCTTGCTCGCTGGCGTTTTTTTTCAGAGACCCTCAATTTGTTTCATGACTTTATTTATTTTTTATACACGCTGAGTATTCAGCTACATTTTGAGTCACCAGTTAAAGCCATTCTCATCTTTAGAATTTTACTTACATGGATCTTTTTTTATATGATTGCTGAAATGTTTGGAAAAAATCTTAAAGTTTACTGAAATACACTCAATGAATTGAGCACCAAAAGAGTATACAATTTCTGGCTACTCTCACTATATCTCACTGGGGATGAGTTTTCCATGAATAACAATGTTCAAGCATTTTTTTCCACAGCTCCTGCACATGAAAGCGTGTGCACAAAATGATTGAGGGCTAAATATTGCTAAATGTTCAAGATAAAAATGTGAAATGAAAGCACTTCCTGCAACCCTGAAGTACCAGTTTGTGCAGGGGTACATACAGTATAAAATGGTACTTTGAATTGCTTTGCTTGAACTAATGTATTCATCTTGTTTTTTTTTTTTTTTTTTTTTTTTGTTTAACTAATTTTTTTTTTTTTTTTTTTTTTTTTTTTTTTTTTTTTTTTTTTTACTGTTTAATAGCTTTCCTAGGCTGTCTACACTTTGTTTTAAGACTTGGTGAATACATCCTAAGCACTGTTTATTCATAAATCCTAGGCATGAGTCACATTATTTGGCCTAGATAATGTGTAACAGAAAATAAAAGACAGATATTACAATGTACAGTAGGAGGGGCTGAGATCACTTAGGTTTTTTCACCTATGTGTAATTCAAAAATAATACCTCAAGTTTATGAATAGAAAGTGAAACATGATACATGTTTTGGTAAAAAGAAAGACTTGCAGGAGAGTAAACATCCCATTTTTCAGAGCTTTTATTTGTTTTGAACTGTTTTATTTGCTTAGAATTAAAATGTACGAGGCATAGTTAATGCTTCTTTTGGAAAGACAGGTGCAGTGACCCTTTCTTTATCAACCAACTAGAGAACAGATTGATACTTTAAAAGGTCTATTACTTTTATTAATACACTGTCATTCTTAAAAGGCAAAAAGCAGGAGCTAGACCTGAATTGGGGTCCACTTTCCTCAATCTTAATCACAACTATTTTTTACCATTTTATTTTGACTTTCAAGTGGCTTGCCTTGAAGACTATTTCTTTTCCGACTGAGACTTAGACTTTCTCATTCTGTTTGGCATTTTAAGTGCAGCTGTGATGCTTTCTGCACTTTTGAGCTAACATTTCAAATAAAATGTATGTGACATGCTGTGCACAGTATCAGTAAACTTGGCAGTTTTCTTCCTTGAACAAATTGTTTCCAGAAAAAGCTTTCAGGTCATCCCAACATTGTACAGTTCTGCTCTGCTGCATCGATAGGAAAAGAAGAATCAGACACAGGACAGGGAGAGTTTCTTCTGCTTACTGAGCTGTGTAAAGGTAAAGTTAATTTTCCTTCAGTGCTGCACCTTTCCTCTGACAGCTCTTCTGCACAGATTGCTTCACAGCATAGAAGTTCTGAATGCCTCTTAAAGATAATATATTTCAGCACAGTTCAACCGCATCTTTTGTGGGATGATCAAGTGCTTTGTGTTTGAGGCTTGTCTGGGGAAGGAATGAAAGGAGTATTATCCAATAGCATTTTTTTTAGCTGGTGCTGCAGGCTGTTAATTGTTATATCCATCTGGAATATTAAAGCACTGTGCTAGAAATCTTCCTTGATGAGCAGAGATCTTTGTGCTAGTGGGAAGCTTTCGGGAATTAGTTCTGTGTGCTAATATGACTTTTTGTTCCTACAGGACAGCTGGTGGAATTCTTAAAGAGAGTAGAGTCCAGGGGGCCTATCTCCTGTGATACAGTGCTGAAGATCTTTTATCAGACCTGCAGAGCAGTGCAGCATATGCACAAACAGAAGCCTCCAATTATGCACAGAGATTTAAAGGTGCGTTAAAATATCTAAATAAAGGTTTTATTTTTAAACACAAGGAGCCTGTTAGGGTGGAATAGTGTTGAAGCTGTTGATCAAACACAACAGAAAGTCTTAAATCCAGTGCTTGTTTATTGTCTTTTCAAGAATTCTGGCTGTCAATGAAGCTTATAACTGAAGTACCCCTGTCTTCAAATAACATCTCTGCTTTGTGCATGTGGTGTTAGTACTTCAACTATTCCAGCTGAGCAAGGTGATAGGAAAGTCATGTATCCTGCTTTGCTTATTAAGTTAGCCTTTAAGTAGTTTTGTTTTGATAGAATAACTAAACTCTTCTAGGTCTTGGGTTGAAGGTCAATTTTGGAGGTAGGCGGGTTTTTTAAATAGAAGGGGTACAAAAGAGAAGATAGTGTCAAATTTTCTATCAAAGGCTACTTAGCCTTTGAGGTTTGAGGATGTGTAGCAGGCTGAATTATTTAAGTGACTATAATTTTAAGGTTTGGTAGTAATTTACGTTTTAGTGCTTTTTTGTCTTCAGTTTCAGAATGTAGTATGCATAATTTGTTGTAGATCTTTAGTCTGATTCTGTTAATCTTCACCAAGATACAGAAGGCCTCGTGGTACGGTGTAGTCAGTCTCGTACTTTAAGAATCTTTGGATATTTGAAGAGATGACTTCTGTATTGGAATTCTGTGTTTTGAGAGTAGAGATTGACTCCCGTGTACACTGTGACTCTGATGATGAAGCCCTGATCATTAGTGGAACATTACTGTAATACAGAGCTGATTATAGTGGGAAGGGGTGATGCTCATAGCCATTATAAACTCAAGGGAAAGATGATGCTTCTTAAGTCAATCTCTGCATTTCATATATGTCTGCTTTCTGCTTGACATGGTATCAGCTGAGAATAAGACAAAGAAATTTTGTTCCTACATAGATAAGCATGTACTGGATTATTTCAAAGAAGGGAAATTATTGCTTTTTAGAGTTGTGTCCTAAGTTTTGAAAGCTTTACTGCTATGCAGTGACATATTCCCTCAGGGCAAATTTAGTTTCTTAATGGGAGCAATCCTTTTCTCTTTTTACAATTGAGCTGGCTTTTAGATCATACTGAAGACATTTTAATCAAGCTGCGATGAAATTTTTGGTGTCACTTCTTTCTACATAAGTTATTGTATTTGAAATATCTATAAGCTAGTTCTTAAGAAAAGCTTGTGGAAAAGATGCAGCCCTTACATGAAAAAGGGATAAAAATTATACATCCATATACTTACATATACAACTTTTCATATAGTCACTTCCATAGAAGTGATGTCAGGTGCGTTGTAGTTGAGCTAGAGCTGTAATTCAAAGTCTCTATTTTTTTTTTCCTGCAGAGAGAGAGATGAAAAGAGGCAGTGATTTAGATTCATGTTGGTTTCATGCTATTTTCATGCTAGAGACTGCAAAGGAAGATGGAATGATGGTGGTTGTGCTGCAATAGGCAGAGACCTTGCT
The DNA here is from genome assembly GCF_000705375.1 of Tinamus guttatus. The sequence goes on along the minus strand of NW_010578806.1, from coordinate 443,805 downwards.
GTAGTAAGGAGTCAGATAGTATTCCTACATGGTCACTTAGCTGCAGTACACTTTCCAGAAACCTGGATTTAGGTCAGCAGCATAGAAAGTAAGTCAAAAGTTCTAGGTATACTGAAGTAAAGTTCAAGGCATACATGGTAAATATGTCCTGTACAAAAAATATTGTTTTATAAGTATTACAGACTTTTTTCTAAATTATTTTGATTAAAAATATTAGGATTCCTAAAGCTGCATGGTGCCTCTTAAAACAAGTTCAACATCAGAATGATGGCTGTTTCTGTCCTCCTATTTTTTCCCTTCTCTTGTCAGTGTAGAATAGTTTTTTTCCAGAATACCTTTGGGTAAAATTGGTGCTTAAGATTTGTAGTATTCTAAGAATCCACCTAATTAGAGTTCTAAGAATTCCAAACTAACTAGAGGCAAACTAATATGGAATCTGGTGCTTCTGTGATATTCTAATTCTCTGAAAATTATCATTTCAGGATAAGCTATTTACTGCATAGCACAGATCATGTTGCCTGTTAGAATGTGAATAATCAGCCAAAATGTTTTAAATCTGTAGAAACCTATCTCAAAGTTGCACAGAAAGCAATGAGCCTGTGTGTGCTGCAGCAGCTTGATCTTGATCCATTTTTTTCATTCGTTAGCACGATCATTTTATTTAGTGTTTTTATTGAATGTTGAATGGCTACATCTCATTATAGAGGTTAGTAAAGGTTATTCAACACACAGACCAGATGGTATTGAGGAGAAAGACTGCTAGCTCTGAAGTGTGGTGTAGAAATGTTACTAATGGTTCTGTTAAGCACACCCCTTTACCTGACTTCAGGTGGAGATCACAGAATCACAGAACGGTTGAGGTTGGGAAGGACCTTGAGAGATCATCTAGTCCAACCCGTGCTCAAGCAGGGACAGCTAGAGCACACATATATATATATACACACATATATGCATATGTGTAATATATCTTTTCAGATGGTGCGTTAGGTGAGGTTAGGACCCCACAGCTCTCCTGCCCAATGCCTGCTCCTCTCTCTCCCCTACTACATGTTCCTTAGTGTTTTACCTAGTCCAGGAATGGCACAATTTTAGGAAGTAGGAAAGGTATGGTATGAAGGTGAACCATTCAGGTGGTGCATGGTGCTCATAGAGCTGGTTTCTCTCTCCTCATAGGGTTATGGTTACTCTTTTCTGGGTCTACACCAGCAGCCTGCTGCTCTATTGGTACCTTCCTGCTTAATTTGTGTCCACAAAATCCCTAACCTCAGTCTCACTGTGATTAAGCTAACAGTGTTCAGTTTTACGCATGATAAAGTTTGGATTCCAAAATTTTTCTTATGCAAATAGCCTTTTGGAAAACTAGTTTGCAGTTGGGTACTGATAAAATATATTTTTTGTTATTTTGAGATTTACCTGCTCTGTCCTGGATGCTTTCTGCTGTTAGTTTTGAACACATCCTGTAAAAATTGATTGTATTGCTATCATGCATATGTAATGTACAGTGTTATCTGAAATACTCTTGTAAACACAAATATTCTGGACTAAAATAGAGTATTAACGTTTATTTGTATATACACAAGTGAATTGACCTTTAAAAGTGTGTTTCTTAGTGTTCAGACATGAGGTGTTTTCAATTTGTTATTCTACCTCTTTCCTCAGGTGGAAAACTTGCTTATTAGTAATCAAGGGACAATTAAACTTTGCGACTTTGGTAGTGCTACAACTGTAGCTTACTATCCTGACTACAACTGGTCTGCACAGAAGAGAGCGTTGGCTGAAGAAGAGGTTTGAATTTTCAGATGTGATCGATTCTAAAATTCTAAAATACTGACCATTAATCTGATCTTGACCTAATTTAGGGACCTCTGAGACAACTAAGGATTGTTTTGGTCAGAGCGTATAGCATAAATTTCTTTTTTGTTTGTGTATTGCTATGGTTCAGTTGCAGCTAGTGCTGTGTATCTGCATGTGTGAACTGCTGCAACCCGAGTGCTGCTCATTCTGCATTTTGTGGAAATAATCAAATGTGATGGAATAATTAAGCCTTCTTTTAATTGTGCTCTTTGGAAGTTGATTGTATCCAAATGATTTCCACTTCTGATCCAATTTTCTTAGCTAGATGGTGTATCATGAAGCAGTAGATTTGCTGAACAGGGCTTGAAAAGAAAGTACTTCTGTGTTGCTACGATAACACTGACAGTATTAAACACTCTCCTATTTTGCAATATTGTTTACATGTGTGCTTAGTTATGAAAGTAATACTGGTAAATCTAACACAATATGTCAACCAGACTCATATTTTTTTGAGTGTGAAGTACAGTAACAGTTAAATTTTTGTGTGTGCACTCTCTACCATGAGTCTTTCTCCTCCCTTCTTGGAATCCTCAGAGAGCAATGCAGTAGTTTCTGGAGAAAATTGATATTGTACCACTGCCTTTTAGTGGTGTGTAAAAGGGTATTAGAAAAAGGTCTGGTCTTCAGGGATTATTGTGAACATAGTCTAACTCTTAGGATTTTTCTGCGCTATCATTAAGTGTGATGAGGAATTGAAGTATTCACTAGATCCTAAATTCTTATCTTAATTACTATGTTTCTGTATTTGTCCCAATTGTGCTATATGCGAACATAATTGTTTTTAAGTTCACCGTGCTATTTAATTGTAATTAATAGTCCTACAACCTTTATCCTGCACTGTAAAAGCCTCTGTTCTGCCTTGATAAGTATTTCTCACATCAACTTTCATTGTTAGTGCTATCCATTCTATATTGACAGGTATTGACAGTTTCTGTAGCTAAATGTTGTTAGAACGTATTATTCAAGCTTCTACTTAAAGAAATTGTATCTTCTGCAGATTACAAGGAATACCACACCAATGTATAGAGCACCAGAGATGATAGACTTGTATTCGAATTTTCCAATTGGTGAAAAACAAGATATTTGGGTAAGAAATTTTTCTTTTTATGTACTGTATTTGCTATTGTTATAATGAAGCTGAATTTGCAGGCTTTAATATTTAATCAGCAAATTAAAATCAAAACCCCAGAACAAAAGAAATTGAGGCTAGTCTGTTTCTTATATCAAAATTTAAGTGGTATGAATTGCATGTCTGAATAGTAAATTTGAAGTGTAGAGTTTTCTCTTTGTTTCAGTTTGACTGAAAAATATACTGAATTTTTTCTGGTATTTATTGAAACTGTTCCTTAGATGGAGCTTGTCACCACAAAGACTTATTAATTTTGCTCTTTAAATTCAAATTCTTGCATTTCGTACTCTGCCATGCATGTAATATTGGGACCACTATTTGCCAAGTTCAGTTACAACTGCTTGTCTAGGTAGTGTGTTTATTTACAAGTGTTAAGATTCAGGGGAAAACGCAATAGCCAGATTTAAGGACAGATCTGAGTGAGGAGCCTCTAATACTTTTTTCAATTAAGTAATACTAAAGTAGTACAGAACCGCAGCCCAGGAATATTACTTGGGTATTTTAGTTAATTGCATGACTCTTACAAGGTGTCAAGCTTTGCAATTGTATGTGTTTTGCCAGCTTGGCTGTATTTAGAGCTTGACTTCTTGTATCAAAGGACAGAAAATATAGAAAGTGTAACAACTAGTGCTTTAAATTCTTCATTTGGCATATAACTCCATACAGCTTTTTAAACTAGTGATAAGATAGTAATAATGCTTTTGCAACTGTAAGCTGTTTTCTTTTGGCGTGTGGAGAAATATCAAGAGATGTTTTTCTGAAAATTGTTACTTCACATGTCTTAATACTAGGAACCTGAACAAAAATCACATCTATTAAGCACAAATTTAGAACTTAATTTATCAAAAACATTACCCAAAAGGACGTTTTTTTTAGAATCTACATCTGTTAATACTAACATGGCAATTACCTTCTGCTGACTCATTAGGTGTCAGGGGACATTCCTGCCTCTTTGGCAAGAGGTCTATGTACCATTTACAATATTTTCTTTGGAACTTGTGTTTTTTCCTTAATTCTCTGCGTTCAGTGAAAACATGCAAAGTATTTGGCAGTGGAATATGACACCATCTGAGAGCATAACTGATCTGTAGCTTGTAGTTAGCATAAACAAAGCAATTTTCCTAAGAAAACACATGGAGCAAGTAGCACTCATGGTTACTATCTGTGTGCTTGTCACTGTGTGAGCCTTAAATACAAAGGAGGCAGGGGTGTCTTATGTAGAACAGCAGCATAGGTGAAGTGCTAGTTAATAACCATAGAGATTCCTCAGTCAGGAATGTGCCTAGATTAAAAAAACAAACAAGGAAAAAAGGGTTCTTTGACTTATTCAATTGTTTTCTCTAGATTTTCAACTTAAGTTGTGAGATTTTCAGAAAATAAACTTTGAAAGCAATGATCTTGAATTTCTGTTCAGGAAATTGCATTAGTTGGGAAATGGAAATACACAAAATTCAACTGAAATGACATGACAGGGTTTACCTTGTCATATAGATTTTTCTGTCTGAAATACCTTTATTTTTCCCAAATTTCTGGAAATGTGTGTGTGTGTTTGGAATATGTTTAAAAGCAAATTCATTCTCCTTGCCAATTCTTTGTTAGATATTACTGTGAAAGGCATGTTGTAGCTTTTAATTCTGAATGATCATCTCTGTAGATTCAGTGCAGTTTAATTTCATTTAGAAAGTTCTTTGGACTATTCATACAGTTAAAAGAAAACTTTTCATCATATTAACTCTGCTTCTTATCTGCTGGCCTGAGGAAAAATAACAGGTGCAACCACCTTCCTCAAATAAGGAAGGAAGAAATAATATTCCTTTTCCATTTCCTCTTTCGGAAGTCTTCTGTTTTTCAGTCACTTGTCTCTAATGCTGTTACATCTGAATACAATTTCCAGTAGTTTGGAAGGCTTTTTTAATCCAGGGAATTTGAATATTTTATAATTTAACTCATGTTAGCAAGGTAATTACAAGTGTTTTTGCTAATATCTTTGCATTCTTTTTTTCTGTAAAAATGACTGCAAAAGTTCTTGGTTTATAACCACTCTTTTTGATACTTTTCCTAGCTTCCTATACGTTCAGTGTTTGATCTTTGTCACAAATTTGTCATATGATGTAATTTAAATAAACTCGGGTAAATGTTTTGCCTACAATGATGAGGATGGGACATTAAAATTAGACTGAGTTCCAAAATAAAATTGACCTCTTAGACTTACAGGAATAGTTTAGGCTGCAGTAGTCTCTGGCAGTTGGAAGCGAGATTCTCTACTTTGAAGCCACAGTTTTCAGGAATGTGGATTGTGCTGAACCTTTGTTTTCAGTGGCAGACAAAATGATTGAAAGATGCGAAGGATAGAATGTTAATGGTCTAGAATTTAGCAATATAGAAATATGCTCAATATTGCAGGAGTTTTTGTATGTATATACTGTAAAATTTATAAAATGGAAATATTGTAATCATTTTTAAAAGCATAATAAAATCTTTGAGACAGAAAGCTTAAAGAAACCACTGTGTCCCCAAATCTATTTGTGAAAGCAATGTTGCTGAGAAACTCTAACTGTTAAGTCAAATAAATGAATTTGTTAAGTGTTTTGTTTTCAGAAATAAAGACACTAATTATTTCAAACTACGAAACTGGTTTCTGAAGCACAAGGAATATCTGTGGAGTTATATGACTTGTCAGTTGAAGACTGAAACCTTTGATATGTGAGCAGTTTTAGGAAGTTAATCAGCTGCATTATTTAAATTTCAGCTTTAAGTTTTATTGCTTGAGATAACTATTTCTACCTTTATTTCTGTGTAGGCGCTGGGCTGTATCCTGTACTTACTGTGCTTCAGGCAACATCCATTTGAAGATGGAGCTAAACTTCGCATAGTCAATGGGAAATACGTCATTCCACAGAATGACACCCGCTATTCGGTGTTTCATGATCTCATTCGTAAGTTTACAGTGTTATTTGTCTCGAGGTGTCTTAGCACTTACAGTATCGTGATAGCAAATGTTAACTGGTGCTTACTAATGTGCCAGTGAAAAGGTTAGTTGATAGTTCTTCGTTTTATTCAAAATTCCTTAGCAAATGTGAAAAGAACCCTAATTTTTAATAAAACTATTTCCAATGCTATTGAACTATCTTAAAATATGGCTTAGGCCACAGGAACCATTAGTGTTTCGTTCGCTTTCTTTGAATCTACCTTGGAAATACATTTTTCCTTAAACTCGAAATGCCTTACTCGGAGCATTACAGTGCCAAAAAATTGTCACCACCTCCAGCCGTATTGGATGTGGGTACAAAGTTGCTTCCATTGTTGTTCATTAAAAGGTCTTTACAGTATTAAACTTCTTACCAAAGTATTGGGTGTAAAACACACCCACAAAATGTCGTTGTACCTTGATACTTTGGCAGTGATGCATGATATGATATTGGTTGTTGTTGTACCTGATTTCCCTTGTTTGAATGCTTATTTTGCATTAAAGTATACTGAAGAAAATGATTTCTGCAAGAAAAATCTCTGAGAGATATCTGAAAACATGTGGATCATCTATATGCATATACCTTTTTAGATTGTACTTTGAAGGTGAACCCAGAGGAGAGGTTGTCAATCACAGAACTTGTGAATCAATTGCAGGAAATTGCAGCAGCTAGGAATGTTAATCCTAAATCTCCTATCACTGAGGTAAGTCAGTCTCATAAGAGGTGTTATTGATTGTCTCCTTTCTCACCTCTGTTACCCAATATCAGTTTAGTAACTGATGTCAGAGTAGGGATCTCATTCTTTGGAAGCCTTTGGAAGATTGACCCTAGCTAGTTTTGCAACTTAACTGAATTAATTTTATATTACTAATAGGATGTTTGAAAATAGATTTTTAAAGCACAGTGGTTGTGTGACATTGAAGGAAGCAGGCTGTAGTTCATATTCCTTGCTGACAGAATTGTCTAGATCTTGGGTTATTCTTCACTGGGTAAGTGCTTGGTTTGGCATGTGCATTTAATCATGTCTTGCACTGAAAAATAAGGTATGTGAGGGCTCTGCCTACACTTAGGTACTTATAGTGATGCTTAATGTTTAAAAAGAACTACAAGAAAATCAATTAGCGTTTAAGTTCCTGGCTTTCTCCTGAGACTCAGTAACTGGTAGTAAGCTTGTTTGAGCCAAGTGGAAGTAGCTTGCAAAGCATAATAATTGGCTGAATCAGTATGAAAATCCTCGTAATGGACATGAATCTCCACAGCTCCTGGAACAGAATGGAGGCTACGGAAACAACGCACAGCCTCGAATGTCCGTGACAGCAGTTTCACAGAGCTCCAAGCCCGCAGGACAGCTCAACAACATGTACAATGCAGGTGTGTGCTGAAAGATACCTCAGATTTCACAGAACCAATAACATCCTTATTACGGGAGGAAAAGTGAAGTTTTAAAGTAGACATTTTGCACAACTGCTAACTACCTCTGTATTTACGTAGTTTTATTTTACATTCAACTTTGTTTCTAACCCTGTCTTATTTTCCTCAAAGCTTGCCTGTAGGCTGATACAGGCAAACTTTGCAGATACAGACAAACAGTGCAGATATGAGTTTTTCTAATTCATGGCCAGAAAGCATCATATTTAGTTTCTTAATGTGAAGTATTTGAAACCAACATGCATTATTAACCATAAGAGAGGGGAAAATAAGTGAATCAAAACTTGATGAAAATAAGTTGGTGATACAATGAGCTATATTTAAGAACAAGAGCTGTAGAGAAACTTTAAATTCTTATGCCAAAAGAAAAAAAATGACTAATTTTAAACATTAAACTGATTCAACCAGGCCTGTGATACTTGAAAGTGTATAATGCTAACAGGTAAATTTAAGAGAAATTAAATTTGTTGATATTCTGTGAAGCGCTGTATTTCAATTGAAGCCTTGTTAATCTGGGGCTGAAGTTACTGAGATAAACATTCTGTATTTGTCTAACAAATCAATCTCAGATATAGGAAGGTGGCACTTTTGTCTTGGCTTTACAAGCAGAGCCACTTGTCATTAAATACGCTTTATGCTAAAACAGGGTTATTGGTGTCTCGTGGTTGAGGTGGTGAAAAACGAAATGCAAAAGTAAATGCACAGACTTTGAGTATGACTGAAGTCAGCTACGGATCATTGACATCACTGACCTGATAGTGTATTTACTTTAGCCTCCTCTAAGCTTGTATAAGAGAGTAAGGCTTTTTGCAGTAGTCTGGGGACCAGGCTCCCTTCTTCCCCTGATTTCCCACACTTCCCCCTCCTGCAAAATAATTATAAAATCCACTGATAATTGGGAGTATTTTTGCTAATTTTTGCTCTAAAGCTGCCTGGTTTTCACTTTTCCAAAAGAAGAATGTATCTAAGGCCCAGTGAGGTGGAAGGAAGCACCTCAACTAGTGACCTGCCCACTCACTACTGCCTAATTCAGAATTAGCTACACAGTGCAGTCTGCACAGCTAGTGATGAGAGGGTCGTGCAGGGGAGAGTTTAAGGAAATGCTTGCAGAAAGGAATTCTCTTCAGAGTTACATGAATAAATGCTGGCATAAAGTGAGTGTTCCCAAGTGCAGTCAGATGAAAATGTTTACATTTATTATAACAAGATAAAAAGCTAGACAGGCTTACTTGCATCTAACTTCCTACTAAATGAAGAGACTATTTCTAACTCTGTCTTGTCATACATATCATAAGTAAATATGAAGTAGAGCTTAACATTTCAGCTAGAAAGACACCAAGGCAGTATTTTACGATGAATTTCCTACCAGCATGGTATTTTTTGCCATATTGCTTGTCTGCTGCCCTTGAGAGAAAACATATCAGAGAGACAAATTTTAAAATAGTGTGTTTATTTTTTTTATTGTTTATAAATACTTTATACTGTTTGTAAATAATACAATGTTTATAGTGGAAATGTTTGTGCATCAATTTCTGTGGAAGTGTCCAGCTTCCTTATAGGATTCTACTCAAAAGTCTTAGTCATCTTTTTTTTAATGGTCAACGGTGTTTGTATACAATCATATCAACAGGGTCCTACTATCCAGGAGCCTGTTTAAAATTTAACTTAATTATACCACCTTGCTTCTGAATTGTTGTATTAAAGTGTCTCTAGAGGGCAGATGCGTAAACAGATTGCCTTTTAAGCAATTGATATCAAAAATGTGCATTGCTGCACAATCAGTATAAAATAAATGCTTTAGCTTCAGAAATATTGTATTCTGCTTTTTTAAATGCAAATATTCTGTTAAGTAACTTAAATAGTTGATTAGTGCTTCTTGGACATGCCAAGGCCATTTTTGTATAGGTTACTGTTAAGATTATTTTAGAACTGTAAACCTCAAAGCAGAGCTTAGTCTATATGTCTGTTTGCTTACAGCCTTGTAGGCAGCTTGCATTAATGTGGAGCCCATTCCAGGATTTAACTTCTGTTAAAAATTATTTTTATTTAACTACTCTAGGCCTGACTGTTGCCGAATGTGACCAGACTTATGGAGGATTCTTTGATATTCTGAGGGGTGGAACAGAGCGATTTTTCACTAATATTAAGGATACATCTTCTAAAGTTATCCAGTCTGTGGCCAAGTGAGTAAAAAAAAAAATAAAGATAAATTTTTCTGGTAAGAGTTTTGAGTGGAGGTTAAGAGTTTATTCTGGAAATGATCAAATGCAGCAATCTTTTCCAAACATACACTCTAAAAGCTATTAGTTAGCACTGAGGTTTTATGAGTAATATTTACATAAAAGTTATTGTAGCACTGAGAATGTTGGGGGAAGCTTATCCATAAATAGAGCTTCCCTTCTGCCTACTCTGATTTTTACAGATACTGAAAACCTTGGGAGAGGGAGCAGGTGGTCAGGAGCAGAGAGGACTGTAGAATGAAAGTATTATGGAACAGAATGAATCAATTAGTAGATACAGATTCCACGAAGAGAAGGAAAGGATGTTTATTGTGCTCCTCTAAGCTGTTTTGAATGTTCAGACAGTTCAGAGAGTTCTAGTTCTGGCACTTGTGCCCACTTCAAGTGGTTTTTTTAGCTGTTCTGTTTAGCCTGTTGAAACTTTATATGTTTGCTTCAATAGAAGGCAAATGGATTCAGTTTTAAAGGTCACGAATGTGAATGCAGCTTTGATTTTGTTCTCAAATGTTATATAGATGAAATTAATTGACAGCATCGGACTTTTCATCCGGCGTCTACCCTGAAGGATCCACATGTTCTCAAAAGAAGATAGGGGGAAGAAAGGGGTGAACACTGTGTGACTGAAAACAGTAACTGAATAGCAGCTTTACAAAATTGTAGGAAACTTATAGCCTGTATTAGAGGCTTAAAATTTGCCCTGCTTGTGGTAATTCAGTCAGTGCAAGTCAGGGAGTACCCATGCCTGAAGTCAGTCTCGTCCCCATTTTATTCCCTGGCGCCTTTGCAATGCTTTCTTCCTGTGCTGCAGAGCTCCTCTGGGGTGTGAAGATGTCTCTTTTCCACTGCAAATCAAAAGGGAACGGATTAAATGTGAATGTATTTATCTTCCACATGGTGAATGTTATCATGGCCAGGAGAAGCTTTTCTCTTCTGAGTGGTAGGGTTCAGTTTTCAGTTTTCCATTTGGGAAAAGTGCCGTCTCGAAAAGCTTTGCCTTCCACGTTCTGTTCTCTTTGTTCTTGTTCCTGAATATGAAGTTACATGATGAAATGCGCCTCTCCATTTTTTTTTTTTTTTGGCATGTGCTGTCTTGCAGGTCTCTGTTCCTTGCCTCCTAGTGACTTCTCAGGAACCTTCCTGAGATTTTACTCACCTTCTCTTCAGTCTTACTTTTGTTCCTTTTGTTGTGCCTTGTTATAAGCTAGTGCGGTAAAACTTGGAAACGCGAATATTCTGCAAATTCCTTGGTGGATAGTTATATTGTTTTAAAACTTGAAGGTACTTAATTTCTTAACTTTGGCCGGTTTTGGTTACTTTTTTTCTTTAAGTTTTGTAGCAGAGAAATTAAAGCTTTATCTTCTGTGTGTATGAGAGGACTCTTACATTCCTCTTTTTCCCCTTCGAAGTTGAGCTCAATTTTTCTGTTGGTTCTTCCACAAAATATTACTGTCTTTCTCCTGAAGTTAATACGAGTGTTCCGGTTGTATAATATTTCTGAAGCACTCTTGCACTCAATTCTTCTTGTGTGCTTGTCACTACGTGACTTTGCGCATGTATTATGCCTCCATCATGCTGTTATTAAAGAAACTTCCTCTTCCTGACCTTGCAAGCAGTTTCTTCCTTAATGGTTGCAAAAGTATAGTTCTTTGGAATTTTATCCTCTGCTGTTTTGCTGTTTTCTGTTACTTTTTGCAGTTTACTTTTTTACTATAGTTAATGTAGTAAGGAATGACTGTGTATCCAAACAGAGCTGATCTTGTCATTTATGTAATGTAGGTTAGTCCGTGCCATCTGAAAAGTTCACCTACTCTTCTCTATGACTGGAATAACTGTCTAGTAGTGATGCTTAATGAAGTCTACGTTCTGTAAAGGCAAACTATAATATTGTGATGGTATTTTGATATTCTGAAGATTATACACTGCTGATGTAATGGAGAGATGCCTAAAGTGTGCTATGTAGGTGATGCTTGTTCTGGTTTTGCCAGTGTGATCAGACCTGTGTGATCATGCTCAAGGGTGTTGTCTTGCTTTGACTCTTCAAGCTTTTCTGTCCTGCTATGTAGTAGGCAGCATAGGAAAAAAAGGTCACTGGGAGGAGTTTACCCTTCAGAAAGACTACCCTTTAAAGACTGTATGGATAGAAATATTAAAAATAGTGGTTAAGGCCTTAATTATGGGCATTTTGCAAGCGAGTTTTCAGGGGGATGATTTAAATGAGGAAAGAGATGGAAATACCCTCTATTGCATTAAGAAAATGAGATGCATGGCTAACTGACCCAAATAATAGTGTGGGAGAGCTAACCTGGTTCATATGTAATCTTTCAACAAATCTTCATTTTTAAGCATTAAGGCATACTCCTGTTAAAAAGTGCTAATGTATTCTTACTAGACTTTAAAACTGATACCTTCCCAGAAATGGAATGTCTTCAGGTTGCCTGAGAAGCCACTTATTTTCATATTTTAATGAATCTTTGAATAGGAACTATTTCAATGATTTGAATATTTAAGGCACATGTTTAACATCCTGAAAGATAGTTTTGTGGCAACAAATACAGATGAGTGTTTTTTCAGAGTTTCCTTTTGCTACTACCCTGAGCTGTGAGGAGCAGTTCTCAGATGGAAGAAATAAAAGTGGTGGGTGGAGCCTGAGACCTGGGATTTGGATTTGCGGCTGCACAGTTATATTTCCGTATATTAATTCCAATGTGTCTTATTTCAGTTATGCAAAAGGAGACTTGGATATATCATACATCACTTCCAGAATTGCTGGTATGGTAGCATGTCTGTCTTACAAATAATTTCTGATGGTTTTTAATACATGAGAAGTGAATACCTTACCTGGTGATGTTCTGTTTTCAGTGATGTCCTTTCCAGCCGAAGGTGTAGAATCTGCCATCAAAAATAACATAGAAGATGTGCGGTTATGTTTAGACTCTAAACACCCTGGGCACTATGCTGTGTACAATCTTTCTCCAAGAACATACAGGCCTTCAAGATTCCATAATAGGGTGTGTATAGCTTTTGTGTGCTTTCCTATAAATGGTCTTTCAACATAATATCTTGATTACAACTCCAGTTTCCTGTTGTGTGATTAGTTAAAGTAGGTTGCACAATCAAAGTTCAGGAAAGAGCAATTATAAACATAAGGTGAAAGAGTAACCTATATTCTACTTGTGTTTGCTTACAGTCGAACTTTTTGCCATATTAAAGGCAGATCTTAATCTTACTGATTAAGGGCTGCTTTTTAGGCTAGTGATGTCTGTGATAAAATCTGTAGGAACCCAGAATGTTCTTGCCTATTTCAGATTTAAATTAAAAAAAATGCAGCTCAATTTAAAAAATTAATATTCCACATTCAGAAAGTGTTTAATGTATTCTATTCAGTGCTTTCAATTTCTATTCAATGGCTTTCTATTCAGTTGTTTACCTTTTCTTGGCTTCTTCTCAAACTCATGGAAAAGACAGCTGAAAACCAATTGCTGCCTCTTTGAGTAGAGGTGCTAAGCTTTTTTTTTTTTCCCTGAAATTGTTTCAATATCAGGGCTTATTCTAGTTGCCAGAGAACATGGAGGCAAAATTTAATCATGCAGGGGACCTGTGATTATTCTGAAGTAAAAAACACCCTTCAATTGTGCTCTTCAGACCTAGAGTTCTCAAATGCTCACTGCAGGTGATGTGTGATTTTATTTTTTAAGAAACAGATTATTGCTTTTTGCAATAATTGCTCAGACCCAGGTTATTGCTCAGCCCTAATTAGTGACTCTTTAAATTCTGGCTGGAAAAATGTTTACCCTGGGGACAGCTCTTATCTACATGCAAGGCAGCGGTGCCAGTGCCGTGATATTCCTGTTGATTGGCACACCACGAAGCAATATTAACAGTACTATATATCTGCCACTGATCTGAAGTTCTTCTGGTCTTTCAGGGTGTTTTGTTTTGTGATCTTTGTTTACTTTTGCTGTAGCTGAAAGGTAATAGGAGATAACTGTCAAAACCACTGTAGGCTCCTGCCACTGTTAGTGGCTGGAGTGTTCCGAAAATTTCTACAAAACATCATGGTCTTTTGCAAACCAAGGATTTTACTTACTTTAACAAGGATTTGGAAAATAAGCTCTTACTGTGTATGTGGTGAAAATTTTTCCCAGTGCATGTTTGAAATCCAGATAGACCAAATGAGCAATACTCACTGACTTCTACTTAATTTTTTAGTGACTTATACCAAGTGAGAGCAGCAGCGTAGGAAGCTAAGGAAGCCTAGTATTTCTCTGTTGTCTGCAAAAGACAAGCCTTATAAAGTTGATCAAGGAAAATGGCTTCTGGAGTACTTAAAACGATGACATTCTGACAAGTAGGCATCCAGGAAGTGGTAGATTATTCATTTCTGTTATGCACTGTCTTAAGTGAACTTGGCAGTATAGATTCTGCTAATAAACTGCACTGGTAGACCAGAATGATTTGGGTTTACAGCACAGCCAAAGACTAACAATTTGTGGTATACACTGTATGGCGAAGCTAGTCTGAGCAGAATGAGCAGAATGCAAACTGTAAAAAAAAAAATTTCTCCTTGCTTTTTGAATATGCCTGTTTTCCAGAGAGATTTCTAGTTTATAGCTGTAGTGCTGCTGTAGGAATCCTTCATTGATGATATAATACTGAATTGCTCAGCTCCACACTGAAAGCCTGGGTGAACAAGAAAGTGGCTGCTTGTTTTTATTTGGTTACTGTTGACTGTGCATATTTTTTACTAATAATAGTGTTTGACGTAAATTTCCAGTAAGGAGAAGCATTTGTAGTTGGGGGGAAAAAAAAAAAACCCTCCAAACAACAAAAACCCTGCAATTGTATGTACTAGGAAGCAGCAAGTAACTATAGAAAATTGTCAAACTCTCTTGCACCTTTTTTGGTCTTGCCATGATGGTAATCTAATTTAGAATGGGAGTGACACTTAAGTCAGTTCAGGTAATTAAGTTTAGAACAACCCTTGTACCCCTCAGTCTGGGTAAGAAAGTGTGCTGTTCGTAGCAAAACATTCCACAGTTGTGATCCTGGTTAGAAAGAAAAACAGACCTGCTCTTTGAGACTAGCAAAACATCCGCTCTGAATTTCAAAAACTCTAGAATCAGCTTTAATTTATTGCATCCTTATGCAGCAGCCAGTTTGAAGAACATAGCTATCCTAACCGAGAGGTTTCTTATTTCCTAGGCATTTGTAACATTAATTGCAGAAAGAATATTATTCAACTAGTAAAACTTTTCTTTGAATAAAGGACAAATAAAACTTTTTTTTAAATTCATGTGTATGAATTAAGCTGAAAGCTGTTTTGTTTCACTAGCTGAAACCATTTTCTTGAAAAACAAGAAAAGATTAGATTTGAGTTGCTGATATTCACAGTGCAGCAAACTAAAAACAGGACTAATCAGTTATGCTTGATGCTAATATAGAGATTATTACACTCTGTGAGACTTCTTTTCTTGAACATATTTTTCATTTACTCCTGAGGTTGATCTTGAAGTGTAAAATTCCATATTCCATATGCAGTTTGTAGCGTATGAACGTGTAAGTTTCTCATTAGGGTTTCTCCCTACAGGTTTCAGAGTGTGGCTGGCCAGCAAGACGAGCACCCAACCTTCAGAATCTTTATAGCATCTGCAAGAACATGCATTCATGGTTGAAACAAGATCAGAAAAACGTTTGCATTGTGCACTGCCTTGTAAGTAATTGGTTTAATTCTGAAGTGCTTTGCTCAATCCATCTTTAGATCATCAATAAAGATGCTAGTGACCACTCAGTTTGAGTATTAGTATTATTTTCTGTGCCGGGACTTGGAGACTATTGCATGCTAATGTGTTTAGAAAAGCAGTTTGCATCACTTTTCTCCAAGTAATCAATTTCTGTCTGTGTAGCCTGTGCATATGCACATGTGCAAACAGATGTGAGCAAAGGGCATACACCAGTTTTACTAGAGGTGAATTATATTTGCAATATTTCGGATTTGTCTAGCTGGAAGTTACTTTGGATTTAAAATCTGTTGAAAATAGTAGCTTTTAACTGGTGGGGAGAGAGGGAGAGTATGTTTTAGTTAGTATCTGAGGTAGCAGATATGACTTGGGAGTTTCTTCCTCTAAAGAACAAATTTAGTGTGAGGAGCAGGGATGTGGAAGCAGATAAGGGATTCCTGATCTTGTGATTGTTATTGAAGTTTATATTAATGGAGTGAATTGCTAAGTGTTTACGTAATAATTTGATGCATAAACTACTTTTAAACAACCTGTTAAATCCTAAATGGCGAAGTCCTGCCCCACTTCAGCTACAGTTAAGGCTTTCTGGATTATCCAAAATTGCTATCCTGAGTTTTTGCTGATATTTAAGCATATATTCCAGATGTCTGGCTCCTAGAGTAGCTTCTGGACACCTGCAATAATATTTTGCTCTGCACAATTATTTGAGGTCATGATCCTTCCTGAAAAACTTGTATTGATTTGTCATGGAAGATACCAGTATAGGATAATTTTGTTGGAACTTAATGTCAAAACTTAAACTTGATAAATGGCAGCTATTTAAAAATGCTTTCAGATACCTTAAAATGGCTTCAGATACCTTAATTTGACCTTTGAATATAGCTTTTCCTTGTGTAGCTAATAATCTGGGTTCATTTAATTTCCTTTGTGCAGGTCATTTCTTTTCAAAACTGGTCAGCCACAGATTTCATCTACCTTTTCAGGGAAAAAGTATATGCTTAAAATCTGTCTGTTTCTCATTTTTATCTAGTTGTTTTTTATTGCTGCCGTAGTGATTGTTCTGGCCTGAAGATTGTTTATTTTTAATATCCAAAATCCATCCATCCTCTAAAAACATCAAAGGAAAAAATGAAATTCCTGTTCTTTTGCCTTCTGTCCTTGCAGTAATTTCTTTTGCTTCCATTGTTGAATCAAGCATCTTTCTGAAATGCAATTTTCTGTCATTGGATTTGTTTGCTAGTTTGTAATATTCTTAACATTTTGGATGCTGTAGTTCTGGCTGAAGCCTTCAACATCTGAAATATCTTCCTCTGATATCATGAACAGTCGCAAAGGATTTGCTGTGATTTTCTAGTTGAACTCTACAATGATTTTTCTCTCTTCTATGTGGTGCTTTTATTTGGAAATGTCTTTGTAACGCTAGTGTCCTTAAGTCTCTTCTTGTCATGCTGGTCAGTGTTTTATTCTTTCCTTGTACTCATCAATGTCTTGTCCTAAAGACCAGGCTACTCAGGGTAGGGGCTGTTTTTTTTTTCCATCTGTGTGATATTAATTGGAAGACAGGATCAAGTTTCTAGAAACAGAATAGTTCAGGTTAGAAGGGACTTCTGGAGATCATTAGGGCCTGATGCTCAGAGCAGGGCCAACTTCAATATTATTTCAAGTTAGGGTTGCATAATTAGGGTTTATGCTAACAGTAATAAGTATTTGCTGATTTACTCTTTAAAGGTCTGGCTGCTCCAGTGGCGGCAGACTTTTTTAGTGCTTTGCTCTGAAGGAAATTACTATTAAAACAAGCTGAGAAGAACATTTCCTTCTTCCCTATTTCCTGACACATAGTGCGTATTGATATGTTAAATGACTACAGGAAAAAAAAATCAAGTTATTTGTTGGCTAACAAAGAAAGTTTGAGGAAAGTCCTCTCAACCTTTATCTCCTGACTTCTGAATCTGCAGAGTAGAGCTGTAGATTTGATGCTATCTGTTAGTCTAATGCAGCTTTGGTCACAAGATCCACATAATGTTCAGTGTGGCTCGATTCTTTTGCATCTTAGGACTTGTCTTGCAGCAGAAACCTGTCAGTTGGCAAAGGAAAGCAAAGAAATTGAGCCTCAGGCAGCAGTTTGAAAGTGTATATTAGTGATAGTAAGGTAGTGAATCAAATTGAACACTTTGGACCATGCTGAGCTAAAGTAATTATTGACATTTGAGCAAGCAGATAAATTTTACCATCTTTCATATCTTTTTGAGATAAAATGAAAACTTTTCACGTTCAAATTTCAAATCTGATTGCACTAGGGTTTGGACTTCATTACATAATGTAGGTAGCGTGTTCTTCCATAACTTCTGTAATGCTTTTTTCCACTAGGTTTAATAACAAAACTGCAATTTTTTTGTAGGATGGAAGAGCAGCATCTGCTGTTGTAGTTTGTTCTTTTCTATGTTTCTGTCGTCTCTTCACAACTGCTGAGGCTGCAGTTTATATGTTCAGTATGAAACGCTGTCCTCCTGGCATCTGGCCTTCTCATAAAAGGTATGGTATCAGTCTGTGGAAAGAGTTGTATGGAAAGAGTAAAATTATAATTCTTGTGTAGTGTGTAAGAGAATATCTTGGTTTTTTAAGTGCATGCGGAGATGACTTTTGTATGTGCCGAAGTGTTTTAAGCTGATTATTTAACTTGATGTACTCTGCTAGATCTTGTAAGAATGAACTCTTTGTTACTAGTGATACTGATAAAGGTGTTTCTGCAGAAAGATTCAGAAAAGAAGAGAAATAAGGATTAGTGAATTGTGAATGACAGGATATGCTGTTGCACAACTCCCTTTGAACATACTTAATGGTGCTTTTCCTGGGTAACTCAAATTTATGAAGATAAATTGAAGCTAGCCCAACCTGTAGAATGCCTATTGGAGGATTTGGATTACTAGCATCAGGAATGATGTGTAACCTGGGTCCAGAATGTGTAAAATGAAATAAAATAATTTTCCTAGCGGATGTGGTAGGGCTTTTGGAAAGAATAGCTAGTTTGTGTAATAAGTAAATGCAATACTAAGGAAATAAGGCAAAGACTGGAGTTGACTCTGGAGGGTGGAATGCAAGTGCAGGTGAGTTCATACACAGTATTCTATCCAGTCTTGTGGAGAGTGTGTTCTTCTGTTGTCGTTTAATGAATGGCATTTTAGGCAAAAATGCCATTGCTGGACTTGAAATAGAGACTGGTTAGGAATCCTAAGTATTTTTCAGTGTTCCTACCTCATTCTCCTTTGTGCATTTCTATCAGATTTTAAGACGTCAGTTTCTCAGAAGTGCTGTTCAGTGTCCCCACTGTTTATTGTTACTGTGTGCTACTGCTCAGTGGCTGGATATTAAAAAAAATAATTGCTACGTGTTCACCCATTTTTACAGTTTTTGTCGCTGTTGAAATGTGTGCCTCTGGTTTTGACAGGTACATTGAATATATGTGCGACATGATGGCTGAAGAGCCCATTATTCCTCACAGCAAACCCATCTTGGTCAAATCAATCACCATGACTCCAGTTCCACTCTTCAGTAAGCAGCGCAATGGCTGCAGGCCTTTCTGTGAGGTTTATGTGGGGGACGAGAGAGTGACCACTACCTCCCAGGAATATGACAAAATGAAGTAAGTACAGGCTGTGATTTGCTCTGGAAAGGCATGTTGAGTTCTTCTGCAGCAACTTAAATAAACAACAGAGTGCTTAACGTGGGGAGAAAGCATGTTTTTTGATGTGCCAGTTGAGCAGAAAGCAAAGCCTCTTTGATTTTTACTCTGCATGGAGAAGCTCCTAAGTCCAGTGGTTGACTGGGCTCATTCTGAATGATAACCCACAGGCAATAGACAAAGCAGCTGTAACAGCTGTTGGGCACGTCCCCAGCAAAGTACGGATTATAGAGGGGAGGAATGTTGTACTGTGGGCATGGGAGACATGAACAAGACTTTCCTTTTAGGCCATGTGGTGTAAACTATGAAGGTTCATGTTGTTCGGTTGGTATCGACACTGCTGAAACTGAATTTTGTGTTTCAGTCATAGAAAGGGTAAAGATCCTCCAGCCACTGTGGCTGTAATGAAGGAAGTTAACCATCTTTCAGTTACTGTGTGGTACTGCTGTTCGGTACAATGCTAGAGTTGCAAATATTGCTAGTGGTTCAGGATTTTCATAGGGAGGGAAAGTGTGATAGAAAGTTTCTTTTCATTTTTTATCCTTAAAGTACTGGATGGTTTGGAGAAACTAACTAACCAAGTAACCTAATTAAAACCTAATACAAAAAAAAAAAAAAAAATCACCAAATTTCTCTAACTGTGGATTTTTTCCTTTTTTTTTTTTCCCCAGGGAGTTCAAAATTGAAGATGGCAAAGCAATAATTCCACTAGGTATAACAGTCCAAGGGGATGTTCTCATTGTGATATATCATGCCAGGTCAACACTAGGAGGCAGACTGCAGGCCAAGGTAATGATAAAATTAACAAAACCTTTTTGCAGGCTATTGCTGAAATTTGAATGTAACTGCGTTTGTGATCTCACAAAGTATGTGGCTTTACTTACTCCTGTTTGCTCAGGTAAATATCTGAGACTTTCATATGCTCAAATTCAGCTTTTCCAGGCCTGATATGTTTGTGCACATTCTCTTAGTGCTCTGTACATAAGTGTTTTGGCAAGCATTTCTGGAATTACTTCAGTAGTGTTGGTTATTTTTGCTTGGAAAGCTTCTAACCCATTTCTCCAGCAAGTGAATTTAAGTTGCATAACCGGTAAGTATTTCTGTATTGTGTGTGTTCTGTATACACAAACCACAGCTAGAGAGGAAACATTGCTCAAGGGAAAAGCGGGATTCTAAGGACTCCCTGTACAAAGCAGGCTAGGAAACTGCTTGTGGTATTGTACCCTATTTCCAGAACTGGGTTGTGGGTTTTTCTTATAGTCTGTTTCCTTACTGGCCTTCATTTTCCTAAGGAGAGTGGTTTTTTTTGTTTTGTTTCATTTTTTTGTTTGTTTGTTACAGCTAAGAAGGCTAATGTTCTGTAAAACTTAAAATAACTTACAAAGCTTCTCTTCAAATTTCTAAAAATAAGCATAGCTTTCTCTGTAGTGCAGGCCAGATGAAACCTGGAATTCTGTGTAGAAGATGGAAAGGGATTTTCCTAAATCTTGCCTTAAACTTTAGGGTAGCTCTGAGCATTGTAAAATTTGATCCAGAGGTTCTTGCAGTTTCCACACATTTTGCTAAAACAAACATTCATACACATCTACTATTACTAACACATATGTGGAAAGCAAATATCAAGTCTTGTCATGTTGCAAAAATTCCAGGCCTGATGTCCCTGGAGAGTGCTGTAACCCAACTATTTTAGCACATTTTAAACTGGAAGCTCAGTGAAGTGATTCTTCACACAAAATAACTAGTGCATGGATCAAGGTCAGCAGCAAAGGAAGTGTGCAACTGGGCAGAAACAAGGTTTCCTTGTTTTTGTGTATTCTTAATGTCTGTTTTGCTGATAGGGTTGAACATTTGATTTCTCTGTTATTTATTCATTATCTGGAACAGAGTAGAACTTTATCAGCTGCCTACTGAACAGTGTTTTGTGGTGATCTTGGTTTGCAGCTTTGAAACAATATTCAGTATACTTTAATTTGTCAAAACTGCTCCCTGAAGTATTCTGTCAAACTCTAATGGAGATACCACCATCACCATAGGTGAATGCCTATCATTTGCCTGCAGTTAATCTGAGAGAGGATTTGATTTGTCTAGGAGATACCTTGCGTATCAGGGGATTAAAGAAATTGATTTAATAGTGTGTTCAAGTATTCAGATGCACTTCAAAACAGAGGAAGACTGATCAGAGAAGCTGGTTTTTGATTCCGTGTCTCAGGCTTGTGGCAAAGTTGGCTTGACCAAGTGGTTGCAGCAGGAAATTCAGTAGATCTTTCTGAGTCAGGCATACTCTGAGGAGTGAAGTCTTTGCTCAGGTAAATGCCAGAGGAGATGAAGTGATTCACATACTGGAAAGAAAAACTTTCCTTCCTGCTGTTGGAGTCTTAATTCTCTTTGCTGGTAGCCTGTGGGAATCCCATCATGAGTGAGGAGACATGAGAGAACTGATGCCTGCTTTTGATAGAAGCCAAGCAGAGGTGGATTTGGGAGTGGTTTTCCCTACCAACAAATGTTGGTAGAGAAAACTTGAAATTTCCCATAGTACATGACAAAGATTTTTGGTTGCCATGGATATCTTCAGTACGGTAGCAGAGGTACAGTTGATTTTGTCTCATTCTTCAAATCCTGACAAAACAGTGAAAGTTACTTTTAGTGAGTGGAAGGTTACGAGATTCCCTAGCCTTCAGGGGACAAAAAAGCAATTGTCTTCAAAATGTGCTGAAAGTTATGCAGTTAAAGCAAAACTGCTTAAAAAGTTTATGCCCTTGAGGGCATGTGAAGCATAGGGATTTTATATACTAGTTCAGACTTCTTGACAGGGAAAGCTTACTAGGCTGTTCACCTCACTTCTCAACGAGCCAGTAAGGCTGGCTTCAGGACAAGATGCAAGTCTTGAGGAAGACAAGATTTTAAACTGCTAAACTCAAATCAGTGCAAGCGTTTGCAAATGGCTTGGTGCAAGGTGCTTTGAGAATTTCCCAGACACTGTCTATCCTCTGCTGTTGAAATGGCACAGCAGAGTACCAACTGAGATGTGCTGGTGGTGGCATCAAAATAAGCTTCAAGGTCCAAAGGCTGTGGTTTGATAGAGACTTAATGTAGTTAGACTTAATGTAGAGGGCATGAAGGTCTGAATAAGGCTGGTTCAAGCAGGGCTGTGCTTGGTTTAAAGAACATGCACCTTAGTCACCTATGTAAATAACTTCATTCTCATCACCCTCATTTCTGATTATTTGTCCTTCAGGAAGCTTAACTGTGAAGGGGAAACTGTTGGATATGGTATCCAGCTTAGTGCTTTGTAGCCTTCAGAGTTGTTCTGCATGTATGCTGGGTTGTCTGTAAGAAAGCAACTGTACTGTCACTTGGCACTTACAATGAAAGCTTTCAGAACCTTATTTTACTAGGTCCTGCTTACTGGTCACCTTATTATGTGCATTGCAAGGACTCAGAGGAACATTCCATATAAAACTTTTGTTCCCTGCATAGGTTTGCATCTCATGCAGTGGCATTTTCTGAGTTATCTATCATGTTGATGAGGCATGGAAAGGTAAATTTTTTGTTGGTAGAAGAGTTGGGAAAGTTTGTTATGATTAATCAGTTTGGAGAACCATTAATTCTGTTGGAGCCGAGTGCATGAGTTGATGTTGCATAGGCAGGAAAAAAAAAAAAAAGGGTAGTCCTTGCACATCTTTCAGTGTCCTTTTAAAAATAAGTCCTTGAGGTCCTTTCTTCCTGTACTGAATAGAACCAATTATCTATGACAGGTCTTTTTTTTTCCTTGGATCTAGTGCTTATCTAGTGTAGATGGCTTTTGAACAAGTTGAGCTTTCCCACTTCGTTGTTCTGAAAAGTGTAATTGACAGGTCATGGAGTTCCATCCTTAAAGTAGGATCTGAAACTACTAAACAGCCTGTCCTTGAAGTTAAGATGAAAAAGGTGTCTGATTCAAGGCCATTTGGTTTGTGGAGAATATTTCCACAAAGGCATTACAAACCAATGTGAATATTACATTTTAGTTTTGTTACATTCTGTCCTAATCTGCATTCAAACTATACTCAAGATATAAGTGAGGAGTTAAGTTAAAATGATAGGAAAATGAACATTTTTAACATACCTAAGCATTGAAAATATTTTGTATCAAAAGCAAAGCACGATGTCTAGTGAGTCATGGTCTTCTGCTGTATTTCTTGTTTCCAACAGATGACTTCTATGAAGATGTTCCAGATTCAGTTCCACACAGGTTTTGTGCCCCGAAATGCCACCACAGTGAAGTTTGCTAAGTATGTTGATGCCATTTTGTAGATGGCTTGGAAGTTTTCTTTCAAACTTTTCAAGCTTATAAATTGGAAAGTCCATTGCAATAAGATGATTCTTGTTGCTTTGAACATTTTTTTTCACAATACAAGAATACTTTCTTTATTTGAATACCACCTGTTTATTTTTTAGAAAGTTAACAAATATGGCATGTCTTAAGCCTTAGCATAATTCCATTAAAGTTCTGTCTTGGATTGCCATAAATTTAATCTAGTTGGGCATTAGTTTCAGTCTACTTGTATCTGTCTCTGCAGATATGATCTGGATGCTTGTGACATTCAAGAAAAATATCCTGATTTATTTCAAGTCAATCTGGAAGTCGAGGTGGAGCCCAGAGATAGACCCAGCTGTGAACAGCCACCATGGGATAACATGAACATAAAGGGGCTGAATCCCAAGATCCTTTTCTCCACTCGGGAGGAGCAACAAGAAATTTTATCAAAATTTGGTATTGAATTTCTTTAAAACTCTGAAGAACATAGCTTCTAATGCATTTAGTGTTTTAGGGTATGTTTTGTTTTCTGACATTTCTTCCAATGTCAGACTACAAAAGTGTTTTTTTGTAAATATCACTTCAAAAACTTTCATTGTATAAAGGAATATAAGTTATTGCTCAGTAATGGATTATTAGATTGTTGTTTTATCTCAGCTGTTACATTTGCCTCTTTTGAAGCTCATGAAATTCTTTTTTGGGGGGATTGTAACAAATGAAACTGAAAACCAGGATTTGTAGAGAGATGTTTTGAGAGAATTCTCCAGCTAAATAGGCATTATCACTTCACTTGAAGCACAGCATTTTCAAAACAGTCTTAACTGAAAATGGTTTTTATTAAGATTTTTCTTATGTATAGCTAATTAATTTTGCTGTTAATTTCTCATCTGTACCTTGTATAGCCTAGGGGAATTTCTTACTATGAGATGTTCCATTTTTCATCTGTGGATGGTCTATTAATTCCAATTAATTTCCAATATTTTTGCTCAATATTTCGTTTTTTTTTTTTTTTTTTTTACATTTTCATTAAGACTCTGTGAATCTGATTTAAAATGCATGATACTGTGGCGGCTGCTTCCTGGCACCATACATGAGATCTTACTCTTATTTTTTTAGTTCCATGTGTTTTGGTTCCATTTCTCTTGGTACTGGATAGATAGCTGCTGCTGTCTTATCTTTTTAGCAGGATATGTTCTCCTATGCTTGCACTGTGGCTTAAGACATGCTCTTTTTAGCTTATATTCAAAAATAGTTATGAACACAGCTCACTAAAGTCAAGGTGTTTCATTGAAAATAAGGATCTTCAATATTAACTTTCTTCATCTTTCATTTAAATAAGTCACTCTCTTGACAATTTAGAAATGCAAGAGCTTCATATTCCATTCAAAACATA
This sequence comes from Tinamus guttatus, assembly GCF_000705375.1. The sequence continues at coordinate 419,078 of NW_010578806.1, read as the reverse complement.
TCTTGACAAAAGTTGAGAGGAGACAATAGCACTTGCTTCCCCAGCCTATGAACGTATTTTATAAAACTCTCTTAAAAGAACTCCTACATTATTTATTAGATAATCTCACATTATTTCATTAGACATACTCTTTTTTACTCTTGAAAAGTATTTTTAAAAGTGTTTCTGTAAGTTACAAGTAGGCAGTATACAATGAGGTTTACCAGTCTGATGATTAAACTTAGACCAAGACCTTTCTCACAGGCATGCATCCTGTTCTTTCCAAATTAATGAGCCCTCAGAAATTCAGGGAGTCTTTATCTTGCAATGATGAAATCTTCCTTTCTGGGAGATGATATAGCGTCAGGTAAAAACTCAATACAACTTAATACAAGAGTCACTTAATATCTGCATGTCAAAAAAGAGATATGGAGGGTGGTTAAGTGCACACATGGTATATTACTCAACTCTTTTGAAATGTTTGTTAACAGCTCTTATGTTTTCTGGCCATGTGCTCAATGTACTTTCTGTAGCTGCTTTCACGCTTTTCTCATGTTCTGTTCCTTCGCTTAAATTACCACAGAATTTGTTCACAGGTCTTGCCTGATTTAGAAAGCATGATACAAATGGATTGTTAATGATTAGATGTAACTAAAATAATTGGTTAAAGTCTCTTAAAAATGTAGGTAGAACACCAGAGGGTTTTGTTTTCAGTGTGCTTTCTTCACGTTGCAGCTAGAGGTAGGCTTTTATGTTGAAATATTTAATCCTAAATTTAAACCTAAAGTATTCTGCCTTTGCAGAGTAATAGCTGCTTTGAGACATATTTTGCTATCGTAGTTTGAGTATGCAAGTCAGACACCAGGTATTGTACAATCAGGGTTGACCAGGCTTGAGTTTATTACAAGTACCTCTGTAAGGATCCTGATTAAAATCTCATCTCATCTAGGGAAACCAGAACTACCTAGACAGCCAGGTTCAACTGCACAGTATGAAGCAGAAGCATCCCAACTGGAGCAGTCTTCAGAAAGCATACCCACCGAGACAGAATCTCCACACAGCAGCAGTACCGATGCAAATAACTTTTTCCATTCCCTGGACTGGAAAGGTAGGTACCTTCAATGAAATACAGCTTTTTTGTTTTATTTTTTTTATGCTGTACTATATGCCTTCCAAGGGATTCTGCAATTCTTCCTTTAACTGTATTGTACAAACCTGTACATGCTCAGCAGATCCTTCCTGTTTTTGCAAGAATGCCAACTGTAAAGGTCTGCAAGGAAACCTCGCATTCCAGGAGTTCCATCTAGGGCTGGTGGTGAAATGGAGACAGCAAGCTAGACAGCAAGTCTCAAAGCGTCCAGAATAGTATATATGGACTGAAGAAAAAATGGACTCGCCTATAATGGAGAATTTGCAGTAACTGCATATGTTGCAGTTGGTATCAGAGCAGCAGTAAATGAAGGTTTTTAAGCCATACATGGAATAACATATTGAGGAGCATGTCCAAATTAGTCTCATTGTGAAAGTATTCATAATAGTTTCCCTTCCATAGTGGCTTATTTTTCGGTTTGATGATTAAATCAGTATATTATTAAAATATGTGTCAGTTTTTCATGCATATGCTTGAGAAGCTTTTACCTGGAGAATTCCTCTGTTTACTTGGCTAATCTTAACTGGTAGAGTGGATGAGCTGAATTGAGCTGCTCGTTTCCCTGCTTTATGCAGATGTAATAGGCAAGGGTTAGTTTTCCTCCTTACCTCTTGTGTGATAAGCTTTGACAGTCAAAGCTTGATATCTCATGATCTCACCACATCAAGCTTATCTTCTCTTAGTTGGCAGGAGAATCCTGGTAATCTAAAATTGTTATCTTTTCATTCAAGATGGGAAAAGTTCAGAAAGCGGAGTAGAGGACAACTCGTCCAGAAACGATCATGTTCATCTAACTGATGACAGGGAGGAGAGCGATCCTTCTGATGAGGAATTCCCTACGTTTTCAGGAGAAGAAAAGGCAGTCACTGATGAAAAAGACTCTACTACTCCAGAGGGAGAGTTGCTTTTTGAAGCCAATTTTGAAACACCATCTACCCAGTTACAAAAACCTTTTTCTGAAGAGAATGTAGATTTACTGGGACTAGACTCTGATGTATCACCAGAACAGAAACAACCTGTCCCAGAAACAAACTCCTCACCAAGCAATGCAGACTTGTTAAACAACCTTTTTGTGGGTAGCACATCACAGATTTCTGAAGAGTCCACTGGAGATCTCCTTGGAGAAGGAACAGATTTCTTCTTCAGCAGTCAGTCTCAGCATCCAGTTACTGCACAGACTATGTCATCAGCAGCAGCCGTGTCTTCTGGTATGTAAATCCAACATCAGAACTCTTAGTCTGGCTAACTTTTAAAAAGATTTTGCATTGTACTCAAAACGAGCATAATGTCATGTCATATAGACGTGAAGACATGTTTATCCATAGCAAGTCCATGAATAGAACAGCTTGTTTACTGCATGAAACAGACCAATTGCTATGTGTTGAACTGTTCATGAGCTTCAGGCTCATAAAGAGGCAATTCTCATATTTTTTGAGGAATAGGTTTGATAATGACAAAGCTTTTTTATGTGTTTTGTTATCTATTGTGAATATACTCTGGCTGCATAGACAAGCAAAAGTCAGGTGTTGAGTTTCAAGAAAATTCACTGCACTTAAAATCAGTAGGTTTTCTGTGCAAGTGCTATCTATGCTTGATCTTTTTAGATCCAGGTGTAGAAACTTCTCTTGCTAAAATATAAAATTGTAAAGACTTACTGTATTCTTGTGTTTTACATAGAATGAAATAGTATTAGATGTGGTGTGTAGATCAAATGGCTGTGTGGGATTTTTGGATGTGTTAATCAGATAAGTCTTCTAGGTAACTGGAAATCCTGTAGATTACTATTTAGACCAGTGGGATAATACTGCTGTGGAAGGCTATTTCCTTACTGCTCTTACTGATGGTGCTGTCAGATTTTTTCTTGAAAGAGAATGTTATTCTGCTACCTTTACTGGCCTTTTAAGTAAGGTGTTCTAATTCAGATGTTCTGTTCTTCTGAGAAATGCATTAAACTTGGGGCATAGCAGTTCTGCCTGTAATACTACAAAAAGATTTTGAAGAGTATTAGTCAAATAATCAGGACATAGTAGTTTTTTGGTATGGAGATAATGCACTTGAATCAAGAGCTTTAATCCAAGTATAGCAGCATGGTTATTTGGAGTATTTATGTGATTTCTAGTATTTCTATCTTCTGAATTAATTCTGTTGAATTCTTTGCCACTACAGTCACTGTGGAAATCAATCTTATTTTTTTTTACCTGGGTGGAAGTCTGTAGAAGAGATCCTCTATCTCCTTAACTTTCTTTAATTTTCCGTGTAAACTGCCCCAAAATCTTGAGCAGTAGTTACATGTGTGTCTTGCTCTGAACTGGCTCAGGAGGCCTGTAAGAATGCCTGGTACCTGCAGCATTTCAGTTTTAGCATCGCCCTTGCACCTGACTTTCTGTACACATGCACTGCTCCGATGTTAGAACTCGTGTAAATGAGAATCCAGGGTGTATTGGAAGTGCTGCTGATGGCTGTGCAATGTGACCGTCGCCGCATGATGCAGTGGGCACCAGAGCACCACAGCAGGATTATGCTTCCTCTTTAGCTTTTGTCTGAACCTGGCAAGAGTCCCTGGGCTTTTGAGGATTTGAACCTGGAGGGCAGCAGGAAGGGGAGGATCTGGAGCCTTGCTTCCAGCTGACTGTCACATGTTAGCCCATGCTGACTATAAATACCCCTCCAGTTAGTTTTCTCCACTGTGGTCAGTAAAGACCTGCTCCAAGCCCTGCCTCTGCTGGCTTTCCTTCTTGAGTTGACGCGTTTTCAGCCCCAGGTTCACCAATGCCTATGAGTCAGAATGGTAGTATGAATGTTTTATTTGACTTCAGTAGTGTAGTGTCTTTTGTTTGGATTCCTTGGCAGTTTGGGCACTGTAGACAGCTGTAGAAACAACAACTGCAACTTTTTTGTTTATATGTAACTCATCACTCAAGCTTATAGTACCTTACATGAAGGAAACTAATGATGCAGTTGGATGTAACCTTGATAAGGATTTATGTTTGAAGAGAGTTGTGTATAACTGAAATTGCTTTGAGAGCATTAAAGTGGCAGTGTTGGGGGACAGGTACAGTGCAGACTTTTTGCCATAAGAAAACTCTCAGAAGTCTGGTTCACTTACCAACAGAAACTATGCTTTTTGTCTGTGACCACACGGTTTTTTCTTCCTGCAGTTTCATTAATGCTAAAACTTATCATATTTTTTTTTGCTTCTCTTAGTTGATCCTTTTGATCCATTCACAATGTCATCAAGTCCTGAGAATCCAACCCTGTCTGGTCCAGACCTCTTTGGAGATTTCCTTAATTCAAATTCAACATCTACATCAAATACGTTTACTTCCATGCCACTTCCACCTTCTTCCAGCTCAGACTTCTTAAACTTGGGTAAGTGTGCTTATGATGTTCTGTTTCTCAACAGTTTCAGCTGCTGAGTGCATTTGTCTTTCCATTTTCTTTGCATTTGTCCACTTAGTCAATGTGGATTAGTGTGTCTGAGTAGATCCACTTGTTGACTGCTGTTTTAATTAGCTCCTTGCTCTGGGAACACAGATACCTCCAAGCCAAGCAGCAAAGTTTTTGCTATTGAATGTTATTCTAATAGTTCTGATGCTAGAATAACTCTAGCATTGCTAACCTCTGGTTGAGAGTTTAATTTTTCTCTGAGCTCTTAGAACTGAGGATATGCAAACATTTAGAAACATACTGTCTGCATAGTTGTGAATGCTGTTGTGATACTGTTCATATCTTCAAGAATTTCTGAAGCCTTGGAAAAGGAGCAAAGCAGTTCAAGCAAGTCAGAGCACAGCAGTGTCTTTAAAGGCAAGATAAGGCTAGCTGAATGTTCTTGACCTGAATGCATTCTCATAATATACTTACAGCATACATTATATAATACTCTAATCTTATTTGTGTCATCTGTTTTTTTCTGATGTGTTCTTAGTGAAGCCTTTTCTTCATGCTTTTATTTTAGAATCTATTTAATGTAAAAACAAACAAAAAATCCTAAATTGTTATGTTCATGTCTCTTGATATAATCAACACTGCAGACTGTTCATAACTTCACCTCTTAGCTAAAATGCAAACCAGAGTAGCTGTAGCTGAAATATTTGTAGACAGGTTTCTTAAAGAAAACACAAGCTCCACATTTTTAGAATCAGTGTTATGCCTCAGCTTGGTAATATGTTGTGTTTTTCTTTATTACTGTCCTTAGCTTGTTATTTCTAAAATGTTACAAAACAGAGCTTTTATGCAAGCTTATTCTTTAAATAGAAACATGCCCTTATGAAACTGGTGGGGAGAGCAGAGCAGGACTGTTGCTTTTTCATCCGGTGTTGTTCAAAAAATAATAGTGTGTACATGGTGTTACTTTTCTTATATTGTCACTTTTAATTAAAATTTGGCAGAAACAGAGTTTGTGAGTAACTTTTTCATTGTTTTTGAACAAGAAGATGGGAATATAAAAAGGTTGGAGAGAGAGAGAGAAAAAGATAGCAGCTCAGGGGCTTTTTCTCTGAGAATGGGAATGCTTTTGAAGAGAGCAGGTTCTCTCAAATGTCTTTTATTTTACCTGCCTTTCTTTTTTTTTTTAATGTGAAATAAATGAAATAGATCATCAGACTTTTATGGCTTTTCTTTCTGCTTATACTTATGATACAATAGAAGTGTTACAACTTGCTTAGTCATGCCAACTGGTACAGGTTCCTAAAAAATTTTTAGTAGTGCTCTTGAAACCATGTTTTTTACCCTTTCGACTCTGACCATTCAGGTAAGGACATGAAAACTCAAGTGACAGATTTAGTTTCCTCCACCATAGTGATGCATTAAAATAACCTTTGTAGCCAAACAGTTTTTGTACTGTGGACGTGAGATTGTGTAGCACGAAATACATTGATACCTGCTTATCTTTTCTGCTTCTCAGGGTTTATTTTCCTTTCACTTTCTTGAAAGTGCTCTGATAAGAAACTGAATTATGTGTGTACTGTTAAGACCTGGACTGGATAGTTTAAGACTCAAGTGCTGCTTAAGTTGTATGCTTAATGAGTTTATAAATTTGAACTATGTAAGTGGTGATGTATTCCTCACCTCTGAATCCAGAGCACTTTTTACAGAGCTTGTTTTATGCAAACAGTTTTGAGTTTCCCTTCCCTTGGAAGGATTGGTCCAATTGACATTCACACAGGATGTGTATACTCACAGAAATCAGATAATCAGTGCAAACAAGATGCAGTATTTGCCTGGCTTTCTTCTTGCCTTGGAAGGTTAGTCATCTGTGTACTCTGTGAATTAGTTATGTAAATTAGTCACTGTGAATTAGTTCTTACCTTGCAGTTGTTCTACTGACTGACTATTGAGTTTTGACTCCTCGTAACATGCAGTGTTGGAAGACCTGTGAGTTTGGTATTGCTTCAGAAGAGCAGCCATATGCTGCATGGGTCTGCTGTCATCCTTAGCTTTGACCAGTGAAGTGATAATTATAATTTTATAAGTTGTATTTGCAACACTTCAGATCTCTGCAATAGTTCTCTCATATGAACCAATTGTCATAGTCCTACCCCTATCCACTTACACTGTTTTTTTTCTGGCTGTTCTACATTATTATCATGGAAATCACAAAATGACTGCAGTTGGAAAAGACCCCTGGAGATTATCTAGCCTGACTTGTCCTGCAAACCAGGGTCAGCTAGAGCTGGTTGATCAGGGCTGTGTCCAGTCTGACACAGATATCTCTAAACCTTACATAATCTACACCCTTTCTGGTCAACCTGCTGTTGTGTTTGAATACCCTTAGAGAAAACATGTCTTTTGGTTTAAACATTTTCCTGTATTTCAGTCTGAGCTCATTATCTTTCGTCCTGTGACTAGACACCACTAAGAAGAGTATGTTTGTCATCCTCTTCCCATCAGGTATTAATACAAATTGATGTACCCAGATGACAGATGCTCCAGGCACTGGCCTCACTCGGGTAGCTGCACATCTCTGCTGTGCTGGGGAACCAACACTGCCAACAGCAGTTCAGATGTGGCCTCTTGTGATCTGCCCGCAGCCTGTGCTGGTGCATAGGATTACTCCTCCCCAGACAGAGGATTTCACATTTCCCTTTGGACCTCATGAGACTTCCCTCTGCCCCATGTCTCCAGCCTGCTGAGGCTTCTCTGAACGTCAGCACAGGAGTGGAGAGGAAAGTGCAAACAAGAGCACTTAAATGACACATCTGGAAGAATCTTATTGAGAGAGCAGAGCAAAAATGCAAGCTTTAGGTCATTAAACTGAGAAGCAATTTTAAACTCATTAAAAATAAATTAGTAGTAATGTCAGGATTCATTTCAGATAAGCTGCAGCAATGAGATATAGCAATGAGTGTCCAGAATTAAATGTTAAAGAAATAGATAAGCTTTCCTGGACAGTAAATAATTATTCAACCTCTATAAATACCAGGAGAAAAGCTGGTACAGTAAATAAGTGAATGGAATTTTAGGCTTGCATTTCTCAGTGTAGCTTAAAATGGGAAATAAATCATTGCAAGAGCTTTAAAATGTAATTTTAGCATAGGAAATGTAGTTCTTAATCTGGTCCGTCAACCCTTTGTCCTGTGATAAAAGATATATAACAGTTGAGCTTCACCAGAAGTGTATTTGCAAGGTATTTTAATCTTTCACAAAAAAGCTTTAGTCACTTGGAGACTCAGATGTGCTATGACTGTTAATCAAGGATGTTAATTAAGGATCACTTAAGAATTTATAACCTATCCAAGAGCAAGAGCAAATTTTATTTCCAGTAGATGGAGGTTCTATTTTTTCCATTATTGGAGATATCTGTTTATCAAGCATGCTTGAAAACAAAATTGCTTAGTTTGAATGTGTAAGTAGCAGATTAATTTAATGAAAGTCTGTCTGGGAATATATTTCCTGTAGCCAAATTAAAGTGATCTGGTGTAAAGACAGCAGAAGCCATGGAAAGTCATGGGAAGCTTGCGTGACTCGTGTAATTTTCTTCAGAGCAGAGGCAATTTAAATGACTGTTCTCAGGCAGGCCCTAGTCAAGCTTTAACAAGCCTTGCATCATTCACAGGAAATCCTGTTGGCCTTTGATTAAGGGATTTACTGTGTAGGTGGCAGGTTAAATAAAGAAAATAAACTGAAGTTGTGTGGGATATAGTAAAATGCAGTCCTTTTATTTTGGGAAGCTAGAAAGTGTGATCTGATTACCACAACTTATTCTTTTACTTCTTAGCTTTAGTCTCAGCAGTTACAAAACAACTAGGCCCTGGCTGTTTTCACTCGTGCGTGGCAAAGGACTATAAAGATGCCTTTTGTAGAAAAATTCAAGGAGCAGTTGGGGAGAGACTTGCTCATGTTCTGAATTTCTCCAGCCTTCGGGTGTTTAGCTATGTTTTAGCCTTTCTTAAGACAGGTCTTCTGCTCCTCTGTCGTACGGTGTCTGTGTGAACTCCAGTGTGCCAGGTTACAGAAATAAGGGTCAGCATGTGGACATGTCCTAGCCCTTCAGAACATTTCTGAAAGTCAATTGCATGTCCATAACAGTATCTAATTTCAATCTCTTGTAATGGCAAAGCTGCACAACTAAAAAGATTGATTTATTTCTAGAAATACATATGTATATGCTCTATTCTTTTCGGTTCAGTATCTTGCACATTATCTCTGTGTAGGTAACCTTAACTTTTCTTGTATATTTGTCCTTGGTTTTACTAAGCAGTAGTATTCACTCAAGAATATCCTTAATGTCTGTGTAAGACACTTGTCATGGCAGGGACCTTAAGCTAAAATTATTTCTAGTTTGGAAGTTAGTACAGATTATTTTCAAGTCTGTTTAACATTTGGGAATGGCAGATGGTACTGCACATCTCTGAACTGTTAGAAATTGCTGGAGACTTGGACTTTGCCCTAGCTGAGGTTTTGACTGATGTGAGACAAGTGCTGCTTCTCCCTTGGGTTTGGAGGCAGGAGGATGTGACTTACATGTGCAGAAAAAGCTGCAAATTTGGCCCTATACCTTCCATAGTCTTTGGCAGCTATTTTTGTTCTATTCCTTTCCTTTACGTGCAGCAGGGAAGTATGAGAATGCTGTAATATATGCTTTCAGCATGTTTGTGGGAGAATATTCTGGATGTTCTCCCTGTAACTGTAAGGATTATGTGGTTTCTTGAAAGTGTTAATTAGACAGTGGATTGAGGTGTTCTAAGTGATATTTAATTTGCTTCAAATTATTTCCTCAAATATTCAGATAATAGGTTGTCATTTGGTATCAGTTTTCAGCATGTAAAACTGAGAAGCTTGCCAAAGTGAGAAGCCAGGATAAAGCATCAAGGTGTCACTGTTTAGATGAGGATGACTGCTTTTGGGTTAACTTTCCTGGTTCTCTGAAATACCTTACAGTCCGCAAAACCTGCCAGCTTTCCTGAAACATCGTCTCTCCCTGCAGCACAGGTTGTTGCTGCAGTAGTGGAAGAACTGCTGCTTTCAGAAGCTGTGCTGCCATACTGTGCACTGCTGCAAGCTGTGGTTAGAGAGACTGCTCAGAGCTGGTGTGCAGCTTTGAAGGGTTATTCTTTACCTAGCAACTCTTGTTTCGAACATAGTTCCTCTCTCGTGATGTATGCACTGTGAAAGAAGAACTTCTGAGATCAGCATGGCAAATGTAAACCTGTACGTTGGTTAGGACATGTTAGAAATTAGTATTTACCACCCTTAGAGTCTTCTGAACTTTATTTGACTGTCCTTTATAAATTGGCATGGTGATTTTGCTTTGCACATAGAAAAGTGGCTTTTGTCTGTGGAAATGATGATTCTCATGGTAATCCTTTCCCAGAAGAGAACTCATGGCTGTCACTGGTTCTTAAATTGCACATATTCATAAAGGTATTGCACAAATTCATAAAGGTAAAAGAGAAGCTTATTTTGCCAACAGCCCTGTTTTTCCTCTAAGGAGTCCACGCAATGAAGTTGCCTGTCTCCAACTGCGTAGTACATGGGCTGCTCAGTGCCAGGAGGCACCATTTCTGCAGCACTGCTGCTTTCTGGTTACCTGCTGTGTTGTTGGCACCACTGCCATGCTCCGAAGCAGTTATCCCTTAGATGGTCCAAGAGCTCTAAGCTGTTGGATTCATAGCACTGCCTGTGGATGAAGATACCTTTACTGTGAAGTGGTTGGGGAAGCTTCAAAACACAAGTGAAGGGATTCTGGTGGTAAAGGTATTGCTTTCTTAAACAATAAGCAAACAACACAGGAATTTAAGCCGAGTAGTCTGCCCACTGGTGATGTGGTTACAATTCTGCAAGTTTTCTTGGCAAAATGTTAGTTATTGTGATGCTTTCCCTGAAGAGTAATCGTGGATTTTTTTTTCTCTAGGGAATTTGACAGCAGAGCCACCTAAAATTTCGTCATCTTCAAGCCAACCTGATCTCTTAGGTGGATGGGATTCTTGGGCAGATTCTTCCACAACCAGCAAGGTGGCATCACCACAGATGAAGAAGTCTCTGTTTGAAGGTATTGTGAGTCAAATATATCCTTTTGAAGTGAGTAAGGACTACAGACTGGTCAGTTTACCAGTTCACTTGAAACTGCTGAATGCCTTTCCTTTTGTTGATTAGGCACCCCATGCTTGCAGCCCCTTTAGTAAGGTGCTTGAAGGCATGTTTTGCTTTTTATTCCCAGAATAAGTTCAAGGCTGAATAAATCAAATAACTGTTACTATAGGTTACAGACTATTGTTGTCATATTAAAAGATTCTATGTAGTAAAATGCAGTGGAGGTGGTGATTATGGAAACAGGATTTTAATTAGTGGTTCTCAATTCTCAAGTGTGCCAAATACACTATGTATCTTCTTATTATACAGTTCAGGCTTTTACCACAGGGAGCCAGTCCAGTGTGTCTTCGGGTCCATCCTTCAGCCAAGCTAAATCTCAGAACTTTGACCCTTTTGCTGATCTTGCCAACCTTGGATCTGGTCTTCCAGGTAGGATCTTTTAAGAGACTGATACTTAAAACTGATATTTTCTAATTTGCTTCTTGTTCCATAATAGCTTTTATTTTTTTTTCCCTTTTAATTGGTAGCAACCAGCTTCAGGCAGCTGCTGAGAATAGACAATAGCTGCTGAGAATGTAACAAGAAAAGACTGAATCTTTACAGGGATGGTATGAAAAATCCAGGATTACATTTTAAAATGTAACCCTAGCTGTGGTTCAGAAACAGGATAAGCACTTAATGCTTCAGAATCTACCTGAAAAGATAAGCTAGGGTTCTTCTATTTGGTAACTTAGCATGAGGTTTCTTTTCTATCATTGATACTATGCTGTAAAGGGTATAAAATGGAAAGTTAAATTAAGTTCTTGTTTAGGTCTAAAATGGCACTCTGTTTTCCTTTAGACTCAATACTTTGATTTAGTTCAGTAGTCCCTTATAGCCTGTTACTCAGTCTGTCGTGTTTGGGCCTGATTTGCGCTTACCTTATGCTTCTGCATCAATTCCATCAGTATTACAAACGTTTTCCACCTTCAGGATATTATCTTCACTCAAACTCAGTTAGCCCTGGGGCATTCTCAAATGGCAAAAGACAGCAGAAGGGGCTGACTTGCATTTTAACAAATGACTGATTTGTGGCTATTTCAATGAGCCTGGATGCCAAGATCCTGAGCAGCAACTTGGAACACCCTGTAACTGCCAAGTTGCAGAAAAGTGTTTTGTCCTTAAATTCAGCCCTTAGAACTGAAAGCGCGTTGTGCTGTAGCCAACACTTTACTATTTGACAATGGTAATCCTTAATTTTTTTGAGAGTAGTAATTTGGTAGGTTATGGCTACTTCTGAGGCCCTTACATGTCGAAGTAGTAAGATAAGGAGGAGGTAGCCTTAAAGACTCAATGCAGGCTGTAAAATAACTATTAAGAGTCGGGGAAGCTACCTCACCCCTCTTCCAAACGCTGCTGATCCTAATATGATAAGGTATGATATGATAACTTATATGCAAAAGACAGCGGGAAAAAAAGCCTCACAAATGCAGTTCAAGAAGGAAGAGGTCCACTGTGATGTGCTTAAGCATAAGGTGTTGCCAGAGGTAACCAGTGCTTTGGAAGTTAACTTTTTGACAACTGTACCTGTTTGAATACATTCTTGATGACTATAAATTAAACTTTTCCATGAATGATTGGCCTGGCTGTCACTTGAAGATTGCAACACATTTATGTTTAGATTAAGAAGTTTATCCTGCCTTGATAGTTAATATTATGCATCGATTTGATAAAATATATTCTCAGTGAAATCTTAAATACAATGGTATTTATGGTAAATACAAGAGTAAATGGTAAATACAAGGGTAAAATGCAATGTGTGGCTTCTCCATATTGCCTGTGAATCATTAGTTGCAAAAGCTGAAGTACTGCAGTAATTCTGATAAGACTGATCTGCAGTAAGCATTTTATAAACCACCAGATGAGTAAGTTGGTCCTCTTGTTTAATTTCTGGTAGTAGTCTGGCATGAGGCAGTTAAGAACGTGCTGCTGAAAGCTGCTGCTGAGACAGTGAAATGTTGGCTTGTCGTAGAGAAAGAGCTTGGTAGTCTTGAGGGTGAAGGAGTTAAGTGTAGAATGATTTGCAGGAGTAACAGAATATTTTTAAGTGTGCAAGAATGTGTACTTAGACTAGTAGCTGGAAATTTTAGCTACGTTTTAGCTAACTTTTTAACACAAGTTAGAAATGGTAAACTGGGCTGGTTTAGAATGACTCTTCAAGTAGATGTTTCCATGAAAAAGGTAATGCAATCCTAGATTATATGAGCTGAAGTATTTAGAAGCATAGCGTTATATTGTATAAGGTGCTGGAGAGACATCTGCTATATAAACCAGTGCAAATGTAGGCAGGAGCTACAAACATGTGGAGGTGCCCAGGAGTGGGGAACCAATTTTGAAAGAAGCTGAGTTGCTTTGTCTGGCCTGACAAAGCTGGCAGGGGTATTTTTATCTAAGGCTCCATAGTGAATATCTGAGGAAAAAGACATTGGTAGAAACAAGAATGGAGCCAGGAGTGTTTTAGCCAGAAGTTAAATTCCAATCGTGAGGAGCTAGGTAAGAAAATTAAGTAATTTTTCTGATGGGAAGAGGTCTAACTGCATTCTTGACAATCATAAATGTGACATAATTTTTCCTGTCCAAAAACTCTAGACATATCTAAGTTCAGGCAGTGTGCTGCTTTTTTTTCTGTCGTGGATTTATGCCAGGAAATGTTATGCTTTAACTTGCCAAGGAAACTGACTTTCTAGAAGTCTCTTCAAAGGAAGTCAGTGAAGGACAGCCTAATCAGGCTTTGATTTCGAATAATAAATCTCAAGCTAGTCCTTGTGATCGAGAACTGACTAGTGAATTAAAACTAGTGAATCTTTATTCTGCTCCATTGCTTACCTTGAGGATGATGGAGTGGAGAAAAGGGCATGTTTGTCCCTGCCAAGGTAGGAAACAGCAGCTGAAGTCACTGAGGGCTTCTGCCTATGCGGCTTTAATGAAGAGAGAGATCTTACAAATCAAGGCAATATTATGTTGATATGCACAGGTTAGAGCACACCAGAGTCGTTACAGGCTTCAGTGTTGGTCCTCTTGTATGCAACACGACTTGATAATGCTCCTACAGAACAATTTTGTTGTCTTTCTTACAGCTATACAAGAAGCTGTTGAAGAAAAGACTGAGATAATTTCCAAACTACTTTCAAAATGTGTTACATCTTGTTGATCATGTAGTTATTCTTTCATGCTAATTATTTTGATTCTCTATTACGCATTGACAGACATAGAAATGTAATGAATTGCAGGAGGAACTACTGTCATTGCTGGGGTTTTTTTTGTTTGTTTTTTAATTTTATTTTTTTCTCCCTTGATGAGTGCATCTGCCTGGCCAATCAGGCAAGTGAATGTTTCTTCCAAAACGGCCTTAACTCCAGTAGTCCAAGTTACCTGTGAATAAAGTTGTTACTATTTTGTTGTTCTACGTACACTTTTTTATTGGTCTCTCTTTTCAAAATTAGTATCATTGTAAACTCTGTGTTGGTTAGATGTGAAGGTCAGAAACCCTCTTACTGCACCAAATAGGTGGCAGATACCAGGATGGACAACCACTGAATGAGTGTTTATTGTTTGTTGCTAGGTCCCTCCGGTGGGGGATTCCCAGCCAGTGGGTTTGGCCAGAAGCCTGCTCCATCTCAGAAGCCTGGAAATCAGTGGCAGAAAAACACGAAACCACCAAGCACTTCATGGCAGTCACAGCCTAAACCCAGCACACCGGCTAAACCCAATTATACAGGAAACTTCAGTGTCATTGGGGGAAGAGAAGAAAGAGGAGTCAGAACACCAGGGTTTGGTAAGTTTTCTGAAGGTATTGCTATAATGGCCTGTGTGAAATCAGTAAAATGTGCAGTTGGCTGAAGAAACTGTTGCAACTTCATCATCTTTGTATTTGTTTATAATTCTATTTCCAAAACCTCCAGTAAGTAGATGTGTGCACCCTCTCCTTCAAATCTGAAAAAGGACATACAAGCCATTGGTTGTCATGTGCATGAGAGTCTATTCTGCTGGGCTGAAAGCTTTTCCATTAACACCTTCCATTCCTGTCTTTTTTTGTTAATCTTGTGGAGTTTATCAGGCTGCTCCAAACTATTCATTGTGGTAGTAAGAAATGTAAGCACACCTGTATCTACAAGCCATGTACTTACCCAAAGATGTATGAAGGAATTTTCATGTAATGTTTTTTTTCCTTTTATAGGTCAAAAGCCAAAGGTTTCAGAAAATGACTTTGAGGACCTCTTGTCTAAACAAGGATTTTCAGCTAAATCTGATAAGAAGGGACCAAAGACTATTGCTGAGATGCGAAAACAGGAAATGTCAAAAGATATGGATCCTTTGAAACTGAAGGTTTGTTTAATGGTGGTTTTGATTCAAAGGGGTTAGAACTGTTGGTAACAGAGCAAGATAGAATGAATGACAGAAGAAACAGATAAAGCAGAATAGTTTTATTTGTAATTAAATGACCTTGATTATGTAAATTAATTAGCCACGTAATTGTGTAAATTAATTAGCATAAGTTACAGTAATTAGATAATGAAGTAGCAGGGCTATTACTACAAGTGCGTAAACCCAAAAGTGTTCTGAAATGATAAAGCTTTCTTATAGATGTGAGGATAACAAAGCAGCAGAGAAGGAAGGAGTTGAGTTGCAGGTATATGCTTTTAGAAACTAAAAAGTTTAGAAAGTAGTATAGTCTTGTTTGGATCTTGCAAAAATGGTAAGAAAGAAGCTGAGGATTTTAAGTGGTTTAATAATAATAAAAAAAGGTAAAGATTAAAAGAATTTCTGTAATGAGCAGAAAGACATGGGGAAGATGGGTCTCCATGGAGTGAAAAACACTAATGCAACACAAGTGAAACTCAGGGGAGAAATTTGGACACTAAACCTTAGTTTTGAATTTTAAAACTTCTTTATTGTGTTCCTTAAGACTAGCCATTTATTAATAAAAGTGTATTACATAAATATAGACAGATTTGTTGATTATGAGAATATTAATCCTGAGAATTAAGAGGGAGAGGGATTTCCCATTTCTTTCAGCTAAACTTGGAGAACCTAAACTGCCGGTCTGTTTTTTTTTTAAAGACAGAATCATTCTGTATTTTCAGTGTTTCCAAACATTCCCTTAGCAGGTTTGGCTGATAATAGAGAAGTAATTTTTGGAGACAAATAATATGAGCTATTTTCAGTGTGAGCGTTTACTAATAAGCTAGTACTACTGCTATAGTAATGAATTACTAAAAGATGCCATCTCAGAGTGCATTATTAAATTTATATTAATTTTTTATAGTCTGTGGGATATTACCTAATCAGCTGTTAAGATTTTTATGGTATTTCACTTACTGATAACATGAAACATGAATATATTTTCACAGTCTTATTGTGCTTTAGAAAAATTAATTAAAAGATTTGAGAGGGATAGTTGAAATTGTTATTACAAACCATCTTTTCTGAGAGTGTACGCAGAGCTTGCAGGGCTGCCTTTAACATAAATCACTGCAAATAGAAATAAACATTTTATTATGATACTTTGCTGGTAGAAGGCAGAGAATCTCATACAATGCGGTATTAAATGAAGGTGCTAGTGTGCTCTGTCATGGTGGTTTGAAAATCGCTGCATAAAGTCTGTGAAATGGACAGATATTTTAATTAAATTTTCAAGGAGAAATCTGAAAACACGTCAGTTGTGCTTTTTAATAAAAAAACAGGTAAGAATCATAGTAAAGACAAAGAAATTAATGTTATGCTCTCACAGGGAAATAGTGTAATTGTAACAGATGTTTTTAATTACTCTTCACTTTTCGTGTCATTAATAATGCAAGGCTTTGTAATTAGTAACTATCTCAGTAATTAATCTCTCTTGTGATGACTGAATTTCTGTAACCAAACTAATAAAAAATGAGAATCTGTAGTGGTAGATGCCAAGTAGGATTTTAGGGTGGCTGATGCCCATGGATGCCTGACTGAACAACCTGGATGGAGGGCATGGTAAGGCAATCGGAACAGATCTTAACCTTGTAACCTTGTGTGGGGTAAAGAGTGAGGATTATGTCTAGGTAGAATGAGGATGCTTACATGTGTTGTATTCAGGTTTTTATATGTTCCTTTTTTTCCCAGATTCTTGAATGGATTGAGGGAAAGGAGAGAAACATTAGAGCATTAATATCCACTCTTCATACTGTGCTTTGGGAAGGGGAGAACAAGTGGAAACCAGTTAGTATGGCAGATCTGGTAACTCCTGAACAAGTAAAGAAGTACTACAGGAAAGCAGTACTTGTAGTTCACCCAGACAAGGTGAGTGTTTTTCTGGCTGCCTTTTCCCTGAAGAAAGAAGAAACAAGCTTCTACTATGTCATACCAGTCACTGACAAAACATGCAGCCTTGTTTATTGATCAGTAGCCTTACATGCTTTGCACTTTGCTTGGATATTCTGAATTCAGTGGCTGACTGCATCCAGGTAGTGCAGAATTATTTTTTCTTGTCCTACTGAGGCAACACAGAATTTAGCAGAAGGCTTTTATCAGGTAAAATCTCCTGAAGGTCATACTGAGCATTATCAGTTGGGTTTGTTTCACTTGACTGGCAGCTTTAATGCTGATTAGTGGACTCTGTTCCCACTAGCTGAGTCTTCAGGTCTTTTAAGGTTAAATACCAGTATATGAAGACCCATAGGCTACCACGGCAGAACTTGCTGTGGGAGGGGAAAACAGTTAAGCCTTTGAGCCTTTGGAAATCACTCAGCAAATGAAAAATATATTAATACAATTGGCTTATTAATGCATAAATATTTATAATTATATTATTAATACAGTTGACTATTAATACAGTTGGCTATGAAATACTTGTGTTTTTCTACTGCTGTTAATTTCCCAGCATATTGGAAATTTCTTGTTCTGAATCATTGTTCTAGGCAATTTTTAACATACAAATAGTATATCAAATATACTTGGTTTTAATTTTCGCACCTGTCACATGTCTTGGCAGGTCTGACAGGCTAGTTGAATCTTGTTGCATCCCTTTTTATGCTTCTATTCTTTCCTTTCCCTGGCTGTGTGCTCTTTTTCCACTTTTTTGCTGATCTGAGTTCCTTCTGGGAGCCCCATACTCAGTGTTGCAGTTGTCTTATAAATTACTTTTCGTGGTTTCTTTTCTGACAATTACAGCAGCTTACAAGTGTGACCCTAGTGTGCTATGCCTTGCAAAAGTCAAGCAGGAGGGGGCCTTAAGGCTTCCCCTGTGTATTAAAGCACATCTTACAATGGCTTATGGTGCCTGTGGGACTGGATGTTCCCTCAACACAGAGGCTGGTTTGGCTGCTGTGAAGTGGGCAGGGAGTCAGGGCTTGGCGTTGTTGAAAATGAGCATCATTCATAACCAGCAACAGATGTTTCTCCAGGAAACATCATCCAAAAACAGTGTTCTTGAGGATAATGCTTAAATCTTACTGCTTATGTGCTAATACAAGGACTGTCAGGAAGCAATTCCTATGGTGACTATATTTGTTTTTTGAATGATTACTTGAAAACCTAATTTTCTCAGCTGTTCTCTTCATACTAAATAGTTTAAGTACAGTTTCAGTCATTTAAGGATTACACTAAAAGCTTCAGTTAATGAAGCAAACTGAGGCTTCAGCTCTGTAGTAACAGGGTAGTGAGCTGTGTTCCCACAGTTATACTCAGTCTTATATTCGTTACAATAGTGAGTAAAAGGGGATGAACCCTTTCCATTGTAGTTCCTACTATTTTTATACTTTTTGTTCTGTTTTGTTTCCAGGCCACAGGACAGCCTTATGAGCAGTATGCCAAAATGATCTTCATGGAATTGAGTGATGCATGGTCAGAGTTTGAAAACCAGGGTTCAAAGGCCCTTTTCTAAAACTTCACCTTTATGGAATCGTTTCCAATAACATGAAGCTGAGCCATGGGGCTGAGCACTGTTGTGACCTTAATGCGCCTACAGTTTAGGAAATACTTTTCCATGATTTCAGAACAGTTTGAAGTCATACATTTAAAATGTGATGTGTTTTGTAAGATGCACTATAAAGCATTACATAGAGGCATTAAGCTGCTCAGTACTTCAAGAAATTAGTCTGGAAGTAAGAGATTTCCTTTCAACTTTAAGGTAAAATGGAATTTTAATGATGTTTCCTGGTATCTGGTATACTAGTATCAATTGTAAATCATTCCAAATCCATTGATCTCTACATAACCACTCCCTCCCTCAATGTTTTGTTCTTATTAGTTTCATGTGATTTGGTTTTGATGTTTGCCTGTCGCCTTATTCAAAGTGCTTTAGTTATCAGCAGTGCATTTGCTTGGCTTATCTCAGATCTGAAGGTGTACATTTTCAGCTGTATGTTATGTAATCAGTATGATAATCATTCTGTAAATTAAAATGTTTTCTGACAATACCTATACTCCTTACAATGAAATAATTAGCTGTTTAGTCTAAGATCCCAACTATGAGAAAGTTGGACAGAGTTGCTGTTTTTCTTTTTTAACATATCATGAACATAGAAAAAAAAAATCTTGGCTTTAAGATCTGCATGTTCCTGTTTTATTTTTTATAACCTTTGGAAGGCAATACTGTGTGCTTATTTTCCAGGTTCTTTAAATTGTATCTCCTATGATTTCAGTGGAATGTGCCTTCTATTGAACTTTATTATAGAAACAATGTCATTGTGAAACTTGAAGAGTGAGCACAAAACATTTTACTCCCTGTTATGAGTAAATGTTACTTCAAGAGTTGTCATCTGGAGAGCATTTTGAGTGCTTTGACACTTTTTTTCTGCATGTCTGAACTTCTGTATTTTGAGATATGCATGACATCAGTATATGTGGAAAAAAGCAAGGTGCATTGGTAGTGTCACATTTCTGCTCCTACACCTTCCATGCACTGGCTGGTGCAAAACAAGTAAGGAGGCAACTTGAGAACAAAACTTGCCATTTTCTCCCATCCTTCTTGAAATGGCAATTTTTCCAGCAGTGCTGGAGTAGGTGCATGCAAAAGACCACTTGATAACAAGCTTCAAACCTCATAGCAAGTGTGGAAATGCTGAAAATCAGCACTGCTGTGTTAAAGTTTCGGTAGCTATCTCTTGTAACAAAAGTTCAGCCACCAAAGTGGATAAAGACACTTCAGATGTCCTGTCATTCTATCCATTTTTCATGCTTAACCGAGAGGGAAGCTGTATAACATTGTCAGGGGCAATTTCTGACCAAGAAAAAATGAGATTTGTCATGCCAAGTAAACGATGTTGTGCTGCGTGAGGTTCTCCACTGCCAAACCAGCCTGAGAGCTGATGGGATAGAAATTTGCAAATTCGGGATGTACTTTATAGTTGCTCAGATCAAATAGTTATCTATTAACATTTGTCTGCAATAGGGTGCATGTATATGTGTATGTATATATGTATATATACACATATATTCAGCTACTGTGATTTCTTTTAAATATGGAGTCTGGGATCAGGAGAAAGGTGGTTATTCAGAGTGCAACTGTTTCAGTTGCTGCTCTACAGCAGTCTTAAATCTCAGGTTTCTCCTTCACAAAAATAGGTCACTTTGTGTCTAATTTAGAGTAAAGGAACAGAGCTTTCTTTACTGGAAGATATTTTTTTGTCAGGCAGGGTCTGCCTCCATAGAACCTAAAGGTTTCTGCTGGTAGAATAGATGTTGGAGACTTGCCTGGCTTTTTACAGGTCTAAAGTAGGTGATATATTATGATAGGCTTAAAACCAGATGCATAGACCTGTAGAAACTGGCAGCTGTTCACTGCAGCACATTCAGGGACCTTAATATGAAGGGATTCACTTTCTAGTTCTTTCTAATTGTTCTTTTCTTGAATATGTGCATGATTTAAAAAAATGGAGGAAAACTGCTTTGTATGCTTTGTAGTATTTTGGGTGATGCCAACAGTTCTGTAGGGTTTTGTGCCCTTTTGTTTTCAATGTTTTCTTGGGCAGCAGAGAGGATCCTTAGGTGTGATCTTTAGTGGTGAGCAGGAAGAGTGTTTTATTTGGAACTGAAGATATCTTGAAACTGTCTTCCCTTTTTAAAAGCATGGAGAATCATGGAGTTCGGCCTGACCTCCTCTACTTTCCTCCTTTTCTGCTTTCTACTTAGTGGAGTTTGGGCGCCAGGAATCTGGAAGAGGCTCTGGGAATCCAGGATACTCCCACATCTTGGCAGTGCGTCAGTTTGCTTTGTGTTTAACTGGTGTTTAGCTGTGTTGTTGCATTCAAGAATGTACCAAGAGGGGGGTCAGTACAGCCCTTCGGATGGACTTCCATGTTTTAAGGAGTGTGAGCACAGTAAGTGGAAGCTGTGTTTTCTTCAGAATACAAAGCAGCATGAGGAGCAGGGTAAAAGTGGATTCATTTAAGGTTTCTGCATTATGTTTTTTCACTGGAATGTGGAAGAGGCAAGCTAAGGGGAACTTAGTGTAAGATTTCCTTGAGTCTTACAGTGCTGCCGTCAGAGGAGTTCTCTGGAAGGCAGAAGCCCAACAAGATCTCTTTGAGTTCATCTCGAAATAACCATTGGAAGTGGTAAAGGTGGAAGTGAGGCAAAGCTGCTGCTTGTTTCTTGCACCACACTGTGCCTTCTGGACCGTGTCTGGGGTTTCTTTTGTCTGCTAAGGGAGCAGGAGTTTCACTGTTCTTTCCTGTGGCCTCACGGGATCAGGTTCTTAAAATGGGGTAGGCTGAGCCACTATTGCAAAAACAAAGTGCAGACAATGCAATATGCATGGAGAGGAGAGAGGAACGCCTGGGCTCTGCCCCGCACATGGGAGCTCCATCCCCTCATTCCCCCTTTGCGGACTTAGCATAGGAGTGAGCCCTGCTCTCCTCAAAGCTGGGTCGAGGTGGGTAGGCAGAAACCTCTTCTGCTGCAAAACCCTCTGTTGCTTCCTTTAGAAGTGCTGCTGTCTCGTCACGGGCCAGGGGCAGTGCCAGGAGCTTGGCCTTTCTGAAGGCCTCGGTACAGAGGAGGCCTTGCAGAGCGAGAGGCAGATTTCCACCACTTCCTTCTGAAGTTGCTGGAGTTGCAGGATCGGGGGAGCTGGACAATGTAGCTGTGGAAATGGAGGTCTGTGAAGAAGAGAAACTCTTCTCTCCTTCAGAAGGAAGACTGCCAGATGAGGAGAAATGGAGTGTTTTTGGCTGTGTAGGGGAAAATTGGTTGGTTTCTTTAGCTCTGGGCTTGTCAGACTGGTATTTCCTACTGCTGCCAAATATGATGCAAGAGTAAGAGGAAGAAATTGTTAGCAGCTAAGTACCTACATTCGCATTAAATCAGACTGTTAATATTGCTAGTGGGTAGAGGCACGGGATGGAGGAAGAGTCCCGCTGCCCTGTCATTTGGGTGAAGTAGTTGGCTAAACAGTGGTAGCTTCTTCCAGGAAACATGAAAAGCCAAATCTGCAGCAATGCTGATAACAGAACACTCCAAGGCAACAGTGACAAAGTCTTTGGTGTTGCAGTGGTGAATGAGTGCTCATGAAATGCACGTTTTATCTCAATTTTCTTGCTGATGCTAGAAAGTTCCTGCAAAGTTGTCCTGCTGGGCATACAGTGAATTCCTTGCAGATTTTTTGCCTCAAAGCTGCATGCAGAGTATTAATATTTTGCACCAACGTAACTTGAGTTCGACCCTAACCAAGGTCTCGGCTGCCGTTTGGGGCTGCTGGGCTGAAAACACATTCCAGGTCCCGAGCCCAAAGGCAGCTCCTCGTCGGCAGCAGCGCGCGGACGCTCGCGTGGTCTCTGGCCACGGCACCCCTTGCTGCTCACAGGAAATACTTCAGGGGATGTTGCATAAATATGGGGATTTTGCTCTTTTGCGCTGCTCTGAATCGTCTGACAATTGCAGTGTGATCAGTGCTTTGTAAATATGTTCAAAACAGTCCTGTACAGTTGCATGTGCTTTACTGATCAGTTGATATTTTCTTCCCCCCTCTCGAGAGCTTGCAGGTGATGGACCTGCAGGAAGGAATGTGTAATTCCCCCATTCCCCAGCACCTGACGCTGCCTCGTTTGAGCTGTCGTTCTCATCTTGGTCAATCCTACAGTTTCTGCTTGCTCTCTGTTCGGGTGAGCTCCCTGTGGACAGCGGCCTAGGCTGCACCCAACCTTAAACCGCATGCTCCAAAAATAAAAACTCACTCATTTCATGAAGGATGCAATTTTTTTTTTGTCATGAAAGCTTTTATTACTAACAGAGGATTAAGAGGCATTGTGAGAGCTCCTGAAACCCTCTTTAGTGGAATGTACTGTATATTTGCTATTTAGACTCCTAGAAGCAATTGTCATCTCCATGATGAAGACTTAGCTTGCTCTGAGATCCTTACTGTAACTAACTGTAGTTGTGATTGTACTTTCTATACCCGTGACTTTTCTGGTTTGGGTTGGGTGGAAGGACGGAATAGATATTCAAGTCCTATTTTTGCCATCTTTCATCAGGAAATGCAATGTACCGGGTAATTTTGCTACTAGTGAAATCAATCTATACTTATATGTATATAAAGGTAATATAGTCAAATTAATCCTTGTTTAAAAAAGAAAAATGAATAGTTTTAATGTTTGGCACAATGTCCTGGAAAAGATTTTGCTTTGAAATGTATTATGACTTAACCAGTGATCAATTAAACCAAACCAAATGATTTTGCCTGTTTGTTTTTTAGCAAGGGAAAAAGATGAGCTGAAGATACCTCAAAGCATTTTCACTGCTTTTTATTTTATTCTTACTTTTTTTTATACCAAAACAATGTATGGGCCCTTAGAGAAATAGCTGTCACCGAGGCCAACAGCCTGACGGGTCTGCAGGATTTGAGGGAATGTCGGAGAAGGAAGAGTGGGATGCAGGCAGTGGCTGTGCTCCCGGTGCCAGGAGGCCCCTGTATTACCCTGAGCCTCCCTGGCAGGATGGAGGCAGCCAGAGCCTTGGGATTGGGAACACGGCCCGTGAGGACACGCGGAGCGTAGTGTGTTGTGGTGGGAACACACAGAGACGTGGCAGCACAGGGTGGGCCCCAGCTCCCCAAGGAAAACGGTGGGAAACGGGAAGTGCCCGGGCAAGATCCAAGGAGGATGTTGGTGAAGGAGACACCCGCTTTCCAGGCCGTGCCTGGTGCGTGTCGTGAGTGCGGCAGTGCTCATGGATCACGACCTGCTTCACTGCGGCTCTCGCCCTGGTGTGGGGGAACCCCCAAGCTGTGGGGAAAGAGGAGTTTGGGTTCCTGGGCCTCCCCATGGTGGCTCTCCCAGACTTTCCTGCAGCTCCAGCTGGGCTGGGTGGGTTGTAATGACATAGCGGGGCCTAAAACTCAACATAAAATCAAATAAAATTCTATATATTATATATCTCAAATATATATTGAACAAAAACAATATAAAATTCAATATAAAATCAAATGAAAAGGCAAGGATAGATAAGAAGGCAGCAGAAACGTTGCTGTCCTGCAGTGCTATGTGACGCAGCCTGTGGCAGCTCTCGGGTCTGCAGCATCCGTCCCTTCTGGTTTGGGCAGGGGATGCAGCGTGTCCTGCGTCGGTCCTGCCTGCTGCCAACACGGGAGGAACACGGGACCCTTTCTACACACAGTACGGCAGCGCTCAGCAAAACGCTCCGAAGGAGGTGAAAATGGAGAACGCAACGTGAACTTTCTTTGGCAGGATAACTTGCTTGCAGCACAGGCTGGCTATGAACAAGAGGGATTTTTGCACATCCTGTAATCTCCGAGATTACTGCCCATCTTCCTGGATGGCCTCTGCTCCTAAGGAAAGTCTTGGGCATAGAGAAAACTTGACTGTAAATCTCTCTGCTCTGTATTTGGCAGCAGTTTCTTGGTGCTGTGACAGATTGCTCAGCTTGATCCTAAAGCTGATTTTAATCATGAGCCCCTTAAAAAATTCAGGATTGCAGCTGTTACCCAGTTTTTATTCCTTGTGTATGAAATCAACCGAAATACCTGCCTCTGAATTTTGAGCAATCCTTGGTGACTTTGGAAAGAGGAATATTCTGTTGTGGACTAACTTGAATAGCAGGTACCACAGAAACACTTCAAGAAGCAAAGAGCATCAGACTAACTACATGATGCCTGCCAATGCAGAAATGCCATGCATGCAGCGTGCTCCCTTTTCCCTAATTTAGTGGTTGCCTCCATCAGGTCAGCTCCTGACAGACTCTCAGCAACTTGTCTAATCCCTGTTAGCTGCATCCTGTCAATTTCAGTATAAACTTAAAAAATATCAGGTAATGTTGACAGCCGTTAATGGAGCACTTGACCCCGGGCCTTTCCCGTCATCACTGTTCCCTTTCCAGCGCTCCACCCTGCAACTGGCCTTGGCCAAAAGAGCAATGGAGTTAGGAGACTTCACTGATGATCAGCAACGCAGAGATGACACCTAAAGAAATGGGCAGCAACCTGCAGTCAGGAGTAGCTGTCATCGGTCCCATGGCTCCTCCTTCCCCACTGTTTGCACTGATCCTCGCTGGGGTCTGTGCTAGAGGCGAACAAGGGGCCAGGTTCATTACTGGGATGTGTCCGCTGCAGGAGCTGGGCTCCCACATGTGTTTAGATGGGCTGGATGAGGACGCGCTCTCCAAGCACGGGACGTTTTGCATGATTTCTGTCTGGTCAAATCAATTTTTGATACATCGCATCACAAAGGCTATGTGGCTGCACTTGCCTGCCTTCCTTTGCCATAAAACCAGGGATATACGCAGGCTAACAGAAAAGGCCCCCGTTTTGCTTCATCAACAACATTGATTATGTTTTTCACGACTATCTTCCTTGCAGCGCAAGACTCTCCACCTCCTTTCTCCAGGCTTTTCCACAGCTCCTCCCTGGAACCTGACATCCATTACACTGGATGGTGGAAAATCCCACCTACTGCCCTGTCCCCCCAGGCACCTGCTTCCCTGTAGGGCTGCTCCCTCCGCTGGATGCTCCTGCCTGCAGGAAGGATTAATTGCAGGAGCAATCCCATTCCCGGCTTTCCATTGCCATCTGCTGGCAGACGGGCATTGGCAGAGCCGATTCCTTTGGAATCGCGGGAGCGGCGGAGCCACGAAGCGCTGAACACTCAGCCTTGTGCTGGGAGAGGCTCTGCCCCGGGCCGCGTTTCCTGCCCAAACAGCCCCGTGCGCCAGCAGCATGGCGGGAGGTTTCACCCCTGTGCAGGAAAGAACCACAGAGGGCCTGAGGTTGGAGGGATCTCTGGAGATCATCCAGTCCAACCCCCTGCTCCAGCAGGGACACCCAGAGCACGTGGCACAGGGTGGCATCCAGGCGGGGTTGGAAGATCTCCAGAGAAGGAGACTCCACAACCTCTCTGGGCAGCCTGTTCCAGGGCTCTGTCACCCTCACAGGAAAGAAGTTCTTCCTCACATGGAGATGGAACTGCCTGGGTTTCAACTTGTACCAGTTACCTCTCGTCCTGTCACCGGCCACCACAGGGAAGAGTCTGGCCCCATTCTCGCTACAATCACCCCTCAGGTACTTGAGCATATTGATCAATCTTCCCTTCTCCAGGCTAACCAGGCCCAGCTCACTTAGTCTTTCCTCATACGGT
This sequence comes from Tinamus guttatus, assembly GCF_000705375.1. The sequence continues at coordinate 392,825 of NW_010578806.1, read as the reverse complement.
AGATGCTCCAGTCCCTTCATCATCTTGGTCGCTCTGCGCTGGACCCTCTCTAGAAGCTCTGCAGAATTCAGCCAAAGGCACAGCAGCCCCCAAATCACTGATGCCAGTAATAGGCCTTAAAAGCCTTGAGCCAGGCCCTCTGGGAGCATTGGAAAGTGACAGATCAAGCGTGTTGTTATGTACATAAATAAGATAGATGAGCTTTAGCTACGGGTTTGGTAGCCGTGCAGCGGACGCGGTTCTGTGATCGTGGCGCCAGGCGATCGGCGTCACGAGATTCCTCCTGACGGCTGCCGCGTCAGCGGCGGCCTGCAAGGGCCGCTGCTCTGATCCATACAGGCACCTAATACTGACTCTCTCCTACACACAGCAAAAATAGACCAAAATGCAAATCTATTCCCCAAAAGCCCTCTTCCAGCACATGCATTTATTAGCTGTGCAGGAACAGGCGGAGAAGGACGTGGCAAAACAGCAGAAGACAAAGCCAAACCTTATCCAGGCATGTGAAGCTGAACTGCACGTGTGCTGAAAACTGTCCCTGCATCAGTTTTAATGATCCCCAGAGGATTGTGGCCGAAGGCCATGCCCACATGCTGCCCTTGACCACGTCCTGGCCCCGGACTCCTCACCATGCCTTGTCAAAGGAAGTTACTAAAATTTAACACAAGTGAGAACAAGTATTTTTTTCCATAGGCTTCTCTCAGAAGCAGCTTTAAGCTCAAGATGAATTTTTGCAGAAGCTCATCCAGGAGCTTGGAGCAAAGAAGAAGAATGGGGCGAGCCCGGGGCAGGGCCCCAGCATAAGCCATCCAAGGGAGAAACGCACACCTGTACAAGGTGAGCAAAACCTGGCAAAAGTTAGGCAATAATGCAACAAAAAAAGCAGTGCAAGGCCACAGACAAGCCGCTGCTATCTGCTCATCAGGTAATTTTGCTGTTGCAGCGAGGACAAATTACACAACAGGTACCTGATCATCCTAGGCTACACCCTAAGTTGCAGGTGCAGCTGACGTGTCCTGAATAATTCTGCAGATAGAGCCGCAGCCAAACAAGGACGGGTTCAAGGACAGACAGGGCCTGACAAGCCCATGGGCCTGTGATAAACGCTGAGGCTGTTACGAGCACGTGGCAGCACCAAAGTGGGCCACAGGGTCACAGTATCTCGGTGACAAAAAGCAAGTGCAAACCCTGTTGGCACCCAAAATTTCAGAAATTCCCCAGGTATTTTGTGGTTATGTTGTGGCTGGTT
>NW_010578806.1:344639-381620 GCF_000705375.1 Tinamus guttatus | reverse complement strand
TCGCGGTCGGGGAGTATTGTTGGATGAAGCAACAGCAGTTTTGGGTGTAAAACGCCCGTTTTCGTGTCACCTGCTTACGAGCAGCCTGCGACTGTGTCTAAAACTATGAAATTTGGGGCGGGATGGCTTAAGATGCCAAGAAAAAGCGGTAAGGAAGGAGGGTTGTGTGGTTCGGAGCGTAACGTCCTGACATCGTTTGGGGCAGATCGCTGAAAGGAGGCAAATCTGGAAGCTTCCCAGCGGAAGCTGCCGAAGGGCAGTTTGTTTTTAGACTGGGGAGCACTAAAACTGCAGGGGATACTAGGTGGGCTGCGCTGGGGAGGTTTCTGGAAATACTCAGAGAAAGATGGAGTGACAGTACAGAAGATTTGGCCCTGGTTACAACAACAGGCTCTTGGGTTAGAATTTGCTTATGGAATGATCTCTTGATCTGGTAAATGTGCTCTGGAGGTGGGAATTGCTTGTGAAACGAGGACACAGGAGGCTTTATGTGCATTCTTGAGCTGTTTAAAAATGTAATTTTGTTTCAGTCATTCACACCTTGCTCCTGGGGCACGTAATAAAAGTTGTGGAGTTGCCTGCTTACTAGTGACTTACTAGTAAGTAACGTGCTTACTTGTAGCATGTCACTGCACACCATTGGTTTCTGGTAGAACCAGTGTTTCTGTTTATTTCTTGCACCAGTAAAGCTTCATTTCAAGTAACTGTTTTATAAAGAACCGTACCGGACATAAATAAGCATATGGTGCAAGTCTGCATATAGTGTTACAACACGTGCACAGTGTATGCCTTTGAAGGCTTGTAATCTTGTGCCCTGCTCCCTAATACCTTGACTTACCTATGAATCATGCTGTAGGAGGGAGTCAGTGTAGTTGCTTATTCAGAAGCAATCTAGCATTGGAATAAAAAGCGTGCTTCTGAATGCTAGATTTATATAATCAACATATAACACATAGCATATAATATATACTGAGAAGTTGACCACAGTGTTTTCTGAGTAGGGATCTGTGGGTAGAGTCCAGTCCACTCTCATTTGTGTCCCTCTGCCTTTTTCCTGATTGAGGTATAGGACCAAAAATTGCTGCTGCAAGGGCAGAATGTCACTGCGGACCACCTCAGTGCCACTGAATGGTTGCTGTGACAGCCCTACACCCACATTAAGGATATCTGTTTGCATATATGTAGTACAGTGTTTTCTTTGTTTAGTTTATTATCCCTTCTAATATTTTTAAACATTCATGTTAAAGAATGTGGGTTTTCTCTCACAATTTTACATAGTGCATTTGCTTTTTATTGTGCATGCTTGATTTTTCTTCCTACATGCTCTGTAGGAATTATTATTTGTGTTACTCCTGTGCTAGACGGCCTGAAAATTCCCTTTCTTCTGATTACTTCAAATGCTTACCATTGTTTGCAGCTTCTCCCCTTTTGAATTTAGCACTCATTTCTGTGATGAAGTTGTTCTTTAACTTGTATGTAGCAAATATTAAAATCTGTTGACAGCTTTATGTGTTTTTCTTGTTGTTCCTTAGGAATGGTTTCTAACTGGACAAAAATTCCACCACCACTTTTCAAAAAAGTTGTCCTTGTGCTGATAGATGCTTTGAGAGATGACTTTGTGTTTGGACCTAAAGGTAAACAGTTCATGCCCTATACTACACAGGTTGTTGAGAAAGGGACATCCCACAGTTTCATTGCTGAAGCAAAGCCACCCACTGTGACTATGCCTCGAATTAAGGTAAGCCATTTGTTTCACTTTGGGGTTATTTCATACACCTTTAACTTTGAGAAAATTGGAAAGACCTGGGTCTTGCTTATGTTCAGAGTGGCATAAGGAGCAGGTTTTCCGTGTTACTGCTGATTTGTGGATAAATTTACTCAGGAGAGCATGCAGTTTAATGTTATTTTTCCATGATCTACATGTGCTGTTTGTAGAAAAGTTCAGGCATCAAAGGAAGCTGGTAGCTTCCACTTAAAAAACACTTGGTTGTAGGTGTTTTGTCCCTTCGTTTGGTAGCTCCATGCTAGGAAGGTCTGTGAGAAACATCATAAGGGCAGTTAAAGCTGTAGTGCAAATGATCAACATACAAATGATTGACATAGTCTTTTCATTCAGTGGAAATAGTAATAGCCTCTCGGTAATCAAAAATATGCTAGTTTCGTCTATACAAGAGCATTTTTGAGCATTTTTGCTAGTGTTTCTCATGGCTCCTGTACCTTTTGCTAGGAAATCTGGTGTGGCATACATATAAAACCTCATAGGGATGCTTTTGCAGAGTGTAAAAAGAGAGTTATGCCAAGTTCCAGCTAACTAAAAGATAAACCCTGGCTGTGTCATTGGCATGCTTGGTCATTTGGGCTTCTTCATGCCGGAGGTGAGTGATTCACTCAATGAGATGTCACTGCTGGACATTTTGTGCATTAAGTAAGTTGAGAGACAGTGCTCTGGAGGTTGGGAAAAAAACCTTGTAACTCCTGCTAGCTGGACTGTGTTTTTCCTGGGAGTCTTGCTTACTGTTTTGTAATGTCCTACACTGTTGGCATAGTGTTAAAACAGTTTACTTGGGTGGTTCAGGCATTCGCTTGGTGATTTCCTTAGCCCTACAGGTAAATTTCAACTGAGATATAAAGGGTTTTTACTAACTACTAGTTAGGAAAGTGTTATTTTTAACCTTTTTAAAACGACTCATGCTGTCTGATGCCAGAAATCAGAAGGCGATAGAATGATATGGCCTGAGTTCATACGTTCTTTAAGTCTGTTGTGATTCCTCATTGAAAATGTAATCTTTTTACACTCTTCATTACTTCATCTTATTCTATCATTTTCTTCTAAGCACCCTTCTTCTAGTTTATGTTACCTGGGTCTTGTCTTTTCTTGTTTTACCTAGGCTTTGATGACTGGTAGCATACCTGGTTTTATTGATGTTATTGTGAACCTCAATTCTCCAGCTCTTTTGGATGACAATTTGATATGGCAGGCAAAAACAGCTGGAAAAAGAATGATTTTCTATGGTGATGATACTTGGGTTAAATTGTTTCCGAAGCATTTTGTGGAGTATGATGGAACAACATCTTTCTTCGTGTCAGATTTTACAGAGGTGAGAGGCTTTTTATAATCGCAAGTTGAAAAATGACTCCTAAGAGAAATTAAATGAATAAAAATATCCTTTTCTTTTAAATATGAATTTGACAATTCAATAGAAATTTGAGTTTTGGGTGTGTATCAGTTGGCATAAGAGCTGTGGGAAGTATATAAGTGATGCACCTAGTAAAGAACTCCCTGACTTTTCATAAACCATCGCATGATCTACTCACAAAACTTGTTCTGGTTGCAGATTAGACCATCGCTTTGTTTAATCTGTGTTTCCAGTCTGTCACATTTGTATTAGTACTGACCATTTTTAAAAGGCCAAATACTATACAATCTGTCTTACAGGCATACAGCTGTTGCATACCTTTTGTAGTTCCAAATGAATATTATTTCAATATATTAGCAAAGAGGGAGCACAGAATGTAGATGAAGAAAACTGTTAAAACTCTTTTTTTTTTTTTCCCTTGGGAATACTGAAAGAGTAGATTGTTTCCGCAATTTCAATTTGCATTATGGACCTTAATAGCTTATAAAACCTCAAGCCATTAACCTGCTGCTACTTACATAAATATGTTATTACCACGTTTAAAGAAGTAAATTAGGCTTATATGGGGAGTGGAAGTCATTTTTGCTTGGTTACTCTAATAAGGAGTTGTGAGAATTCAGCATGGTTTGGAAAAATGTGAACATGATCTTTGGTCAATGGTTCCATAACTCTCAAGCTTTTTATGCACTCTTTTTCTTTTTGAAAGTTTATTAATTAGAAAGCTTTGATAATAGTTTAAATAGTTATAACCAGAGTCAACAAGTTAGTATTGCATTTGAAATTCTTTAAATAATTTTAATATCCAGGGAGAAATGTGTGTGCAACTAAAAATGTGTTATCAACCTAAACAGAACAGACCAAATAGGCCTTAGGTAGCATTGAACTAATCTTTGTTCTTTTTTGATAGGTGATCAGTGTTTTTTCCCACAATAAATAAAATCTGTGTTTACACGTTAGCAAAGATTTAAGATGAAAGAGGTGGAAATGTTTTTTCTTTCTATGCTTCCAAACTCCAGGCAGAGGCTGTTCACTTCACTAACATCATTTGAAGTCAAAAATCAGTAGTGCAGAATACGAAAGTGACTGAATGTATTTTGAAACAACTTTCTTAAAAGTATCTGTGGAAGAATCAACAAACGATTTTTTTCTTGCTTGCATGTAATCTGACACTTCATAGCCAGAAGGGAGTGAAATGGGATAAAGAATGTGTTTTGAGAGACAGAATTTCTAACTCTGCTTGGCACTGAACTGATCAGATTGAATTTTTCTTTCTTTCAAATTTGTGAGTGACTGGAGTCCTCACCAATATTTTGGAACCTTTTGGGTAGTACAATTTATTCTTTCCTTTCTATATTTATATTTTTGTTAGCTTTCAATTGTTTCCCTTTCATTTCTGAGGTTGATGATAATGTTACCAGGCACTTGGACAGAGTGTTGAAGAGAGAAGACTGGGATATCCTAATATTACATTATCTAGGACTAGACCATATTGGTCATGTGACTGGACCAAACAGCTCATTAGTGGGACCGAAGCTTCATGAAATGGATAATATCCTCAAAAAGATTCATATTTCTCTTCTTTCAAAGGTAACATATCATGTTCTTGGATAAAATCTGATATTTGTCCATTAAAATTGAATTTATATTCATTGAAACCCTTTGCTCGAGAGTGATAGTTTACTCCTATGTCAGTGAATATTCTGTTCTTCCCCTTCCCTTCCTTTTCCAGAATCTCTTCTGAACAATTGTGGGAAATAAGCCCCCTTGTTGTGTGGGAGGAGAAGGAGAACTGGTGTCAAAATTCTGCTCTCATTCACAAATTAAAATGGTGGTTTCTATTAGTGAAATTCAGCTGGAGGAATGGGAGGCATGTATAACTAGTGATTTTCATTTAGAGAGTTATTAAGGTCTATCTAGTTCACAGGTACGGAGAAGATTGAAATGATTGTTGTAAAAAGCATTTTTCTTATGTTAAATGGAGCATCTCAATTGTCAAATCTTTTTTTTTTCTTTTTTCCTTTTTTTTTGAGTTGGTGACTTGGGATGTCAGTTCACAAAATAACCTGATTGCTGAATTACCAAGTCCTAACTCCAAGTGGCCTAAAGATTATTCCTTGAATGACTGGAGTTCAAAATAGCAGCTCATAAAATTTTAGAATTATTTTTAGATAGACAGATGGTTTCATACCAAAAGAGAGGATAAAATCCTGCTTGTGAAAGTTAAAATTTAATCTATATTATTACAGTGCTTTTGGCACAGTTTATCAATATGTTAAGTTTTCTGCAAGTTATATGCAAGAATTTATGTTGTTTTTAGAACATAGAAATGATAAAAGCAGTTCTGGATGCAGCAGGTATTGGTAAGCAGCTGGCACTGCAAGAACAGACCTCACTTAGACCTCTGTTTCTCTTTCTTCAGAAAATTGGACATCATTTGACATCAGATATGTTAAATTTCTACCCTAAAGTCACTTGAGAAACTAGAGAAGATATTTGAATATAAACTTTTTTTGAAAAAAAATAATTTCTTTAGCCTGTTTGAATTTAAAGCTCATGGTCTAATATGGAAGCATGTAATTTTTTTTTATTTGCTTTATTTGTTTCACTTGATTCTAGTTAAATCCCCTTCCTCATAATATGGTTTATGGATAGGAATGTCTTTAAATTCATGTCTGAAAATTCAAATAAACTGAAGAAACTGCATGAGAAAAAATTTTCAGCCAATGCTATTACTTCTGTACTCCTGATTTTCTTATCGCAGCGTGAGGACCTGTGTTTATTCTTTTGATCAGTTTCTTCTGGTCGTGTAGATCTTTTTTTTTATCATGCTTGCTATAGGGAAGTATATCTTATTTTTTTAAAAATAATATTTTTGTATAACACTTCACTGAGGATGTCTCTTTATCTACCCTAGATGTTATATGCCAATTAAAATATGGAAATTATTTCAAGGTATTCATATATGAATAGGATACAAATATTGAAGAACTTTGGATGTGCATTTTATTTGTTACAGTGTTGGAAGTTTTATTTTTATTTTTTTCTGAATTGCAGGAAGGAGAGGCTTCTCTGCCCAATTTACTAGTTGTTTGTGGGGATCATGGAATGTCTGAAACAGGCAGTCATGGTGGTTCTTCAGAAGAAGAAGTGCACACACCACTGCTATTTGTCAGCTCTGCTTTTGAAAAGAGAAGTGGTAAGAATCAAAAAACACCCTACTTGAAATATAGTGCTATATCCAATTCATATTAGCTCTAGAGTTGTTTGAAAATTCTTAAGGGGTGCCTCTTTCTAGCATACCTGGATTAAAACAAAAATCCTGTTTGTAGTGAGTTGTAAGTTTTGTTTTGAGTAGCCAGAGTCTTTCCTTGCCCTCCATGCTTACCTCTAGGAGAGCCAGGAGAGAGGAATAAAGGCCAGTTTCTCTTGCTGTGAATACAGGAGTACAGGCAAATGGGAGGAATTACCTTCGTGAAATGGTAAGAGATTGCAGCAGGGAAAACATGATTATTGATTGCTAAGTATCTAAGGACAGAATATTGAGGGTGAATGTATTTGCTGTATTGCCCAAGCAGTTCATTTTACATCACTAGATTGAGTTTATCTGTTTCTGACACTTTCTACTTGCAGGACATGACTTAAGTTAATGGGAGAGAACACTAATTGTTTGCAACAGTGCTTAGTCTCACAGACCTTCTTGCCCACCTTATTTTAACAGGAATAAATATTTTCTTCAAAATAACACTTCCCTCTGCCTTTCAGTGTGCATTTTGCCTATTTCTGCCTGATTTCTTTGCTTTTAAAGTATGCCTGCAGAACCTTAGTTTGTTTTTCTTGATGGCTTCTGCAGCACAGCCAAAGTCTGTTTATCTGTCTGTTACCTGTGAAACTGGTAGGCAGCTGAAACACAAAGCATTGCTTTGGGAATCATTAAGCTATTTTCAGATACACACATATAAATCAAAGTTAAGAGCTGATTACAAAGTCAAAAAAAGAACAAAGGTAAAAGCTCCCAGGTAAGTTTTTACTTTATAAATGTCTTACTGCTACTTGTTAACTGCCAGGCTACTTAAGTATTCTTAAGTGCATTCTGTAATTATCTTCTCACTGTGGTTGATACTCTGTGTTGCTTTTAACCTAGATGTGCGTTTTTGCTTTATTTAGGACCAAGTTTGTGATTTATAACGGTGTCCATGAAAATACTCAGTAGCTTGTTTCTCGTTGCTTCAGTAACCTCAATTCTAGTTTTATTCCCTATAATCCTACTTCAAAAAAACTGTACTATGGTCAGTTTGGTAGCTTAAAAGTAGTGATCAGATAGACATCTGCATTTAGTATGCCATCAGAATATTACTTGTGTTGCCTTATACAGAGATGTTTCACTCAGATTTGGCTAAATGGTAACTTGGCTTTTTTGGTATTTGGGAGTTTGGCCTTTTTTTTTTCCCAAGTAAAAGTTAAAGTCAAGTTCAAAGCTTACCTTTTAATGGTGTAAACTGAAAGGTGCTGATGCAGAGGTACTCATGCAAAAAGGATTTAGGGATTATAGATGGCATTCAAAGGTTTGAAAATAATCACAACTGGATGTGAAATGAGAGAACTTCTAATGCTCTTAAAGGAAGCCTTGAGAGTAGTAGATACTGTGTACGGAATTTTTATCATGTTCTTGAGCCCAAACACTAAATGCTTAGATTTACGAAGAGAGCTAAGTAAAAGGATAATTGAAAAAAACACCGCTGTGTATCTAGTAAGGTACAGAAGGAACTTTTCTTAGCATAGCAATCTTAAATGAACTGTTACTTAGATAAGCAAAAACATGCTTGCGTGTCGGTGTCTGTGGGACTAGGGACTGTTCTGCTTACTGCAGTAAACTAATGAGGTCCTGCACAGAACGGGCTTAAATAACTGATTTCACCAAATGGAACTGCAGAAATTACGTCTGGGTCTTTTACCTGATATGTAGTTCTGTTTGTCTTTTATGATGCAGGCTGCAGCTTGATGCTGTAGTGGTCTCATGGACCATCTCTTTTCCTATTTGTATGGCATTCACAATGTGCTTACAGTAATTGCTATCATTGAAGAGTGGTATTTGCTGACAATTGAATTCTAGAATGGTCCTGTAGCTGGTAATTTTTTTTCCCTTGATTCTAGGTCCTTTTAGCCAACCCGAAGTTGTGCAGCAGACAGACTTAGCTAGCACACTGGCAGTAGGTCTTGGTCTACCTATTTCAAAGAACAGTGTTGGGAACCTTATATTGCCGGTTGTGGGAGGCAAGACTATGAGAGAACAACTGCGCTTCTTGCACTTAAATGGATTCCAACTTAGCAGACTGCTGCAAGAGAATACACCTGCATACGAAAAAGGTAAATCGACTAAAACAAAAAAAACTGCACTACAATATATTTACCTACTAACACGAGATTGTTTTTAATACAGTTTGGTCTTTTAGGTTCAAGAGTGTAGCACGAAACTGCAGATTAGTTGAAACTCAGTTGAAATTGATGCTCAGGGATATGACACTTATTTTACTGTTTACTTTTATCTACTCTGGCACATTGCATCTGAAAGAACATTTCTAATGGCCTGTTTTGCTGCTAACAGGCAAAAGAATAGAAGCAATAATGAAACTGTAACACAGTTAAAGAACTGCCAGTATGGTTAGACTCAGTCCCCTCACATCTGCTGTTCATGGGACACTGATTCTGAAAGCTGTTTGAAACCTAGCACAATGAAATAGATTTTCTAATGTAAAAAGTTTAGATAATACTGCAAAATTATTTAGGATAAGCCTGTCTTTTTATTTCATTGGTATGTATGAATTTACTCAGAGAACCTAGAGAGCTGGGAAGCTTTATACAGAAGTGTACACATAAGTGTTTACCTGTGTGTTTGCATGTGTTTAAGTGAAAGAATAAAAGACATGAGTGAAATTGGTCTTCCCTCTTCAAAATTAGCATTTGTTTGAGATGTGTGATACAGACTATAGCATAAATACCCAAACTAATGTGATAATTATATGTTTAAAAAAAAAAAAAAAGAGGAAATAGTTGTGAAGCTTGAAGTGCTTGTCACTTAAGTGATTCATCAGGTTAGAAGTTGCATAACTGGAAGGGAATCCAGAGTTGTGTTACAGTCATGAATAATTAAAGTGAATAATAATATTAACTTTAGCAAGATGATCAGTGTAGGTCAAGAATTAATTATCTTTCAACATCATGGCTGCTAATCATAATTAAACCCTGTCTGTGAGTCTTAACAAAAACATGCAGCTTACAGCAGGGAGATGTTAATAGTAGGGCCTGTACTCCATCTATTCTGTTTTTTTCCTACATAGATTTCTTCACTTGAAATAAATAGGTAGTGTTTCTTGTTGATGTGTTATGGATATGGATGTAGTACTGAAAATTGCAGTATCGAGCACCATCTGACAGTACTTCTACAAGTGCTGGTCAAAGGGACTGAAGCTTCACCAAGCTTTAGTTTTATATCATGAGCTTTTAGCTGATTTTTGAGCAGGAACAGTTTAATTTCAACTTCTGGCTTCCATCTGATAGGTGAAATCAAAATTGCTCAGGGTGGAATCACTAATAAATTTTACGTTGCTTGATACTGTGAACTGCTGTTAGTGATCCTGCACTTCCAGAGAAGGCTTGTAAGGTAAAGCATCCATGATTAACTTCTTTCAGTAATATAGAGTCACGAAAAGATGGAACCAGATCCAAGTCATTATAGTTTTCCTGGTGAGTCTTCAGCTAAATTCTCCACGTTGCTCTATTAACCCCTAATGTTTTTTGAGGGTTCTACGTCTGTAAAATTGTACCTTAATAGGTACTGTAAGAAACTTTCATGATGATCATAAGGTTAGCACAGAAAACGAGATGTCTTGCTGTTTGTTTAGTGCTAATTCTCATTGCTGTAGACACTTCAAGCTGTAGAAATACTAAAGGTAAGGCCACTATGTCAGTGACTACAGCCACATGTAGTCTAAAGACATAGATGAACTGCCCTTTACTCACTTCCAAGTGAGGATAAATACCCTCCCATCCATCACATTTACAAACACAGGCACACGTGTGCGTATCTTTCATGATTCCCCTAGGCAAAAGGTGTATCTTGCAAGTCATTGGACTCCATAATCAGATCCATTTTGAGAAAGGACAAACAGGGGAAGCAAGGAGGGAAAGCTGCCCTTCGTATGTATGGGAGTGCATGGAGCTGGGAGATGGTGAGCCAGCTGAGAATTCAAGGTTCAGGATTAGCAGCAGAGCAACATGGGTGTCCTTGTAGGTTGCCTGCTACAGACTGACAGATCAGGAGGAGGTGTTGAATGAGACCTTCTCCAGGCAGCTGTAGGAAGCTTCTTGTTCGCGGGACCCCTGGTCCTCATGGAGGACTTTAATCACCCTGATATCTGCTGGAGGGGCCACACACCAGGGCAGTTCTGTGGGACCTGATTCTTAACCAACAAAGAAGAACTGATCGGGCATGTGAAGGCTTGGGGTAGCCTTGGCTGCAGCGACCGTGAGATGGTGGAGTTTAGGATCATGAGAAAGAGAAACAAAGCAAAAAGCAGGATCACAATTCTAGACTTCAGAAGAGCAGACTTTGTTCTGTTCAGCTTGGGAAAATCTCTTTGGATACAGTCGTGGATAGAAGGGGGTTCCAGGAGAGCTAACTCTTTTTTTTCCTAAAATCATCTGAAACAGCTCATTTCCCACATCCAGTAAATCCGCGGTGTTGGGAATCAAAGGCTTTGGGAGGCCTGTATATCCAGGAGCTCCTGGAGCAAGGAACTCCTAAATAAACTCAGATACTAAAAAAGAGGCATACAAGAAGTATGGAGGAACTGAAAGAAGATAAACAAGAAGTGGAAGCAGGGACAGGTGATGACCCCTAAGGACTACGGATGCTGTACAAACATGCACGGATGGCATCCAAAGCAGAGAAGACTTACTGTCAGTGGGGGAGGATTGGATGAGGGAACATCTAAACAAACCGAATATGCACAGTCGTGGGCAGCCTGATGGGATATAGCCACAAGTGCCAAGGGAGCCAGGCAATGTCATTGCAAGGCTGCACTTGGTAATAGTTCAACAGTCATACTGGTCTGGGGATGTTACCGAGGACTGGAAGGAGGCAAATGTCACTCCAGTCTTCAGGAAGGGAAGAAGGAGGATCTACAGGATGGTCAGCTGCACTTCAATCTCTGGAAAAGTGATGGAACAAACCAACTTGCAAGCCATTTCCAAGGATATGAAGGAGGAGAGGGTCATTAAACATGCCTGACCACCCTTACAGCCTCCTATGGTGAGATGACTGGCTTAGTGGATGAGTGGAGAGCAGCAGGTATTGTTTGTCTTGTCAGAAAAGCATTGCTAATACCACTGGTATCGCATAACACCCTCATAGCTGATAAAGTCAAGGTAGAGAAATGGAAAGTAAGGTAGCCTGAAAACTGCTTGAATTGTTGGGCTCCCAGGATTGTGACCAGCCTCACGAAGTTCAGCTGGAGGGCATTTGCTAGTGATGTACCGCAACCACTGCTGTTTAACATCTTCATTAGTGACCTGGATGACTAGGCAGGATGCACCTTCAGCAAGTATGTGCACAGTGCAGAGCTGGGAGGGCTGTGTGATATGCAGCTGGTTTCCATGCTGTTCAGAGGGATGTCAACAGACCAAAGAAATGGGTAAACAGCAGCTTCATGAAGTTCAGCAAAGGGAAGTGCAGCGTGCTGCCCTAGGGAGGGATAATCCCAGGCACTACAAAGCGAAGCGCAGGATGTTGCATCTAAGTCTTTCAAGAAAATCCACCCCCCCCCCCCTTTTTTTTTTCTTTGTAAGAGTGACTGAGCACAGGAACAGCTTGCCTTCAAGAGGCTGTGGAGTCTCTGTGCTTGGAGATACGCTAAACCCAGTTGGATACAGCCCTGAGCAACCTGCCCTGCTTGACTCTGCCTGACTACAAGCATTGGACTAGACAAGCTCCAAAATTTTTTTCCAACTGTATCCATTTGCTGGTTCTGCAAATGATGATTTTTTCATACTCCAGCTTTATAACTGGAAACATTTTTGTCCAAACTCTTTTTGAGATAGAGTATCTAAAAAGAAATTTTGTTTAGTAGTTTTTTCAATTTATGAATATCTGAAAATCTAAAGGTAGGTCAACAGTATTTCGGCCAATGAAATATACTGTTAGGACTCCAGAATTACATCTTATTTTTTTCCAAGAAACACTTCATTTTCTTGATAATTATAAGTCTGAGAGATAGGTGCTCAAACAGAATTTTCTATGCTTTTTGAGAAAACTTTGAGAGTGTTAAATAAGTGGTATGTCAATATTTGTCTATAATCTCTGTATGTTGAATGAGGGGCCTTTGGCTCTTATTTGTTGATCTCTGGATCCTCCTCAGATCTGAGCTGAAAATCCTTGGGCCATGCCAGTTACAGGAATTCTACATGCCAGTTACAGGAATTCTACATGCAAGGTGTTACTTTTTTTTTTTTTTTTTGAGGAGAAGAAGAAGCAGAAAATAATGAGATAAACCACTCACATTTGCTGAACATGAGCTGAAGCTTTCTAATGTTATTCTAACAACAATTCTGACAGATGATAAAACCTCAGCTGAATGCTAGAAAAAATGCATATTGCTGGAACATAAAGTCTGAAGTGACAGATACTTACAGGGATTGCCTAAGTTGCTGCTTTTCTTTTTAAACTCTTTAGATCAAAAGGAGTGTGCTCTTCTGAAGGGGAAAACACGGAATTCCCGAGAAGAGTGTTGTAATTAGATTGCATAGAGCACCAGCTATTAATACCTTGAGTATGATGATTGAGTCATGGGGAGAAAAGATTCACCCATTGTAAGTTATAGCACAATTTATACTTTAATTTTTGGTGCAATGTTCTTATAATTTTAATGCAAGAAGTTGGAAGTCAGATGTCAATTGAAATGAATCACATCATCAAATGGGAAGACGGAATGGCCTTACATGCTCTTTGATAACAAAATTTTGGAGTTGCTTGAGTTCAGCCAATCTAGTATTAATAACAAACTGGAACAGTGCACACAAATATTGTGGTCTTCAGTTGTATATTAAATATACATACTTAGGGAATCACAGAGCTGAGGCAGCTCAGGAACATTTTAGTTAAGAGGATGCTTTTCACCTGAAAAATGTTTTGAGACATTCTTACAGCATTTCTTGTGGCTCGCATTTTGGCTTGTTGAGGGGCTAAGGAATCTTCAAAGTTAAATGTGTTTCAGATAAGTTAAAATATAAGGCAAATTAAAAGGTTAAATTAAGGAAACCTGAAACTCGCCTTGGTTATTTCAAGAAAAAAAGACTGAAGGTACTTATTTGAGATGTTAGGTTTTCTTTCATTAGCGAACAACACATGCAACTAAAAATGTCTGGAAATGACGAATAAAAAGAGCTGTGAAAAATGAAGAAGCTGAAGGGAAAAGTGCTTAGAACACAGCTGGGGGTTGTGAGTAACCTCAGCGTGAGGAAGGCAGCTCTAGGAAGCTAGTTATGATCTTAACATCCATCTAAACGCTGAGCTAAGACTGCTTCTTTAAAGGATAAATTAAAAGTGGAATGAAAAGTCACATGTGAGAGCAAGTTGAATGTTTTCATTAAAGTGAATGTCCACTTTTAACTTTGGAAATAATCTTCATTAGATGCATGTGTTAAAGTCATTTGTTTATATCTGACAGCTGAATACGCTGAAGCTGGAGAAGCCTCTTTCACATAGTCCATTTTTTCCTCATACTTAACCAGTTTTAAAATGACTGCTGGTTGTGACTGGAACGAAGTGAGCTTGGAAGCCCAGCCATTTGTATTGTTACAGCAGGAGATGGAGACTCAATCAGAAAATGCTAAAATAATGCTTTGCAAATAAACCATTCTGTGTCCCTGGGAAACCACCCGATTGCTGGGCAAGGTCACTTTGTATTTTGCCTTGAGTCTAACTCCTTTTGCGATTATGCCATGTCACGATACTGCATAAACATGCCCCAAACAGCCTCCGCAGCAGCTCGGAGCCTGTGACCCTCCTTGTTTTGCGCTGCCTGCTTTCAAATAAGTCATCAGACAGATAACGGTGGAGTTCCCAAATGAAATAGGGTAGCCCATTTCCCTCATTCTGAGAGATCTTTAAATTGTTCCGGCTTTGTACCTCAAAGAAAAAAAAAAGTGTGTTTGATCACCACAGTCAACTTTCACTCCATGAATAAGATAGTTTTAGTGGGCAGTGGATGTGGGCAGGTAAGTATGAATTAAAAATTCTTAAGGAAATGAAAAGGAAGACTGAGTGACAGGTGTAAACTGGAGCAGATGATGAGGAAGGAATTTGCTCAAGTTATAACTTACAATCAAATTTGCAATAGAGAAAAACATTTATTTCATAACTATGCCACTGTTGTGAATGGGAATAATTCATTCACTTGAAGAACTTGCAATAAAGTTAAAAATACCTGCATTGTGTCTTTAGTGAACAATACATTGCAAAACAGTCCAGAAGACTCTTGGCACAAGACAGAAGAAAGATGATTATCTATTTTCCTCATAAAGAGTTGAGGCACAAATTAAATCAGTTGCCAGAGGTTGTTATTTTCTGGACCATGATTTTTACTAAAAGCCTGTGTTGTGTGTCTAGGAGAAAGCATATTTACATGAGATAAGACAGTAAATATTTACTCACTGAAAAGCAAACCCTCTGACTTACAGAAGGCCCAAGCAATCCTTTCAGATTCATGAAAATGAAGGAGTGGGTATAGTCACTGTTTCATTATGAAACTGGCCACAGAGAAGCTATTACAGATTTAGGGGCATTAGTAGAATCCAGTGGTTGTCTCTTGGTGTCAGTGCTCAACAGCAGTTCCCTTTACACACTTAAATTGCCAGGAAACTTAATCAAATCTATAATTTCACACAAAATTCCGAAAAATGGGCAACAGATATGTGATTGACTTGGAGCTTGTCCTTTCCTGAGTGTTTTTCATTTTTTCTTCAGGTTAAAATTCTTTTAGATGTGGCCAGGCCACAGTGAAATCACATTCTACCAGAGGCTTCCCTCTGTAGGTCAATAACAACTTAATTTTGTCTCCTCTCTCTCCTTTCTGATTTCACCCCAGTTAACCTGTGGGCAGTTTCCATGCAATAGTACACTTGCTGAGTTTCTCCGTCACTGGTTGCATAGTCCAAATGCTTGAAGCCAAATTGCATTTTAATTGTTAACCATTAGTGCCTGTGTATGTGGCATCTTGTGCATTTCACTCCATGTTGCCAGCCAATTCTCATTAGCTTTGCAGCATAAGTAATTAGGGTTCTTGATATGTCAAGCTTATATCCTTTAATGTTTTCTCCAGAGATCAACTGTTTCATAATTTCCCACTTGGCTTGCATGTGATGGCTGGATAATGAGAGTCTCCAGTGGAAAGCTTAAGTTTTGTGAGGATTTAAAGAATTTAAATATGTTAATCCTGGAAATCTTCTATAAAAATCAAACATATTCTAATATGGTTATTATTTTCTAGAGGCTTTCATTTTTTCTATCTGGTCAGTTGCTTTCATTCTGAGCGCTTGACTCATTATGGTTTTATTACACGAAGATATTTTACCTTTCTGGGTATTGAAGTGTTTTAACCTCCATAGCAAACAATTTTTTTTTATGTTATACAAGCAAACATGGAGGTATAATCAAGTCTCTGTTCTCCTGTTCGTGGATCCTCTTACCTTCTTGTTTTTCATTTGTTTTCCCCCTTACTAGATCCTGGATATGAGCACTTCAAGATAGCAGAAAAGTCCCATGGTAACTGGATCAAACTGTACTTAGATGGGAATAATTCAGAAGTACTCTTAAATCTTGGCAAAAAGGTCCTGAAGCAGTACCTGAAGGCCCTGAAGACTCTGAGTTCTTCACTAAGCAAGCAAGTGGCACAATATGACATGTATTCGATGATGGTGGGAACTGTGATTGTTCTGGAGGTATGAAAATATATTTCTGTGGAAAAAAAATATGAACACAAATATGATGCTTTCTCATTTTTGAATACTTAGTGTTTAGTCTTACAAGTCTGCAGGATTGCTGGGTATTAACTCTTTTAGGATTGGCTGACTTTCTGCTTGAAAGAGGATGATGTTCCTTTTAATGTAAAACTTAGCTTGTAAAGTAATTGGGTAGCTTTTGATATAAGTTACTTAAGTTTTGGTGGAACTATTTATAGTCTGTATGCAGATAGTCTGCAATTTAAATTAGTCCCATATCATAAGCCTTGTATTTTTTGAGCAAGCTTACCTGCATTAAAAAGGTTTTTTTTAAAAAAAAGGCAAATTAAATTAAGTTCCTACCTGTTCCTGGTTATCTAAGTTTTTGTTCAGCAGAGCTGGTCAGAAGAAGCAGAAGTATTTGTAGCCAGTTTTAAGATTTGGAGAATTCTTCTTCATAATGGTAGGCCTAAAGCCTGGAAACAACTATTTACTGTAAGGTACTTGGTTTCTACTTCATTTTTTGTTTAGAAACTGATGATAGGCAATATTGATTGTTCTAGTCTGTAAAAGAAAAAAAAAATCCCATCTCTGGAATTTTAAGGAGTTCTTTGCAGTTCTTATTTTTGACAATTCTCAAGTGTGGAAAATACCCCATGTGGCATTGCTTTGAAAATCTGCTGCCATGCCATCTCATGAGCCATGAGATTTGCTGTGCACAGAAGCTTTTAGAGGACGTGGATATTAATTTTTAGAACAAGTTCAGAAGAATTAGAATTTAAACTAGTTCTTAATCTAGGATTTAAGAAAAAGTTGAGTGTTGCAAGCCTCCTTGAATTCTCCCTTACATGAGGTGTTTCACAGGACTGTTTAGCAGTTGTAACTCAGCTTCTGTTCCAGTGCCTGCGACGGGTGGTGGCAGATGAGCAGCTATTCAGTGCTTGAGCCTGCCCTGTCGTTGCAGGGCCCTGTGCCTCGTCCGCAGAGCACCTTTGAAATGGCTTTCAGTGAGGTTTGTCATTGTGCTGAGCCCTTCATAGAAATTAGTTCCAGAGTGCCTCTGAGAGGTGATTCACTAGGCTCTGTTCCCTTTCTACAGCCTGCAAGTGAAGAGGGACAGTGTCGAGGGTTGAGCTGTAGTGCTTATGTTCCTGTCCTGTTCCTTAGTTTAGGGAAACGAAGCATTCAAATGTTTGGAGGGCTATTTTATTTTATTTTTTGGAAGTGTACTTCGTAGGGTTTACTGTTCCTGCAAAACTGATGTCAGGTATTTCAGTTGATGCCCTTCATAAAAAGAGAACTGTCAGTGCTGATTGTCCATGAAAAGTTTGGATGACAGGATAAGTAAGTTTGGATAACAGGCTGTGGAGTCCAGTATTCTCTGACCATCTTTTTTTAGATATTTCACATGCACAGTGTTACATGGGATTCTTGTTTTAGCAGAGTGACCCAGCAATATACTGAAACCACAGTACAAATATACACTTACACAGTTTATTTGCAATACCAGTGTGACTGTCATTTCCAGTCTGTGTAATATGTCACCACCATGGAGCTGGGCTTCCCACTTTCCTGGGAAGCAGTATGTGGGTTAAAGCAAACTCAGGCCTGTTGCTCTCTTTGAAGTTCTGCTGTTACTTGTTCAGGTTTCACACTCGATGTTGGGCTCAGTTGCATACACACTTCCTTCCTGCTGGCCTGGGCCATCTCAGGGAGAGGTTCACATTGCTTTGATAAACTCAGGAAGAAGCATTTACACCTGGTCCGTCTGATAGCTGTGGCTACTAATCGAAAACAAAGGCACCCTTGTGTTAAGATGAACATTGCTCTGTGCAGCAGCAAGGACTGAGGAACCACGTCCTATGTTCCTGAGCCTCATGGAGAACCTGCCCCCTGAACTGCTCTGAGCCTGGGGGTGCTGGTCACACAGGGCATCGCTCAGCATCTCTTGATGAGTCTGTACAGAAGGGGTGGAAATACATGTTTATTTTCCTTCGTGCAGCACTCGCACTACCTTCCTTTCCAAAATCTTCTTTTTGTCTCGATACTACATTTCTTTAAGTGTCATTGGATAAGCAAGGGAGGGGGATCTCACAGGTGGCTTCAAACCAAACACTTCTCTAAATGCAATTTGTCCAGTATGTTAAATAATTAGAATACCTCTGAGGAATTAATGGATAAATAATGGCAGTGTGTGTCCATAGAGTTTTCGCCCGAAGGGGCCAAATTTAGATTTTATAGATAATACAATTTGAGTGTTTTCCTGTCGTGAGTGCAATTTTTATTTGCAAATGCTGTATTAAAAAAGAAAAAGTGAAACTTAACCTGGTTTGGTACCCTGGAGCCTGGTTATTTTCATAACCATGTGAATTGTGCGAAGTACCTTATGGAGAAGAAGGATTGCTACTAGAATGAACTCCTTGTTTGTAAAGATTTGTGCAGAAATTATTCACATTAGTATGCATCTCCACTGCTGCAGTTACCTGTGAGGAAACTTGGAATTCTGCCTGATCTTTGTGTGGGTTGGAGCAAAGCATTAGCTCTGAAAAAATGAAACCAATAAAGCAATTTGAGAGGAGGAGGAGGAGGACAGGGAATAATACGAAGAATTCATAAGCTCCAAAAATGACATGTGCACGTGTGTTAGCATGAGAACTTTTCCAAGCCTGCGAGACCATTTAGTTCAGTGAGAGCTCTGTGTATCCATAACTTGGGGGAGAAACAATCATTGTTAGAACACGTGTGTAACTTGATAATAACAGTTAGTAGCCTCTTGATAAAAATGATAAAAATTTGTTAGCTTGGGATCTGTTGTGAATTTGCGTGTCAGCGTTCCTGCCATTGCAGAGAATGAAGGCCGTGCATGTGATGGGTTACAGTGAGTCATTAAACCCTGGCAACCTGTGTGTCTGAGCCCTTGAACTGATAAATAAAAATACAATCCTTATTTCTCCTTTTATTTGATAATACCTCAGTGAGATCCAAATTTCAATATAGTTCTTCACAGTATTTTACTTCTTTTGTGATATATGCATACTAGCAGCATGATATGGATGGTAACAGTATTCCTCTTTTTGTATGGATGTGTGAATTCTTGTATGGTTTAGCCGACCCCAAGCCTTTAATTTCTCTGGTTTTTTTTCCAGGTTCTCTTTCTGCTTTTGCTCGTCACTCCCAAAGCTCTGAGCAGCCGGGCAGAATTTGAAGTGCCCCTCTCACCCCCGCTCTTCTCCCTGCTGTTTTACTTGATGTGCCTGGTGCTCTGTGCTGTTCACGTCATTGTGTGCACCTCAGCAGAAAGTTTATGCTATTTCTGCAGTATGTCCTGGTTCACGGCAGCTGGGGTCATGGTGCTGATTTCCGCACTCCTATGTGGAATTTTGTCTGCTGTGGGAAAAGCCCTGGGGAATTCCAGACCTCCAGTGAAGGTGAGAGCATTCATGAAGTGCAGTTCATGGCAAACTTTCCATAATAGTTTTATAAGAGTTTTGGCTCTGTGTATTGAAAGACTTTGTGGTGTAATTTGGATATTTTAACAAGTGTAATTGAAATGTGATATACTCACTGTGGCATAATAGTGCTTGCTATAATGAAGACCTTAGGAGCGCTCCTTTTTACATTACTATTAAGAAATTGCCTATTTTGTATAATTTATGTTGCAGTTGACTTCACTGGGTGAGAAACAATTATACAGTATACCAATTTTATGTTTCTATGCAGTGTTGTTTCACAGTTACGACCAGTACAACATGTGTGGTATTTTACAACAGCATGCACTGGTGATGTCAATGCCAAAGCCGTTAATGCTGTGAGTAGGAGAAGACTTTGCCAGTGCTCCTTGGTAGAAATTCTCAAGGTGTTTCTAAAACCGTTTTCAACTATAAAAGAGAGAACAGACAACAACAGCAACAAAAAAAAACGTTTCTTCTTACTGGAGAAAAATGGTTAAGAAACTGAGTTTGTCAGAGTCTTCGGAATGTTCAGAAATCTTTTTGGCTGTTTGAGTGTTTTCCTTCTTAAAGTACTTTATGAGTTGCACTGTTTTATTGAGCCGAATCCAGGAAATGCTAAGCAAAGTAAAATTCATAATGTCATATTCTTCTTTCAGGTTCAAACTTAATATGCCAAGAACCGTCATTCTCATCATAAAACCAGCTTCTTGCTGTTCTTTCTGATGCTGCTTACTCATATCTTTCAAAGGTCTCTGAAATTCAGGAACTTAATGCTGTTATTGCACCCGGTAGGCAGTGCTGTCCTTAGTCAGTCTGGGTTAGTGTGAATAGGATTTGAGGCTTTAATACACTTTTTCTTAGTATGTAACAATATAAGGCAAGTATATTGTATTAATGGTATGATGACATATTTCTTCAAGCCAATAAGCAAAATTGCAGACCATTTAATAAAAGCTCTAATTTAATTGAAAAAAACTCACCACTCCTGAGTGGAGCTTAATATCTGGATTCTATATAACTATATTTTATCATTCCAGAGCTTAACTGCATAATGTAAATCCTTTTAAGTAAGATGGCATGTGTTATTATTGAAGCTATAGTGTTGTAGTTTCTCATTTTGTTCCTGTCATTCTTGAATTTGCATCATTCCTTCTTTGAAATGCTGCCATTCAATTGTAGAGAGAGCTTTAGCTCCCCTCCCCCGCCATTTTTCTCCTGATTTTCTTTGGTATAATTCACTTTACTGTTAAAATTGTTTGGAAAAGGGAATTGTAGATAAAACATGATCTTTCATTCTTACCTTCGTTAGCAACCTAAGGGCTAGGTATGTCTATTAGTTGTTTGTACAGACTAAACTAGAGAAACAAGGCAAGTATCCCTTCTGCTTTGTAATGCTAAGAAAAGAAGTTTTGTCTTTGGTAAAAATGCTAATCAAACCATCTTTTTCCAAGTTTGCTTTGGGCATAAAAAGACCTTTTGTTTCCTGTTAGTTAAAATTTTGCTACCAAATCTGATCATATTGGTGAAATTTTTCAAGGCAATTGAGAGAAGTAAGTAAAAATAAGCCACGTAAAGAGATTGTTTGAATGAGATGTCCAGTTTTACAATTTGTTTCTATTGCAAATCCTTAAGGGCATGTTGGTCTTTCAGCGGTCTCAGTTCACTTTTGTCATTTCTGAACTATTCTATTAGGTTTTATATAGCTTTGTGTATTTTACAGATATAATAATGGTTCTAAAATAGTAATTAATTACCCCATATATTCTGTAGAAACTTAGCATTTACTTGGTGTGCAATATTAAACACAACTGTGGAAGATAAGCTCATTTCTCTTTTTTTTCTAAGTTTCAAAAAAAATTTAGAACTTAGATTTTTTTTTCTAAATTTAATGTTAGGAAACCTAAAAATGGCTTGCATTAAAGTCACAGAGCTCCCACTTAGATGAAGTTGAGGAGAATGGCAATAGATTAGAGCTTTGGTTTCTCATACCGTAGTCTCGAAGTAACTGAGCCTGCTTGTGCCAAGAAGTCTCTGTTCAGATTTTCTGTAGAGCTCCGTAGAGGCTGCACAGCTACAGCTTCTGTGGTTATGGTAGGTATTATTTGGCTCTTTAGTCTTTAGCCTTTAGTCTTGTTAAAGAACAGCGAGGTCTTCAGCTTTGTGCCCTATACACTGGGACTAGTAAGTGCCAAAAAGGTGACCAAAAAAAGAGTACCTGAACTCCGTGTAAATCTTTCACCCCATTACCTTTTGGTGCCTTCCTTTACCCAGTGAGTTTTAGAGAGCTCCTTGAGTGCTTCTTTGAGGCATGTTTGACCCAGGCTTCTTGAGGCTGTGTTTGTACATCAGGGAATTTGGAGCAAAGATTCAGGCCTCTGCGTGTTCTCCCTCCCCCAGCAGTAACTGGCTCTTCCATCAGTGCCTTACCCTGCAGTGCCTTAAACTCCTTTGCATTTCTTTTAGCTTCTCTTTCTGAGCAATTTCTCTCCGTTTGTGATCTAAGATAGGAAAAAACGTGCACCCTGTGTTCCAGATACACAGGCAGCTCCCTGGGGGTTTTTGGATTGTTACGGCCTATCCAGGTCCAAACGGAAAGCACATTCACGTTTGACGCTTGTGGGCACTGGTTGCATCGTGGCCTGGTAGTTCACTCAGTTTTCAGTTCAGAATGGACCACAAAGTCTTAAATTTGCTGATGCCAGAACTTGCAGGTCTGGTGGTCAGTGGTATCACCTCAGTGGAAATGGTATTGTGTTGTTCTGCATGCCATAGTGTAGGTTTTGACTTCTTTGACACTCTATGGCCCAGACAGAGTCTTTTCCTACTAGCACACAGACTGGAATCCAGGCAGATGCTATTGGCTATTACTCAGTTTAAAATAGGAAGTTTCCAAGTATTGTTTGACAGGTACAAGCTCTGCTTTTTCTAATTTGACCTGACCCGTAGGGTTTCATTCCCACCTGTTTTTGGCACATTTTCATCCTTGCTGGAGAGAGACAGCTGCTGGTGTGAATAACTTCCTGCAGGTGCCTATATATTGCTAATGCAGCTGCCCTGTCAGTGCTCGCAGCAGCCATTGCAAAATCTCTCTTAATTTCAAAACCTGAGTTCAGTAGAAAGCCTTTTCTTGTGAGGGGAATTCATTGCTTCATCCCAGGGGAGGTGGGTAATTCCCTCAGGGATTACACTAAAAACAAAGGCACCGCTGGTATCTGTGCTTTTCCACATCTGCAATTAATCATTCCGAGACCATCACAGCAGAAATTGGACTTCCATGGCTAAACTTCAATGGCTAATTGGCCATTGCTCATGATTGCACCTGGTTTGTGCTGCCTGGGGAATGTGTGAGAAAGCCTTTATTTACTGCTCCTATTTCAGCTGTCTTTCTCCTTCACCCCTGCATTCTGCATGCATCTGCCTTTGCGAACAAGTTGTATGAAAATAGACAGGCTGGATGATTAGAAATGATACAAATGATGCCCGGGTTATTGTATCCCATTTCATACCCTTTCCTCCAGCACCCTGCCTTGTGCTTATGACTGCAGCACAGCGGCTTTCTCACTCATTGATTCTGGGGCTATAAAGCCTGTGCTCTGTGGCCTGAAGAAAAAGTTTTAACAACAGTTTATTTGTCCTAGTTATTGAGACCTTTCTGGAGGTTAAGAAGATGAAAAAAAAACCCTTCACTCACAAATCGAATTTTATGTTGTTGGCAACAGTTCTATCATGTACAAAATGTATCAGTTGGTGTTTCTTGAAAGTGAAGATAGTTATTTTCATGTCACATTTGAAAATATCTGTCCTTTTTCTGTAGTGGAACGGTTACCAAGTGTTCTCCATTTGGCCTGGAGAGTTGGGCGAGTCTCTGGAATTGGTACATCCTGATCTTTTTCTGGAGTTTTACCTAGCTGGCAGCTCAGGACGTGCTAACAGATGATCTCAGCTGCTTTTAGCTGGTAATCCATGAATGAGGAGGTTTTCAGCAATGTCTTCAAGATTTTTTTTTCTTCCTGAGGCTCAGGCAGTTATAAATAGGAAGTACCAGATGCTGTATTCCTGGGCTGCCTGTGTTCGTATTCCCACCTGATGCATGTCTGAAAACGTGGGAAGCTGAAGTATGTCTCGAGAAGTGTAGGCAATAATAATTCTGGATGAGGGACACATGCATTCATTTCCCAACCTGCAAGAATCCATTTTCGTCATCGAGGCTTCTTCATATTCTGCAGATGACTGGGTTGCTAGATGTATGTCTCATCCGTAGGCTTTGCTGTCCTTGTTCCAGAGAAAGCCTGAAATATGCTTCAGGTTTAGTTCCTTACTATGTGAAAGCAGCAACCTGAACTTGATTTATACTTTTGCCAGCCCCAAGGCTGCTGCAGAAGTATATGGCAGTGGTGATTGTTTTCAGATAACTGTTTATACTTATCTGAAATAACTGTATTTATTTCAGAATAGTTTGGAGATGCCTACAACGTGGATGAGAGATTTTTTTACCAGTAGCAGTATAGTTCACACACTCTCATGTCCTATCTTCCTTCCTCTTTTCCTATGCTATCCCTTGGCTTTTGGGGAGAAAATGAATGTTACATTTTGATCTTGAAGGGTCTCCTGTGTGATTTTTGAGTGTTATCCTCAAATGTCCCAGATCCAAGTGACCACGACATGTGCTTCTCTATAGTGTGAGATCCTCTATCTTTAAAGCAGCTCTGATGTCGGGGGTAGATCCTCAGTCAGGGTCTTGTCGTTTAAAAAAACCTAAAAGCCTCTTCCAAGCTTATGCTATATATAAAGTGCAGGTATTTTAAAATGCTTTTAAGATAAACTCTCCTGCTAATGGCTTCAGAGATATTTTATTTATTTATTTTTTAATTGTTTCCGTTCACATCTTTGAAGAGTTTACTCTGAAGTGTTTCTCATTTGTATGGCTGCTTTTTCACTGTGCCTGAATATAGAAGCTGATTACCACGTTCATGAATTTTCTGAAGACCATGATGCTGCAGGCAGCGTTAGCATCTGCTTCCTGGCTGTTATTTATAGGTTCTGATTACTATGTTTCCAACAGCACCCGTCCCTTCCTTTGATGACACTTGAAGCTTTAAATAGTCCTGCAGTCCTTTATGAATTCCGGCAGATCTTCAGAAATGTTAACTTTTGTGCATCACTTCACGCTAATTGTTTGATAGTTTTCTTTGTACAAGATTTACTACTAGTTGCAACCTTTTTCTTTTATTTCTGATAGAAAAAAATCAGAAGTACTAGTTTTTTGAAAATAATAATTAAAAGATTAAATTTTGTCAAATAAAACTTGTCAGAAGTTTTACTATGCACTAATTGTAGGTTTTTTTGGTGCTACTTTAAAAAATCCCCTTTTCTGTTTGTCATCACCTTTTTTTTCTTCTCTATATGGTATTGTTGATTAAATGTAATGGAAAAACACATCTGTACAATTTTATGTAACAATATTCTGTCTTTTTTGACTCTGAAAAGAAAGGTGATACCTTGCCTGGGTAGCTTTCAAAAATGACCTCAAACAGGAGCGAAAGAGGTCTCTGCTATTCTGTTTTACGAAAATTGTTGTAAATCAAGATGATGCAGGAAGCTCAAGTGTCAAAGTTGGTAAAAACAATGTTAGTAGTTTAGTTCTGGGGGGATTATAGGCAAGAAAAATGGAGTATAATTTTCGTCTGAAAAGTAATCGTGTAAAATTCCTCCGATATTAATTATGAATGATTAGTTATTGTGAGAAATAGCTTTTCTATCATCCCTACAGAAAACACATAACCAGGTTTGGACCTGGAGGGTACAGTACAGGAAGTTCAATTTCCAATAAATAAAATGTTTTATAGGCAAGGTTGCATGTTTTCTGCTGTTCATGTACTGGCACTCCTGTCCCCAACCTGGCAAGAGACATTCAGACCCAGGGCAAGGAGATCAGCCTCTGTATTGCTTAATAGATGATGCTGGTGCATCAAACACTAAAGCTGACGCTGGTTGGTAAATTACAGGCTTCAGCTGAAAGCCTGGCATTTCGAAAACACAGTGCAAGGGTCTGTGTTGAGCCTGTGTGCTGTGGTGTGGGTCCCAGTCATACAGGTTATCTCAGGTCTGGGGTGCCTGCCTGATCCTGGGGGGATGGAGGTGTTGAGCAACTAGAAAAAACAGAGCTGTGAGTATTGAGAGTAGGACCTGTACTCCCATGTCTGAAAATCAGACCTAAACACTATAATTAAATAATCTAATGATAGGCTGTGTGAAAATAAACTATAATGATGGCATTTTTAATGAGGAGGGAAGTGTTAGTAAATTTAGAAAAAATGATGAATGCTTCTTAGTATTTCTTAGATCACTAAGGCTCATGGGATTATAATTTGTAGGGCACAGTTTTTTGCTCAAGTGATTAGCTGTGATATGAAATGCAGTTTAGCAATAAATGCTGTTGGAATAAGCCTCTTGATGGTAATATAGGATTAAGTTTATTTTTTTCTTTTCACTAAAATTGTAAGTGTCATACAAGTAGGCTTGAAATCTGGATTTTAGACATCGGGTTGTTTAACACTGAAGTTGTTTTATTTTCTCTGTTGCAAATACAGCACTTCACCCAGTTTATGAACCTGCTGTTCTGCCAAATGAACTTGTTTCTGTATTGGTGCTGACAACCACTAGATATGAGAAAACAACCCTTACACAGATTTTTTTGTTATTTGTTCTAAAGAACAGAAATGAATTGTATTGAAGACAGTTCCCTCTCCTTTGAGGATCTCGGATTCTGTTGTCTGTGTGAGCAGATGGTGCTTATGTGCTGGCAATCACTTAGCCAAGATCTTTCAGGTTAGCGTGATGGAGTTGCTGGAGTTTCAGCCCAGCTCATGGCTCGTGTGACCCAGGGAAGTGGAGCCTTGTGAGCCTCTGTGGTCCCTCTCCAGCTGGTGGTACCTGTTTTTACTCAGTCTCTTGTTGCTGGCAGCCATGCCTGTAGGCCTGTAGCTTGATCCCATTCCCAGTTATTGCTTTTTAGACCTTGTGGCACTTGCAAAGGGGTTTGATAAGAGGTGATAGGGCACACGGCTTAGTCGGACAAGTTTACAGACCCACATATGGTCTCACATGACTGGCCATTTTTAACCTTCTGCCTTCTGTTTCTCCCTCCATGATCCTCACCATCCCTTTTCCCACACCTTTGACTTTTCCCATAAGCATTCACATTCCTTAGAAGGTTTTGCATAGTCCTACAATATCCGTAATACTCACTTTGGTGGTTTTCCCCCTTCTTATCAGTTACAAAGTCTTCAGAGCTATGCCTGTGGTTTCTTAATGGCCCATCAATTAGTAGCTGAAGAGTTTTGATCTTCCTTATTATCTCCCTTGGCACTTGCTTATCAGGTTTGTGTCTCCGTGTGTTTCATTTATCTCTTTCCCCTCTACTCACTCTAAGTAATTCTAACTCTGATATATTACTATATTTGAACTCAAGCGGCCCTGACCTGATAACCTTACTGAGCCAGATGCTTTCACATTTGAATGCAATGATTTGTTCCAAGTAATTGCTGTGAGGAAGAAATGGACCTAAGGCAGACGTCAGACAAAGACTGTTGTGGTTTTGGATGGTTGTAGCATGTGAAGTAAATAATGGATAAGATTTATGGCAGATTTTATGATGACATATACATGTAGGTCTAAGCAACGATAAGGGGGTGTCATCAGACTGTCTGTTAATTTAAGTTATGAAGGCTCTCTTACTGTACTGAGCTGAGAAGATATTTAAACTGTTATAAAATTGACTATTATTTGTATCTCAAATTTTGATCTCTGAAAGACTTCTATTTTTCACTCCTGTTGATGTGCAACAAGGAAAGAGCTTGTTTCAAACCTTTTGTCCCAAAGTGGTAGAGAAACAGACTCTGTAGAGCTGTGATTGTTCATAGAGAAGTTTCTTAGCTTAAACGCAATGCATTTTAAAGAGTATAATTACATTGTGATGCTAACTAAACAGTTTGCATCAAAATGAACCTTGTTTTTTAAGAAAACGGAGGAAACTACTCTCAAGATAAAAATAACTTGTCTCACTGTTTGTTTTTCTTAGAGTGAGTTGCTACTTTGAATTCTTATCTAAGTGATGCATCTTACACGCTTTCAATACCAATATACCTTTTTGTTTGCAGAATCCGGTTGTGTCCAATTCCAGCTGGTCAGAAGTTGACGTACTGATTCTGGCAGGAACAATTGGTCATGTCTTGAGTTTGGGTGCAAGCAGCTTTATAGAAGAGGAACATCAAACCTGGTATTTTCTTATCAATACCCTTTGCTTGGCACTGTGTCAAGAACTTTGTAGAAATCATTTTATTCTGAAGGAAGGTGGCTCTCAGCATAGCATCACTCTGAAACAAAATTTTGACAATGCCAAGGAAACCTATGAGTGCAAGAATATTGATATACCTGCAGCAGATGATGCAAAGTTGGGAAAGGTCACTGCTTCTGCTGAGTTCTTAAAAGGATCTGATAAGTGGATAAGCTTAGCAAGTCCATGGATCATCCTTATTTGTTGTCGGTTACTTCGGTCCCTGAATCAGACAGGAGTTCAGTGGGCTCATCGGCCAGATTTTGGACACTGGTTGACAAGGTGGGTATCTGATTTATTGCTTTCATAGTTACTTTCTTATTAAAAAAATAGCTTTTGTTTTGTTTTTTGAAGTCTATGTTTCTGCACAGTCCTTGCACAGCCTAGGGTGTGCTATAAACCTGCTGAGGGAGTAAGCAGTGAAGCAGTATAAGGGATTTTTGAGAGCTCGATTATGTGGGAGTAATTCCTTGGGTTCTGTCAATAGATTGTCATCTTAGACCCACACTGTGACTTACCTAATTCATTTTAATTAATCATGATAGGTTTATCAGAGTCAAAAAGTAAATATTTTTCCGTATGTAAATTAACAGTTGCTGGTCGGGGAAATTAAAAATCATGTAAATCATTTAATAGCATTAAACCCTTAATTTAAAGCAGAGAGTTCTCTTCCTAATTCCAAACTTTATGAGGTTGCAGGAGAAGATGCTGCACTTAGAATACTTACATGTCTATCACAGGCATTAATGTGTGGATGGAAAAGTGAAGGAATTTTTGAAGTGTGGTATGATCAACTATTATTATTTTGAGAAAGGACATGTAATTTCTTATAGCCAGAGGTCCTATTGAGAAAGGCCTTTCTTTGGAAAAAGACTTTCTACTACATTTTAGTATCATGAAGATACAGCAAGTTATTAAAAAATACTTGGTATTTCAGCTGGAGACTGTGTTCCTTGATTTCAGCTGATGGACAGAGAAACAACAACTTGTAACTAGTCAGGTTTTGCAGGTGGGGAAGCTTTGCTATGTAAGATGAAGAATTTTTTTCCATGTAT
This sequence comes from Tinamus guttatus, assembly GCF_000705375.1. Next base: position 352,648 of record NW_010578806.1, on the reverse strand, counting down.
CTTGCAACATTTGGATGAAATGTCATCCGTTATTCTTTAGTAGTCACATAAGGAAATGAACAAACATGAGACTAGTTATTTATTAGCAGCCTCACAGTTAACGTACTAATTGCTGTGACAGGCATGAGTCTGAAAGGTGTGAGATGTGAGAAAATTTGTGGCATTTTAGTAGTTGGCGTACACCAAAGCTTTTGTCATGCTTTATACCTCTTGAGATGAGGTGAGGGGTTCAGGAAAGAATGTCATATTCCTTCAGCTAAATCTGTGTGAAAAGAACTCCTTTATTATAAGCTAAGTCAGTGCATGTACAGTTCTGTTTTAGAAACAGAATTAGGTGTGATTTAGTGCAACTGGGAGGTTTTTTTTAGACTAATACCAGGTAACTTCCAAGTACTTCTTTGCCCAATGACTTTTTGTGCCGGGTGTTGTCTTCAACTGGAGAATTTGGGACACCTTTAAAGAAACAGCTCTGCAGTTTTGAGAATGTTGTTTTGCCTTCATTGGGTATGTTTTTGCAACCCTTTTTCTTGAAGTATTCTAACGCTGCAGTACCATGGAACAAAAACTCAAATGTTCTGGCAGCTGAAAAGTTGTAAGAAAAGTACATTTGCTGCTGTTGTCTCCCTGTGAACATTTGCTAACACATGGAAATGTTACCAACCTTTGAAAAATTGTGTGTGTGCGGCACAGATGACATACAGTCTGTGGCTACTGCAAGTGCTTTTAGGTCTTCCTCACAAAAGCATGGAAATTCTGTAAGCTCAGCATTCCTTCTTAGCTAGAGTTTTCAATCGACCCACTTGTTTAAATGTAAATCCAGTTAAGTAAATCCCACCCCAAGTAAAATCCTGCCACTCAAGTAAAAAAAAAGTTGCCCCATTCCTCTTTGTTATGCGAGACTATCACAAACCTTGTTAAAGCCAAGATAAACAGCACTTACTGCTCTCCCCTCATGCACTGAAACAATCTTCTCATCACAGAAAGCTTTCATATTGGTCAGCTAGTATTCCCCCTTTATAAACTCTGCTTTTAAAGCTGTTGGCTTCAGTAAGGCTGAAGTACCAATAGGCAGATATCAAACAAAAACTTAATCTTACAGGTGAACACTGACCTTTCCCTTTCTAATTATCCCCTCATGTTGGGTGTATTTTCTTGGGCCTAGAAGCAAATAGAAGAGTTCCTACAGTTACATTCTCAGATTTTGCCTGTCTGTGTAGGGGTAATGATATTTACAACAGCTCTTTGCTGTGCAAAGCAGTATAACTCCTTTCATGCACCTCTTGTCTTTGGCTCTGCATTTTAGCAGTACAGCTGTTAACTTTGGCAATGTGGTGAACTAAATCATTGTACTGATGTAGCCAGAAAAGTAACCCGAGATGGAGTGGGAAACTGTTATGTTTCAGCTGGATGAGTTCACCCCCTTGACCCTTGAGCTTCACAGGCAAATAAGCAGGTAGAGTGCATGGGCTGGCATAGTACAGGAATGCAGGAGTGGAAGAATGTGCAAATTGGCACTGCTGCTGTTGAAATTCATGTAGAAACAAAATTGGGAAATATCTGCATCCTCTGAAGTGCTGCAGACATCAACACTTCTCCTTGCTGCTGGTGACAGCGTTGCTCATGTGCTGTTCAAATCTGGTTAAGGAAGAAGTACTGAATTTCAAACTTCTACATTTTGGGGCTTTCTGAAAATTCAGAACCCTCTGGAGTGCAGAAAGAGGGTAAACTGATCAGTAATTGGGGCTGTTCCATTGATGTTGTTGGCAAACCAAGCAACTATATCTTTGCACATCCTCTGTTTTGTAGATTATCTCTATTTCATACTTGTTGAACATGCTGGCATTTCCTGTATTTTGGAGGTTTTAACATCTATGAGGCTTCTCCAATCATTGCAGGCAAAACAGTCTTGATAGAGAAAATTTCACTCCATTTAATTATTGTTAATCTACATAAACTTTTAATTGCTGATTTGGGTTTTGGAAAACAAAGAAGATACAACTAAACAAGCACTTAGGGAAACATCTTTCCTCTCCTGTCTTCAGGCCCAATTTCAGGCCAAGATGTTTTATTCTACTTCTCTGCTTACCTGGTTGTCATCAAACATTGCAGTCAGTCCCTTCCAGTACCTTCAGGGAGGCAGTGCAGGAGGTTGTTGTCGGTGGTTTCTTTCTGCCACTCTGCTTATGGCTCTTTCCTTCCACTGCTCCTTGCTTTCTGCAGGTCCTCTGCTCCAGTGCAAACCCTCTATGAGATGCAGCCCCTTCGGGGATCTGCCTGGCTTGTCAGTGAGCCACAATCCCTTGGGCAGTGTTTCTGCCCCAGCTTGGGGCCTTCACAATCCCTTTGGGGACTTTGCCTCCTTGCACGAACACCCCTGCAGCTGTTCCCTTCTCTGTCCCTTTAATATCTCCTTTTTGTGTCTCCTTGTGAGGCTCTTTGCATGTGTCTCACGTCTCCTCTGTCATGTCATGTCTCCTGTTCGTGCATCCTCCTATGTCTCCCACCATTCATGCTCACTGCCTTTTCTTAAATATGCTTAAGCAGAGATGCATATGCATCTCTGGCTGATTGAAGTCTTTTTTGTCCACCTGTTTTAGCGTTGTCTGGACCTGCCTGAGCCAGGTTCAGAGCTGCTCATGGCCTCCTGTCCCACACGTCACCCCTGTAGCTCCCTGACACTGACGTCCAATACTCCGCTACAGGCAGCAGGGTCACAGGGGTGGCTGTTGCCCTGTTTTTTCCATCATGACCAAAGTGTTTTGTTTTCCTTGTAGCATAATCCAAAAAGTGATATATAAATCACTCACTTGTATAAATCACTTGCTTTCTCAAAATGCCCTGCTCTTCTTTAAGGTTGATTGTATTTCTATTTTTAGTATGTATGATATTTGCATAACTATGTTCTAATAGAACAATTTATATCAAAAAGAAATTAGAACCTTACTGAGATCATGTATAGCTTGTTATTTGAGTTATTGCTGCTTAGGATTTTCTTAACCATACTTCTGTTTTGTATTGAGGACAAACTGCTGAACAGTAATCCCTCCCTTTTTTTTTTTTTTCTCTTGTATTGACCTTTTAGATATGGTCATGTTCAGACTAATATTTTGCTTGTCTGGACAGGGTTTAAGGTGTTCTACCTGAAAAGGGTTCATTTGTTTGAGACAAAGGAGCTGTTGTGATGGTTGGTGCACGGAATAATGCCAGAAACAAACTGCAGAAAATCAATTTACCCACAGCGTGTTGAATTCAGCTATTGGGAATGAATAGAACGGTACTGAAGTTAGGGAAACAGTCTTCCTCATCTGCAGAGGGACTCTGTGAAACCTGCTGCAACAATTCCTTCATAGAAAGAAAATTAAAATTTAGGTCGGGGAAAAGTGGAACAAAAAAGTAGATATTAAATGAAACAGAAGGGAAAATGCACTCACTAAATTTGCCTGAAAATAGGATTTTGTTTCTTACATAGCTGGGATTCAATTACCTTCGTTAGGCATTTAATCCAGAGCAGAGATGACACTGGGAATGTATCAGAGCCTCTATGTGGTTCAGTGCAAAAGAGGAAATATCAGAAGAGAACTGATGAGGAACAGCTGTGTGAGACGATGACATTTTCTTTCAATACTGTACTTAAAAAATAAATTTTGCATCCACCTCCGAAAAAAGTAGCATACTATGGGAATTCTGTGTGTTCTGTTGTATAGGAATTCAGGAGTGGAAGAGCAGACAGAAACTGAATGTGTGAACAGGCTTTATTCGCCTAAAATGTGAAATTACAGCTACGCTTATAATTCCTTTCATTCTGCTTGTATTTGCGGTGATGGGATGAGGTCAAAGAAGTGGAAAGAAATGTCTTCCATTTTTTCTGTGGTGCCAAAAGTATAGAAGTATAGACAAACAGTTGTTAGAGTAAGAACATATAGATGAAGCTCACGGGTTCCTGCACCAGTCAACTCACTACTTCTACTCTCTTTCCTATAGAGAAAAAAAACCCACAGTGAGGTTAGACCGCACAGTTTTATCTCTTTTCGTATTCTAGTTTTTGTTTTTCTTTCATTTTTTGCTGCTCCCCTTCAGCAGGCAGTGCATCCCCTGGGAGCCTTGCTACATGATGTGAAGAGCTTGCTGGTTCCTGCTGGGAGGACGAGTAGGGCATTTTCTTTGCCTTACATGCTTTCCTCTGTGGCTTTGCAAGGATATCGGTTGACATAGCTAATGTTAAATGCTAAATAAAGCATATGGGAGGGATAGGTAAATAGAACCGTGTTCAGTGCTAGTTTTGATTAAGTGAAAGGTAAAGCTAGTTAATTGAGACGCAGGTCACACTCACTGTTGGTTTGCTGAAGTTAAAGATGTTTCATCATGGCATTCTGAAATATGGAAGAGAAATGAAAATGGCCCTCCTGGCCTAAAGGTCTTAGGTAAAGGTAATAAAATTAGTGGTTCTGAGTCTTTTGGGAATAGTTGCAACAGGTAGGTGGAGGTTATCAACTCATGGATTTTCTGAAATTGCCTAGCTAGCTGTGGTAGTGGCTACACACAGATCTTTACCTAATCCTCTTACCTTTTGCACCACTAATTGATATCACCACAAACTGGTAGATTTGAGTAAATGCCAGTTGTCAGTATTCTCAGTGAAATGTAATTGATCCAGGAATGCTCCTTCTTTGCCCATTTGGGTGCTGGGGAAAAAAAAGACAGCTGCATCTCCCTTCTTCCTGGTCACAATGCAAGTTCTTTGCTCTTCTCCTCTGTGTGCATTGGTCTGGTACAGGGCAATGCGTTTGTCAAAGAGAGCAGCATCATGCAAATTTGTTTGTGTGTGTGTGTTTCAAACTATCTAGGTGTATTTCTGGTTATTTTGACTAGGTCGTATTTTGTATGTCTAGAATTAAACAAAATGAATGCATGTGTAGTTATTTAAAAGGAGGTAATTATGCTAGTATCATAGTAATAAAATCTTTTCTGCCAAGTGCTAGAAAATGAAGTGCTGTAGCAGAAGCAGAATGCAGTAAGTTTCTAAATATATATTAAAAAGTTAGTTTAAAAGCATAAGAACCTTTTCCATTATGCAATATGCAGTTCAGTTTTTATATAATTAAATCAAACAGAACAGCTAGCATATGGTGAGACATGATAATTACACTTCTAAACATGCATGCTTGAATAGAAAACCTCATTAATAAAACCTCTTTGCTAAGAATACTAAAATATTTTACTGTAACTCTTGGAAAGTTGGTAACAGATGTCAATGCAGTGATTAATTCAGAAATACGGTGCTGCTGTTAAAGGTCTGTTGAGTGCATTTGCAGTAATTATAGTAGTTTGAATTTTTTGTTTGTTTGTTTGTTTGTTTTCTCCTCAGCTCAGAACACAAATCTGAACTCTCCTTTTTGGCTGCAGTCTCCCTGGTTATGATCTTCATTCTGGTTCAAAGAAAATGCTCTCTGGTTTCAAAAATCGCTATGGCACTTGGGCTCTTGGGAGTCTACAGTTACCGGGCAGCCATTGGAAATATAATATTTCCATGGCAACATGACAGCAAAGATATTTCAAAGTAAGTTAATCAACAGATATTTAAGTCTATTTTTAGAAAGGTGTTAACATTTTGGATATCTTGTTGGAGAATGAGTATTGTCTATGATGGAATCAGATTCCTATGAGCAAAAGAACTTTATCTTGGCTATCTTTATTTTAAAGATGGCCTGTAATCAGTTTTTGTGGTATATGCAATGTGGAGCCCCATGAAGCATCTTGCTTCTATGTCAGATTAGAAACCAGGCAAGTGCTGACTAATCTGGGAAAATTTAATAGTCTTTCTGTGCGTTTTGCTACAAAGAAGACTCAAATACACCACCTCCTCTTGTTTTAGATTGACTTGCTGAATTTAGCAGAAAACATGCCAAGCTCATTTAGCTGTTTCCTAGTTTTGAAAAATGTTTAGACAATAATTGGAGGGGGTTGTTTTTCTGTGTTCTTCTTATGCAGTTGACTATTCTGTAATGTATGTCTTTTCCAGATGTCATAAAATCCTTCCTGAGTTCTAGGCTCAGATACATGATACAGACCAAGGATTTTTGTAAGGATGGTAAATATCTTACAAAAGTAGTCGCTATAGGGAGCTAATAGATGTTATTAATGGCTAATTCTGAAATATATCTAAATAGCTTTTCATAGAAGCTTTGATACCTTTCAGTATTAGATAGTGGTTGACTCTGTAGCCTTGCTTTTTCCAAGTGTGATAGCTGTGGAAAGCTTTTAGAATCTACTGGGAAATTTAATGAGGAGAAAGGGATCATGGAAGAGAGATTGTAAAGAGTTGTCTTCTGGATAGAGTAATTTTCTCCGGAACTCATTTTGAATTTGGTATGAAACCAAACTAATTTTAAATTTGGTATGGGTGACAGTAGTTTCTTCTGAGACTTTTTAATGAGGGGACAAAGATTCATAAAGGTGTAGAGAGGGAGAAAACCTTGCAGGAGAACATCTTAGGACTCATCGGAGGTCAGATTTGCTAGTAAAGTATTTTTTATATGTTTATGTATACCCAGATATGTATGTGCACAGTCCATCTCTTCAAATATTGAAGAGAAGTCTAGTTCTTTATTTAGTATTAAATTAACATAGTTTGTTGATTCTGCTAGGTGTGAAAGTCTCCAGTGATCTTTACATAATCACCAGGATTTGGCTCAGTGTTTGAAAGTGTTTTTGGAAACATGTCTGATTTCTGAGTGTGACCACTTGTTTTGTGTTTGACTGAAATCTTTGGGGAAGAATGTTGTTCTCGCAATAAGAAAAAAATACTTCTGAGTGGTTCAGAATATTAAATACCTGAACTAAACTGAAAATAAAAAGCAGTTAAAGAAATAAATGGAATACTTAGATACATAGAATGAGCAAAGCCTTCACTGAGAACTTACTCGTACTGTTTATACTATAGCTGGCATGTTGATTGTAATTCAAACAAGGGAGATGCTGGGTTTTCATATTATTTCAGTTTAAAGTAAAAGTGAATATGGTTATTTGCTTAAATAGTTGTGGCAGACCTTTGTATGTGTATGATTTTATAATTTTTTAAAAGTTATTCTCAAGGGTCCTAAACCAAAGTTTTATTGCCAAGTACAGTGGTGGCTGAGTCTTTTACTTAAATCACAGCTTGAAATTAAATGACTGGTAGAAACAAACAGATTTTTTAAAAAATTGAAGTGTTTTAGTGCTTGTGGAAGTTAGTGTAACCTTTCTACAAGATTCCAGACATTTGTCTACGAATACGCTGTAGGATACACATGCACTGGAATGTTTATCCCTTGACTGCCTGCTAAGCTTCTATGAACTTTGGTATAGTAAAACACATAGTGAAAAACTTTCTGTGAGACGCATGCCTTGGTCAGTGCTTGTTGAATTATTTGTCCAGAATGATCTTTGCAATGAAGACATATCCACTGAAAAGTTTCGTGATATATGGAGCAGGGCTCCCCTCAGAGGGTCCTATATTCTTTGTACCATGCCAGGAGAACCAGTCACACAGTCTTAATCGAAAAAATGGTCAAATTTTGTCATACTCTCTATGCAACAGTGGCATAATTTAACATATTTGTGTTCAAAGTCCTAATTGGTATATATTGTTCCCTTTCCAAAAAACTGAGGATTTGTATTAATGCTCTAGATTCCTTGCCAGTGAGCTATACCCTTCAAATCCTCCATGTAAACCGTTCTGGGAACATGGACAGGGTTAGCAAAGCAGGTTCTTACTCCTCCTTTTGGCACGTCATGACCTGATCTGTCAGCTTAGTGATCCTCATTCATTTTGCTTGGGTGACTGATGTGATAAATGATAAAAGCGTCACCGAAATGATCAAAGCTTGGACTTTCTTTTAAATGTGTCTAGAGGTACCTGTACTGAGTGTGTAACGAGTGTATTTGTAATTGGGTTGGCGCCAGAGCCAACTGCAAGGTTGGAGTGGTTCTGTGCAAGATAGCTCCTGCGTAGGAAGCAGCTGTAGAGAGCT
>NW_010578806.1:319374-344609 GCF_000705375.1 Tinamus guttatus | reverse complement strand
CTCCAAATCTGAAAACTGCTGAGAAGTGGGTAAAGCAGAAGAGTCTTTTAAAGCATGTTCTTTCTTCTATGGCTTCTGCTAAGATAACCTCTAAATTAAAAATTGCAAGGAAGTAATTTGGCCTTCAACTCTCCTTAGAGTTCTTATTTAAAATGATAGTTTGTGCATTGAAAACATGAGAATATACCATGACAGCACAAACAAAATAATGGTGGTTTGTTTGCTAAGAAATTAGTTTGAATTTCCATCAACTGGGTAAGCTCAGGTTTCATATAAGCTGTTTAGTAATGACAGATACCCAAAACTGTTCCCTAAAGCATTTCTTGTAAGGTAAATGAATATATTTGAATGCTTTGTTAACAGTTGCATCAGAATTAGCAGAGATGCTCAAATAGGACTCTTAATATCTGCACTAGCCATGCAGGAGGGAAAAAAATGACCTAATTAGCTTTCTTTTATTTTTCAGTTTCTGTGAATGTGTGATAAATATTGTATAATTTTTCTTGCTGAAAGTGTTCTACCTGGTAGGCAGTCCTGGGAGGTTGTGTTGCATTAAAGTTGAATGCCAAGTTTGCTTAGCAATTATATTGTTAGATGGAAATACTTGTGGGTGCCTGAGCCTAGGCAAGCAGAATCCTGCATGGTGTTTTCTGCGTCTCAGATAAGGGCTTCATGGAGAATGTTTCTTTCCTCTCTCTTGTTTTTATTTTTCCATACAAAGAGGGGCATTTTCATGGATGAAGCTTTTCGTTGTCAAGGAAGTACAGGGGCCCTTTAAACCCCCTTTAGAGTTTTGTTTCCTAAGGGAGCAAAACCATAAACCCTTTTCCGTAAAGTATTAGATCTTGAACCTGGTTATTGTGCAAGTGATGGAAAAATGGGTCTGAGTCTTATATTTCTACGCACGTATTCTTCCAGGGCATAATACCTGCATGTGAATCCATATATTAAGCCACACTTTGGGAGATGCTTTGCAAAAACATCAATAAATACCTTTCCCCTCTTTATTTGTTTATGTTAAACTGCATTTCAACAAACAGCAATATTACCATTAAACTGGTTTACTGGGGGTGGCCATGCATTTATGGTTTATATGTGGGAGAGAAGATCCCTGCAAAGGCTGAATTTTAATTTTTAAGTTCTCTTGCAAAGAAGCTACTGGAAAATTACTTGGAAAAGGTGAAAAAGCTACCAGTTGAATATCTTTTGACAAAATAACAGACTGAAATATGAGCCTTAAACAGTTATTAATACCATCTGAGTAATTGCTTTGTACCTGAGAGGAAACCAATGGTAGGATGTATTCTATCTCTTACATGAAATAGATACAGAGTAGGAAATAGGCTTTTGAAATGAAGTGCGCCACTATATGAGTAATGCTTCTGCTTATTTTATTGCCACACTGGCTTATCTAAACAACTACACCCACAACTTGCTTTGAAACCATGGAATGGAGCATCATATTCGTATTTAAGAAGGCGATACCATTATCATGCGGTGGTTTTGCCTTTTTTCTTGGTTCTGCAGGTGCAAGATACGAAATTCAGCCTGTGAATACTGTTATTCCTTATTTCCCTCTTTGCTTTGCTCTTCTTTTCCTGAGGTACGAAAAAGAAAGATTTAATTTGAGGTCATTTGTTAGCAATTGCTTAAGATGCAAAGTTACCTTCCAGAGACTCAAAAATTACATAAATGTATAAATAAAAAATATTTTGAGAAATTTTAAATGGCGATGTTTTCTGTGGACAGCTTTCCCAGGTATAATCCCATCTATACTCTTTTTGGTTTTGTAGTCTAATCCTCCATATATGGAGTCCAAGTGACTCAAGAATTCTTATTTCTGAGGTAACTGTAGTACCTTTCTAGGAAACTGTGTTCATTCAGCACGTGTGTGCAAGATGACTAATAGTCATTAGGAATAATGTATTTTGATTTGTGGATAAGATGTATGGGAAACTCTCTTTTCCAAGATAAAAATACATTTAAACAATTGAATTTTCATTATGCTCATTTGATGAGTTCATTGGATTATTATAATTTAGCTCATACTGAAGTATTTTGTGCCTTTTTTGCCCAGTAAATACAAGGATATCAATGAACCCTTAATGAAAACCATTTTTCGGTGTCTTGGCACTTGCTCTTCTAGAAGGGCAGCTTTCAGTTTTCGAGACTCCTCATACTTTTATTTGTCGTTTTTTTAATAAGATGCTGTGACTGCTCAGTAAGCTCACTTCTACTAGAAATGGAGAAGCCTATCAATTTTTAGGAGCAGTAGATGCCAATTGCAATAATTGCTTAAAATACAGAGAGTTAAGATTACAGAGGGTAAAAGTGGCTCAATCCTGGTTTATAGTAAACCTGTGCAGTTGTGTTAGGTGAGATGTTTGCGGTATGCAGGATTTTCAGACTGAAATAAGGTTCTTCTTCTTTTTGTATCTCAAAAAGCTTTCTGAGTAGCCTTAGAATTTGACCTGTTTGGCAGAATTGTCTCTGTATTGTACCTCAGTACGGAATGAAGAGGACTTTTTTGACCTGTGAAACACAATACTAATAACTAACTCATCTTTCTGTTTTCTTGCTTCCTTTTTTTTTTTTTTTCTCCTTTTTAGGGGCGTTACTGAAGCTCGTTTTGTTTATGTCTTTGTTCTTGGCATAGTCTTCACTGGCACTAAAGATCTGCTGAAGTCACAGGTTATTTCTGCAGACTGCAGTGTGAAAAGCACAGGGCTGTGGGAAGTTTACAGTGGACTGGTTCTGTTGGCAGCCCTCCTGTTCAGACCTCACAACTTGCCTGTCTTGGTGTTCTGTTTGCTGATTCAGACTATGATGACGAAATATATCTGGAGACCTCTGAAATTCGACGCAGCGCAGACCACTATCATGCACTACTGGTTTGGCCAGGCTTTCTTCTATTTTCAGGTAAGCTGATTGCTGTCCCTGCCTGGTTTGGGGAGAGGGAAGGAATATCTGTGTGATTAATTTCGTTACGATTGATGGGGCAATTGGCTATGGTGTTAAAATATATATATATATATATTGGAACTACTCCTACTGTATTGTACCTTCTAGGAAGCTGAAACAAGTGAAAAACAGAAAATAATGAAGTGGTGCTAACATGCTATTCAGCATTTCACAGGTGAACATGAAATATAAAAAGTAATACGTAGCAGATAATAGAGCAAAACAGTTTCTGGTGGCCGAGGTTTTTGTGGTATTTCTGTTCGTGGGCAGTTGCAACAAGGCTCAGAGATGGAGCAGGAAGAGAGTTTTCAAAATGTTTAGATGAAATGCAGCCCATAGAAAGCATTCAAGGTAGGTTTTGGATCAAGAGCTTTTGCATCTGTCTGCTGAATAACAGTCTAGTTGAGTTGGGCAGGCACCTCTGGAGATCATCTAGTCCAGTGTGCCTGTCCAAAGGATGTTACAGGAGAAAACCTTGTGAGGGAGCACTGTGGCGTTGTATTCTAGGTGTACAGTCCCTTTGCCTTCAGGCCAGCAGAATAGAAATAAGAAGATAAGTACGTTTTGAGCTAGCAAATCTGCGGTGGGAGTGTAGCTGGAACTGGTTAAACAATTTTATATCTACTGCAATCTGAGATGTGCATAAGATTTGGGAAGACTTAGGGGAAATAATTCCCAGAACTATGGGGAAACATATTCAGCCACTTCGCAGACAACTGCTAAAGTTCTATAGCAATGTAGTCTATACCATTTAAATCCAATAGCATGTTTGTTTATTTATGTATTTTTACTGGTTTTGTACTGCTGTTACTGCAATATAAAGAAATATATTTAAAATTTGTGTTTTTCCATGGTGTTTGGGTACACATGGTGCTGTTGGATATTTTGTTTGCAGGGGTTTTTCCTGAAACCCTCATTGGTAGTTTTGGCATTTCCTCCTGTTGTTTCTTTTGGAAATAGTATCATCTGAAAGGATACAGATTTCAGCAAACCTGAGGGTGTTTTAAAAATTAGTTCTGACAAAGGGAGCCTCTGTATACATAGATGGGCTGAAATTCTCTGATCGTTGTTTGAGATCCTGATTGCTTCACTATTCTTTGTGCTTCCTCTGTAACTCTAAGATTTAGAGAATGAAGGGTAATCATTGCTTATCAAAGACTTTTGCAGAAACAGACCAAAGATCTCTCTGCTGTCTATTTTTCCTTCCTTCCCCCCCTTTTTTTTTCCCCTGGATTGGTTTATTATCAACTCTGAAATGTGGAAGAAAATGGAATTGAGTAAGGAGTCACCTTTTTTGTGTCACCTGAAAGGTATGCAAAATCCATCTTAGAAGTGATTCTTCTGAATTTAGCAATTGCTTAGTTTGTCAAAATTTTGTTCTCTTTAGCACAGAGTCTTTTAAAATGTTTCTCTTTCAAAAGATCTTGCAAACAACCCCTTGCAGTTTTTTTTGGTTGTGTTCTTCTAAAGCCAAGATGGCCAAGAGAGAATTAAATGCTGAATAATTTGTGGTAGAATGGGAGCATTTTTAGAACAAACAGCTTTGATTGTGGCCTTTTTAATACTAGAAATCCTTTAGAAATAAAGCAAATCTGATAGTGGAAAAAAAGACCTTTAAAAGATATATATATTTCTCCTTAACTGATCACTTCTCAGAGGATAATTTTTCATCCTTTTAAAAATACTGTAATTACATTTAGATTAGATCCCCTTTCTAGCATGGAGATGAAAAGTTAGACCAAAGTACCCCTTCAGGTACTACCTTGGTTCATTTATTTTCTGATAAAGGTTTTTTTTTAAGCAGTGAAAGGGAAATTTTTGGATCATATAAGGCTAAGAGAGCTTTTTTTGCACCTTTGCAAATGAAAGCAATTATGTGGAAAATACTTCTTGAGAAAAGCAAAATGGGTCTGCAAGTAACTTACAAAATTTAGAAGCCTCCAAACCTAGTTATAGCTCTCCCTTTAATTAGTGAATACATCCCAGTTTGTTTTAAGAATAGGCTTTCCTTCAAAGACTGCAGATCTAGGAATGGAAGAACCATATCCAACAGTTATGTTTTGTTTAATGCTCTTTATGTGTAAATTTGCTCAGTATGTAGTATCCTTGTCTGCATTGCCAGGGAAAATTAAGAGACTTGGCTACTCGCAAAGACCACTTCTTTATTTTTCCTTAGTTGTATTTAAATTTCTTCTTCCCCTTTCTTTGACTTCAAAGTCAAGAGGGCAAACTAGTTACAAATAAAAACTGTTCAAAGTAGTTCAAAATCAGGGTTTAAGTGTTTTATTGATTAATTAATCACATGGTGGTCGTTTATTAATGACACTTAATTGGCAATCACTGAACTGTCCCTTTCAGGATCCATTTGAGCCATACAGCAGACAAACACCATTTTTTTCTGCCTTCCTGTGCCTAATCTCTAAAAGATTAGATACAGTAAGATCTAACCCCTCCTGCTCTCACTTCCCCCAGCACGTAGAGCTCTGTGCCCTCCCACAGCTCCTGTATGTGCTGTAAGCACACATTATGTTCTGTAGCAGTTTGGGCTCCCATTTACTCATCCATCCTGCTCCACCATTAGGAATTTACCATAGAAAGGAGACCTTGAGAGATGACGTAGATGATTTTGAGTGGCTGCCTCCGAGTTCTTTCTTACCTGAATGATGCAGATGGGAGTCTAGAAGTGCCCCTACTTTTCATGATGTGGCTTATTGTATAAAAATAGAATTTAATTGTGAGTAAATCAGTTAATCTTCTTCCTTGCACTTTTGGGGAAAATGAAAGATTTGGCTTACTTTTACCTCCCTCCTACACCTTCCAATGAAAGTCTTCTTGAGTAAATTGCAGGCACCCCAGATTTAGCATTAGTTGTTGTGGCCGTCAACAGCAAGCTCTCAGATTTTGACTGACTTAGAAAAGGGTTGTACTTGAGGTGGAGAATGACGTGTCGTTTATTCTCATAAAAAACACCCCAAAATAAATGCTGAGTAAAAACATTGTCTTCTTTCTCTTGGAGAAGACTATCGAGTTCAAGACCATCAATAGCAACCTCTGATGAGCCTGCCAGAGTACCAGCTAGTTCTTAGTTTACCTCCTCTGAAGTGTGTGCTATTCATAAATGCCCATGTTCCTTTCTTGGGTACTTGATGTGCACTGCTGGCTTGTGTTTATATGTCTTTCCTGACACTTTTTCCTACCTTTCTCCTTAACTGTTCTCTTCATTACAAGAACTAGTGCTACTGAACAGTCATGATTCAGAGTGGTGCCAGGTTTTTAATACCTCAGCAAACATAAAGGTCCAGCCTAGCATGCAAAATATTAGCAGGTTTCTGGCTGAAAGTAAGAAATTTAATAACACTGAAATTTGCAGTCACCGTAGACTCTTAAATTGGATACTAATTTTACACTGTGCTAACTATGTGAGGCAGGAGAAGAAAAATATAAACTAAATATAAAACCTCTCCATCTGGTAATAGAGCGTAGATTTGGAGAACTATTTTTGCACGTGCCCTGCTGTGATTATGAGGTAAATGAGAGTTCTTGACCGTGTTGCTGGGTCTTTATTAAATTTTGTTTGGCAAGACAACGCTTTATGACAAAAGCAGGAACTGTCTCACTGAGCGTGAGTGTAAGTGATGGCCTTTAGAATTTGATAGTGAGTAAAAATAGCTTTATTCAGGATTACATATTTAACAAATGAGGCAGAGTCCTTTTGAAAAATTTTGCCATGTCCTTAAGGACTTCATGCAGTTTTGATGATGACATTCCTAACTATCTAGAGTAAACACTGTTCTTAGGAAGAGTTATTATTTTTCATTAGATTAATTGATATCAGGAAAAAAAGGTTGATACAGATTGATAGTTGAAGAAAATGATGAAAAAACAAGGTCCTGAGTGTGGCAGCTGGCATTTTCATCTTGAGCAATAGTAAAAAAAATCAAGTTAAATGCGGGCTAAAAGAGCCTGTCTGCAGTTTGCATTTGCTCTTGCACCTTGCAGTTTATCCGTGTGCCTCTGCAGAAGCAGAGCTGCCCAAGTGAAGGCGCCTCTTTTCTATGAATAGTCACCTACCCGCTGTAACTAGTATACCATGCTTCTACTTCAGGCAAATAAGTAAAGTATATGACTTATAGCAGAGCGCAGTTTTTCTCCAACTCACCTGCAGCCGAGCTCAAAGTATTCCACAGGCAATGTAGTTATATTCTCTTTTTCTCTGGAGTGGCTGCCTGCCTTCCCTCATTTGCCTCTGCAGCTTAGTTACCAGCTGTGTTTGCAGACTTTCTAGCCAGCTGGTGTGACCTCTTTACGTGCAGCAGTTCTTCTCAGCTTGTATTTAGAGCAGGTTTTGTGCTTGACCCTCTTTGCGCATCTCTTGACTGTGACAGCGAGATGCCAGCTATCTCCAGGTCCTTTTCTTCCTTCGAAGCCTTGCTCATGGCAGGACGGAATGAGGCTCCAGATGGAGAACTTTGCTTGTCACGTATTTTGGTTGCTAGAGCCTTTGTTTTTCAGTCGTGACTGCTTCTGACTTGACCCATTCATGCAAATATGTGTTGAACTAGAGTGGTGGGGCTGTTCTTGCGCTGCGTAGCTAATGCCACCAACTGCTTACATGCCTTGCATTTCATTTGCCTCTTGCCCTTCTGCACAGTGGGAAGGCGGGAAGCAGAATCCTCCATCACTGCAATATTTCATCCATAGGGAATGCACACAGCCTGCACCTCGAGCACAGGAGTGGCTGCTTAGCACGTGAAAGGAGTGGGGAATGGACAAACCCAAAGCTGCATTGCTGCACAGCCGTTTCGCTGCAAACGGCAAAACAAGGCCCAGACATCTGAGTAATAAAGAATAACGAAGAATAATAAAGAGGCTAAAGGAGACACCTCCATGCGGGAGAGGTGGTTTTGTGCATCGGTCCTCAGCTATGCGTTCAGTTGTGTAGCGTGAGAAGTTTATAGTGGTCAGCAGGATAGTTTGGGAGCTCAAGAGAGCCGAGCAGCAAGGCCAATGTGCCTGATCCACAGGGCAAGGCCTCAGCTCCTCCTTACAAGAACTGTCAAAGAGGACTCTCTTGTTCCCTAGCAAGCCTGCTTCAGATCTGGAGAACTGTTGTAGCTACAAAGATGTTTATGGTCAGAAAGGCAGTGGTTGCCTGGACCATGATGCACAGTCTCCATCCTCGGAGATTTGCAAAACATGACTGGGTAAAGTCCTGGGCAGCTTCCTGTCACCTTTTACAGCTGACCTGGCTTTGAAAGAGAAGTTGGAATAGACATCTTCAGACCTTCTGTCCAACCTCAATTATCCTATGATACCATGGTCCTGTGTTATTCATGGAAATAGCAGCTTGTTTTTTAGTCTAGTTTTGCGAGCTTGCTAGGATCTCTGCTTTATATTGCTCTAAATACAGATATTCAGTGACCATAGAAATAAATGTCATGATATCTCGATTGCCTTTCCTAACTACACTGGCCTAAAATTTTATGCTGATGGTAATCATTTTTAAGATATTTTAGTTACCTTGAATGAAAACAAATACATTAAGAACAGCAATAAAAGCCTTCATGTTTCTGCATGTCTTCTGCAGCTTCACCTGTCTAGTGTCTTTGTTATCCCACCCTTAGAGCAGTGCACCTGAAGTAAAGGGGAAAGACAACACAGATTTTCTTAAGATTTTTAACGGTTTCTTATACATTTGGGAATTTTTCTTTTGTTAGAGGAGAACAACTTAGGCTTGTGTATTTTTAGAATAATTTCTCTCTAGTTGATTTAAGATAGAGAAATGGACTGGATGACATTTTAAAATGATTTATAGCTCTGTTTTGCTGTGATTTTAAAGGATCATAGAATAATTTAGGTGCAAGGGAACTGCTCAGAGCAGGGTCAGTTATGAGGTCGGGTTCCTTAGGGCTTCATTCACTTTGGTATCAAAGCTTCCAAGGATGGGTATTTCACAAACTCTCCAGGCAACCTGTTCCAATGCCTGACTGTCATTGCTTTTTCACCTTGAATTATTTGGCTCAAGTAGATAAAACTATTTCCTCGTTCTGTGTTTGTTGATACATTCCAGTTTATAGAAAGGCATAGACTTATGGGAAGGGCACACTGGGAGAGCAGCAGCATTTCACTTTTTTACTGGTGTTTAAACAAGCCAGAAGCTTCTCAGTCTTGTGTTGCATCTCTATTCTTTCCAAATCCCTAGATGTCATGAGGATACTTAAGTTAATGTCTCACATATATGAGGGATGTAATTGGAAAGAAATCAAGAGGGTTCGGGGTCGTTTTTGGTCCTGTCTATGGAAGGATTGTTTTCAGTTATTTTAGCAAGTGTTTTTGGTAATTTTGCTAGCGAGTGTTTTTGCTTTTGTGCTTCCTTGGTCCAGGTCGTGGTGGATCACCATTGAATGCCTTTATGCAATGCCGAATTGTCTCCTGTCGCTTTCAGCCATTACCAAAATAAGCTATTGCACTGTTTGAAATGTTTGAGCAATGCTTTAAAGTAAAAGCTGATGCTCTGAGTTGTCAAAATTATGTATGTATAGAGTACGTAATTAGGAGGTACACAGAACCACAGAGCGGCTGAGGTTGGCAGGGACCTCTAGAGATCACCTAGTCCAACCCTCTGCTCCAGCAGGGACACCCAGAGCACGTGGCGCAGGGTGGCATCCAGGCGGGTTTGGAAGATCTCCAGAGAAGGAGACTCCACAGCCTCTCTGGGCAGCCTGTGCCAGGGCTCTGTCACCCTCACAGGAAAGAAGTTCTTCCTCACATGGAGGTGGAACTGCCTGTGTTTCAACTTGTACCCACTATCCCTTGTTCTGTCACTGGCCACCACAGAGAAGAGCCTGGCCTCATCCTCCCTACAGTGACCCCTCAGGTATTTGAACATGTTGATCAGATCCGCTCTCAGTCTTCTCTTCTCCAGAGTAAACAGCTCTAAGCTACAAAAATCCAACGCAAATTAGTCTTCGAGAAAGTTATTTGACATGAAGAAAATATGTATCTCCCCACTATAGCAGGCTCTTCAATGAGCACATGGGGCGACAGAGAGCCCCTTTGAGCTCTGCGTGCGGTGGGCAAGGCAAGGCACCAGGAATCATGCCAGCTCTGCACGTGCTGTGTGAGGGAGAAGGAAGGGAGAGCAAGTGGGTAGATACGTTGGAGAAAAGACCTGCTGCTGTACAGGAATGTGGGATAAAGAGAGCGGCTCCCCTCTCCGCTTGTCGTGGATCGGTTTGTTGAGGAGCAGCACCCCATCCTGCGCTAAGAGCGCTGCACCGAGCTGCCAGCTCTCGGCACGTTCTCGCTCTACTCCCCTTAGACCTCCTGAGGAGGCCTGACTTGCAGCTTTATTTTCCAGTGTAATGTTCCGGGCCATGGATATTCCTTATGCCTGGCTCCTGCTCTTTAGCTCTCCTTTGTTCCTGTTATTGCTAGGTGTTGCATAATAATAACTTACTACAGTGCTGTATGGCAAAGGCCAAAATAAGGACAACTGTGATAGTCATTGGTCAAAATTTTACTGCTGTATAATGTTTTGACAAAATGCATCCCCTACTGCCCTCTTACAGTTACAGGCTTGCATTACATTCTGGCACGATCTTCATACTGGAATTCATGGGGTCTGTAACCAGCGATAGTTTGGTCTAACTCATTCTGCCAACAGTAATCGCTTCTTTTGTTTGGTTTTAGAGTTGCTTCACAGGCAGCTTCTGGTGAATGGTTCCCTATGAGCCAGCAATGTGCTCTTGCAGTAGAGAAGGTTAGTGGTACCCTGGGTGTATTAAACAGAGTGATGCCAGAAGGAGGTGGAGGGAGGACCTTCATTTCTGCTCACCACTGTTGAGGCCACACTTGCAGTGTGGGGTTCCCAAGAAAAGAGAGACAGAGATGTCCTGGAGCAAGGGGCCACAGGATGAGGATGGGATTGGAGCATCTGAGACAGGTGAGGCAGCAGGAACTATGAAGGCTCAGGGGGGATCTTATGTGTATAAGTATCTGAAAGGGGGTTACAAATAAGACAGGGTCAGAGTATTTTTGGTGATGCTCAGAGAACTTCTAGAAAGGGTCCAGTGTAGAGCAACAAAGATGACTAAGGCTCTGCAGTGTCGATTGTATGAGAAAAGACTAAGCGAGCTGGGCCTATTTAGCCTGGAGAAGAGAAGATTGAGAGGAGATCTGATCAGTGTGTATAAATACCTGAGGGGAGAAATGTAGGGAGGATGGAGCGAAACTCTTCTCCGTGGTGGCCAGTGACAGGACAAGGGCTAATGGCTACAAGCTGAAACACAGGCAGTTCCACCTCCATGTGAGGAAGAAATTCTTTCTGACAGAGCCCTGGCACAGGCTGCCCAGAGAGGCTGTGGAGTCTCCTTCTCTGGAGATCTTCCAAACCCCCCTGGATGCCACCCTGTGCCACATGCTCTGGGTGTCCCTGCTGGAGCAGGGGGTTGGACTAGATGGTCTCCAGAGGTCCCTTCCAACCACTCTGTGATTCTGTGAATAAGCAACAGGCACCAACTGAAGCACAAGAAAGTCCATCTGAATCTAAGGAAATCATCATCATTTTACTGTGAAAATGATGGAGAACTTAGGTTACCCAGAGAGGTTGTGGAGTCTCCTTCCTTGGAGACATTCAGAAAATGCCTGAACAGGGTCCTAGGCCATATGCTGACCTTGCTTGAGCAGGGAGCTTGGACTGCATGGTCTCCTGTGGTCCCCTCCTCAGGAAGGGACCCTTCTGCCATTCTGCGTGATTTCAGTGCAGTCTGTTGTGTAACTTTCCAAGAAACTTGGAAAGCAGAAACCTCTCTCTCTAGATTTGCAAGTGTTGATTGAGTAACTTGTGTCCTGGGGGAAGAGGACAGGGACATGTTCCACTCGAGGTCTGAATTAGAGTGCTGCTCTCTCTAAGGGCAAGAAGTATTTATTTCCCTAGTGTCTGGTGTAGCTTTAGACCCCAGGCTGATTGTCTTGTTTTGAATTACATGTAATGAAGAATGCTTGTTTATTTTTTCATCATTACAACAGAAATCAGCAAGTGCTGCTGCTTGCTTAAAGTCTTTTTGTGATGTAATTTATTAAACAACAAGTGTGTGTGTTTGAAGACAAAAAAAAGGACAAACGAGATCATGGTGTGTATGCCTTCATTAGTCTGCAGATCCAAAATAGCTCTTGCTTGATGAGTTTCTTTATTGAAACCCAACTGCAAAGAATATGGCTGTACTACAAAGGGGCTCAAAGATTAAGCCTTTTACTAGCATAATAATTAATCTTATTGTAATGTATCCTCGCTGTTGCCTTGGAGATATCTGAATGTTTCTTTTATTATTCTTTTCAGGGAAATTCGAATGGCATTGCTACTGTGGATGTTTCAGCAGGGTTTGTGGGACTGGACAGTTATGTAGAGATACCAGCGATCTTCCTGACAGCATTTGCCACATATGCAGGACCTCTGCTTTGGGCCATCCATCTGCTGTGCTACCTAAGTTCTGAAGTTAGCAGGTAATCATGTGTAGAACTAAGCTAAGGCTCCTCTATATACTTCAGGTACAGGCATCCATCCATGTAATGTAGTTTTCTTCACCGATTTTTCTCCTTGGGAGATATTTTTCCATGGAGAAAATGTCAATTCTTTTTTGATATGAGTTTATACTGCCCCAGTATTTATGTTTCTTTTTGTCTGCAGAAGTTTTGCTCTGGGATATATGTGTATGTTTTGCTACTTTTGTTTTTTTAATGGCTTCTGAGTCTAATGTACTGTTACTATGGTGTATTGTAACAAGGAAAAATATTAAGATGATGCCTGAAAATGTTCTTCGTGATGCCTATTAAATATAAGACCTGAAAAGAATAAATATAAGACCTGAGATGGGTTTTTCTTAGTAATGGAATAGAATTCTAATTTCACTGGTGTGCTGTCCTTTGTGAACAGTTGTGATTACTTGTGGCACAGAGGCACGCAACATTCTATTAAAAAGAACAAATCTGTCTTACAGTATAGGCTAGCTGTTATTGCAGGCATTTGTAGCTAAAATATTTGTATATTTGGGCCTTTGGGTGTCGTGTGTCAAAGGTGTGTTAAAGAACATAAAATGAATTGCTGCATTTGGAATTTTAGGAAGAACGGTAGGAAAGATGTTCATGAAACCTGGAGTGTGTGTGTAAACATACTCTTTCATCTTGCAAGTTTAATTCATCATCCATGACACTATTGCTGAGAGAAGCAGTGTGCTAAGAGAGATAGGAGCTATAAATTCAGTAGTCTACTCTATCAGTCCCCAAATGTAAAACATTGATATATTTTCAGTGAAATTACATTTGTCAGTGACTAGATTTTTACCATCCCAGAGCTTTCACTAGTCTGCTACAAGTGTTTTCTTCATTACTGCAGAACTTAGAGTTACCCTAATATTTTTTTTTTTGATGAGAAGCAAAACATTTTTAGGAGGTGTGGCAGGTGGGATTTTAAGCATTATTCAGGCATGTTTAGCTCATCATAACTCTTTGGCTTTTGCATTATCATGCCTTGTAGACACATTTGGTTCCTGTTTATCTATGAAGCCTCATGCCTCGTGCTTTTTCTTATCTAGCTTTTCTTTTCTCCTCTTCCCTGTTTGTCTTTGGCTATGCCTAATGATGAATTTATGTTGGAACATACGTGTTTACCAAAGGCTCAGAGAGGTGAGATCCACAGAAGACCTGTCTGCATAGAGTAATGGGAGTTTTCAAACCAGAAAGGACCTGTTCTAACAGGATAAATTTCTGCAAATCCATTGCGTCTAACACTCTTTATTAACGGGCTGTAGGGACTGCTCCTTATTCACGGATTTGCTACGTCTGCCCAACTGCTCTGTAGAGACACCAGGCTCCCTCCACTCAGCTTCAGTGGAGCCCTGTGCTCTGCCACAGCACTGTAAAGCACTCGTGTAGGCTGGGAATGTGACCTCCTGTTTTGAGACCATCTTTGATCTTACCTAGACTGACACTGTCTAAGTATTGGTCTTTGTGTGGAATACGTCTGAAATCCATGCTTTGATCTGTTCATTCTCGTGTCTTTGGCTTTAAGTGGAGTACATGTGGAATATACAAACTACTGATGTTTGGATTTACATAACCACAGAAACTCCTTTCTTGAATTATCCATGCTACCTCATGTCCTGACGCTAAACTCATTTTCATCTCTTCGTTTTAGCTTTAGTTACTGTTTTGTTCCATCTGCCAGTTGTTTTCCAAAGTCTTCAACCTTTCTGCTTTCTACTCTCTTTTAAAGAATGACTATTTTCACAGAAAAGCCCCTTCCTCTTGTCTTCCAGTAAGTGTGACCCAATTCCCTGGTTATCCCTCCCTTTTTATTAACCTTCTGTTTTTCACAGTGAATTCCTTTATTCCTCTTTTCAGCTCCACCACAGTCTTTTTAAGAGTGTTTGGTGGTTCTGTGGGTTACATTCATATTCCTGTGTTTTCTTTAAACTGTCCCACTCTCCATCTTTCGTTATTGCTCTGCAGATCCTTTGCATTTAGCTTTTTGCTCTTGCATAGAGGAGTGCAAGCACAATGGTGTAGGTGCAGTACCACTGTGTGGGGAAGGGAGTCAATAAAAGCTACCTAATGCTTTAAAGGGCCAAGATTTTAGTTTTACTGAAACCCCAGATGGTAGGCTGTGATTAGCATACATTTAGGAACTTACAATTAAGAGAAAGCAGCACCATACAGCATATTTTTAAAGCTGTTACAACAAAGTAATCAAAAATTTTATGTAAGCTATTCTAACAAAATAATTGAAATCTTTTTGTAGCAACATCTTTAAGGATCTGTATATGTTTAGTATTTTTTCAAATGTGTCCCTTAGTAGTGTTGGTTATTCTTGTGTTGTTTTCTTGGTTGAGTTATTGCAGACTAAAAGCTCAGCTAGTAGCTTTGCCAGGTACAGTGCTGGTTTAAACTGCTCTCAAGTGGGCAGCTGTGACCTGAAATAGCCACATCACTTACGTAAGTAAATCCCATTGAGCAGCTTGTGTCCACAGACATTTTAAGATTTATTTGGGTCAGCTGGTAAGGTGGTTTCCTCTGTTCTAAACAACGCTGGACTAAAATCTTTCAAATCTCTAGGACTTGTTTAAATTGAAATTTTTTAGTGCTCAGGGCTTTGTCCTGCACACCTTTCCTCCTACCCTTGTGTTGGTTGTTGCTGGGTGTCTGATTGTGTCCTTTCTTTGCTTTTACTGCTTGGACCCAAAGCAGAAACTGCGGAGCCGTAGGTCAGCTGCATCAAGTGATCCCTTAAAAGTGGGGAAACTTGAGCTTGTAAAACAGCAGCTGAATGCTTTAAAGTGTTCATACAAGCTTCTTACTAACTCTTTCATAAGCAGTATACATTGGTCCTCCCGAGGATAAAGGCCCAAATCTCCAGCCTCTGGGGCATCAGCCAGTCCAGTCCTCCTGGTCTAAGTCCTGGTTTAAGTCCTGCAGGTGTTAATGCTGAAGGTGCAATTCAACATTTCTTTCTGAACCCATCATTATTTTACATAAGTAGTTGTTAATTCCTTTCTTTCTACCCCTCACCCCCTGATGAGTTGATAAAAAAAAAATTGACAAAGGATTGTTTACAATTAAGAACACACTACTGCTGCTTTCTATGGAATGATAATACCTTCTGTCAGTTGCACTTACCAGGAAACTAGCGCTCTGGTTAAAATAAAACATACGAAAGAAGCTACCATCCTGTTCCCATGTGTGATAGTCTGGAGTGATTCGAAATTGGGATGGGGTTTTATTGCTACAAGCTGGCAGAATATTAAATTCATTTTGACACCTCCTGAGGTCTTTGTAAAGTGTTGGGAGAAGTTGTGAGCACAGAATTTATAAATATGGATTATCTTTGCTTTACAGAGATAGAGGTAAGCACTGAAGGAGATCTGGAACTTAAAGCTTGCCTTTTTTGGCAGAGTTGGCGTATCTATCATAAAGTTTGTTTTCAAGTGACAGCCCTAATCAGGAACTCAGGCTCCGCTGTGCTTGCTACCGCCCAAAGGCTTTGCCAGAGTAGTGCAGGCAGCTTTAAATGGTCTGGTTGGTGCTGTGTAGTGCCACTGCTACAAGATTACCACTGATAAAACTGATAGCTTAAAAAGGAAACACTTCAAGTAAGTACGGAAGGCATGTTTTCTAGTTAGTAGGTGTTCTTCGCTTTGTGGGCAGTCTTAAACTGAATGTAAAGAGTTTTGGGGTTATATTTTTGGTTTCTGCCACTATTCCTATGTTATTAGAGTTTTGCTGCTTTCTTCCTTTTGCTTTTTTGGTGTCCCTTTAACCCATAGCAGTATGTTCAATTGCACGTGGCTTAGTGGCCAAACAGCCTCACAGCTTTCCTTGTATCTGCAGAGCTTTGAGCTGCTGCGTATTCTACTGAGGGTGCAGTTGCTCGGTGCTAGATTACTGTAAAAAAGCTGCAGTATTTGACTTCTGCTCTTGTCTGGAACCTCTCTGTCCTGAGACAGTGCCTTTTTTTGGCATTATGGGCAGGTAGATTTGCCAAATGTTGCTTACATAAAGTAGTTTATTAAACATAATATACACATAGGCTTATTGGATCAATAAGCAGAGCAAACAGCTATGATGCTAGGCTGGACTTCTTCAGGCAGAAATTTCGGGCCTGCTGATAAATAAACCAGTGTTTATTCAAATAATACTGTTGATTTAGGCAAGATCTGTACTCTAGAAGAACAGAGAGAGGCTCTGAAGGACTTTTTAAGAAGAGGCTAAATTATATCCTCTGTGAGTGAACTTCCAGCCACGCTTTTTATTGTAATGAAATGAATCTGTACCATGAGCACTGCCCGCCTCGAGATCCAGCTGCGCACGCGCACCGGGGCTTGTCACTGTTGTGCTGGTGATAACACTTCTCCTAATCCTGCCTTCAGCAAGAGAAGGTGGGTCACTAACAGCCCCAGCGAGCAGCCTCCGCTCGTCTGCCTGAGTGTTCCAGGCCTGAGGAATTGGAAAATGTTAATACACAATTAATAGGGCTGGTAATGGGTTGGCAGTGACCTCTTCTAAGGTAAAGCATATATCTGTGCTCAGCTTTGGGTTAGTTTGCTGAAGTGGTGTCCTTGGAGCACTCCACGCTGAAATGATAACCCAGTTTCAGACAGCCATCTATTACTTATTTGCTTCAAAAGTTATCCTTACATATAGACAGCCATAAGTTCTTCTGCTAACCAGCAGCTGCTTGTGCCATAAAGAAGGCCCTTTTCTTTGTCTCACACATCCCACCTCTCGCACCTTCCCTCTGCATCACACGCTCTTTCCCCCTCTGTATCCCCCCAGCCGGTGCTATTTTCTATGCTGATTCTCTCATGCACCGCCCCTCCTCCTCCTTTTTTGTGCTGTCCCGCTCCATTTCCCTATCCTGTGCTGTCCTGCGTTATCTCTTGCATGCGTTGCCGCTCCATAATAGGCTTTCTGTCTCCCGAGTGCCCTTTCTGTCTCTTGCTTTCTCTCCCCAGTCGCCCTTTTCCTCTCTTGCCCTTGTTTGTGCTGTCCCGCTCCTTCGCATCTGCTTTTGCCTGCACACACTTCCCCTCTCTCTGGTGCTTTTTCTCTCTTTCTCGTTTGTGCTTTTCCTCTGTCTTTCCTCCCTCCCTGTGACTTGCGTTTCTTCAGCCTAGCAGACTGTCCCCTATATCTCTCACATTTTCTGTGTCTTTCTCCTGTTCTTTCCATGTTCCTCTCTTCCACATTGCCTCTCCTGTGGTTTGTTCTGTGTGCTATCCTTCTTCAGCCCAGCCCTTCTTCTTTTCCTCCCTGTCCCCTTTTGCCCCTGGTCATGTTGGTTTCCCCTCACTGTTGCATGTTTTCTGTGTTTTTTGCCCTTTTCTGTCTCAGGCTCTTTGCCTCGTGCTTATCCTTTTATGCCATCTCATGTCCTCTCTGTTGGTCTCTCTCTCTTGATCTCTCAAACCTTCCCCCTCTTTCTTGCATCTATTTTCCTTCTTGCACTTTTCATCTCTCCTGTTTTCCCTCCTTCTCCCATGCCCTTTCCCTCTCTCTTGCTGAGCTTTTTCTCTCTCATGCTATTTTCCAGTGTCCTGCACTGTCTCTCTCCTTTTGATGCTTTCCATCATTCTTTTGCTGTCGTGCTTCCCTGCCACCCGTTTTCCCTCTCTTTCCTCTCCCATCCTTTCCCTCTTTGTCTCACGTGCCTCTATGTCACATACTCTCCATATGTCTCACATGCTGTCCCTTTCTCCTTCGCATGTTTCCCTTGCTCTTTTTGTCTGTCACGGGAGCTCTTTTCCTGTCTCACTTGATCCTTCTCTCTTGTGTGCATTTTCTGTCTCTCTTGCATGCTTTCCTTCCTACTTCCTCATGCCTTCTCCCTCCTGTTGTTTCTCTTTTTCCTGTTCTTCCCGCTCACCAGTTTTAGAGCTTCCCTCTTGTGTGAACTGTCCCACTCCTGTGTGTTCCTCCTCCTTCTCTCTCATGATTTCTCTCTTGCCATTTCACACAGCTTCTCTGTCCACCCTGTACATGCATTTCCCGTATCTCTCATGTATTTCTCCTTTCTGTTGCACTCTTTCACATTCGTAGTCTCTCAGCAGTAGTCTCTCCTAGTTCAGCATGTGCTTTCTTTCTCCCATGTACTTTCCCTCTGACTTGCTCATGCATTCTCTCTCTCTACTTCTTTCTCTTCCTCCCTCTGTCTTTTCCTTCCACATGCATTCTCTGTCTCTCTCACATGCATGCTTTACCTCTACATTGCTTTGCAGGTTTTACCTTTCTGACATGCTTTTTGTCTTGTGCAGTTTGCCATTCTCTTTTCCTTTGCTTTTCCCTCTTGATCTCACACACTTGTCCCATCTTGCACACTTCCCTCTGTTGTGCTCTTAGCTGCTTGTGCTCTTGTGCAGCTTCCCTCCAGCACTCTCCCTCTTTTGAACTCTCTGGCTCTTGCATGCGCCTTCCTGCTGTCTCAGACATCCTTGCTCTTTCCATCTTCTCTGATCTCTTGGTCCTTCTCCCTCTTTTCTGTATGCTCCTTCTTTCATGTGCCCTTTACCCCTAATGCTCCTTCCCACTCGCTGTCTTGCGCTTTCCCTTTTTCTCATTTCCAACTGCATTTATTCCCCTTGGTTTCTCTCTGTCCTTTTCTCTCATGTTCTTTCCATCTCACTGTATCAAACGCTCTCTTTCATGTTTCCTTTCTCTCTCTCGCATGTGGGCTTTCTGTCTGTCATCTTTGCCCTTTCCCTGTCTCTTGCTCCTCCCCTGCTTTGTGCACTTCTTCCCTTGGGCACTTTTCATCTCTCCTGCACGCTTTCCCTCTGCCTCCCCTGCAGTTCTCCTCGCCTGTGCCTGATGTTCCTGCCTCTGCCTCAGCTGTCGCCCTTTTCCATGCTCCTCCTTTCTGTCCTGGGCTCGCTCATGTCTTCTCTTGCACATTTCTCCTCTCTCACACATCTTGAACATCCTTATAATGTGTCTCACGCATGTTCTTCTTCTCTTTAGGGTATTTTCCTCTCAAGATGGAGGTTTTTCCTGTCTCTCAAGCACTTTCCCTTTTGTTCACTTGCTCATTCTTTCTTTGCTTCTCTGTTATGCTCTCCCTCTTTGTTGAATCTCTTAAGACCTTCTTTTCAGTGTTAATTTTCTCCCTCTCTCCCTCTCTTACATATTTTATCTTGCACCCTTGTTTTGCCTGCAGATATTTTCCCTTTTTCATGTTTTCTCTCCAACATGCCTTTTTCCTTTCTCCCATGCGCTTTCCCATTTTTCACACTGTTTCTCTCTCCCAGGCATTTTTTTGTCTCACTCTAGCATGTTTTTTCCCTCTCTTGCATGCACTTTCCTTTTCTCATGCTCTTTCTCTCACCCTTTTCTGTTTCTCATTTGCTTTTCCTCTTACTTTCTTACACTTTCTCTCTTGCATGCACTCTTACTTCTTTGCTGCCATGAGTTTGCCCTCTCTCATTTGCTTCCTCTTTTTCTTCTCTCCTGATATTCTCTCTTTCAGCTTCCCTCTCTATCTTTCATGCACTCTCTTGCCCTTTCTCTTACACTCCTTCCCACTTGCTATCTTACACTTTCTCTTTCCTCTGGGGCTTTTGATAACTCTCCTGCTGACTGGTTTGTCTTTATTTTTCTCCCTTTCCCTTCAGTTCTTTCCCTCTCTGTCACACACTTTTCCTCTCTCATGTTTCCCTTTTCCATGTGTGGACTTTCTGTGTGCCATCTGTGCTCTTTCTGTCTCTGCCTCTCTCTCCCAGTCTTTTGTGTCCTGTTGTGTACTTTTTGTCTTTGTCATATGCTTTCCATCTCTCCCTTAACATGACTTTCCTACTTTCCTCCTCCTTGCTCATGGTTTCTGCCTCCCTCTCCCTGTCCTCTTGCATGGTCCTTCTTACATCTTGGGCTTTTTTTTTCCCCTCTCCTACACTTTCTCATATGCTTAGTCTCAGCTTCTTGTGCACACTTCTCGTGTGTTTTCCTTCTTTGCACCATGTGTTTTCCCCTCCTGTGTGGCTGACGTGTTTTGTGTCTCTTGCACGTGCTTTCCAGCTCATTCTCTCTTACTCTCTTTCCTCTCTCTTGTTCCTTTTCTCTTTCTTGACTCTCTGGAGCCACTCCACTGTTATGCATGTATTTTCCCTCCCTCTCTCTTTCTCTCTCTTGCTCCTATTTTCTCTTGCGCGCTTATTCTCTTGCAGATGCTTCTCTTTCTGTAATGCAGTTTTCCTCTTCCCTCTTCCTTGATTTTTTCTAGTCATGCTTACTGGTGTTTCCATCTCTCCTAATTTTACGAGTTTCCTGTTTCTTTCCTCCACTTTTTCTCTTGCCCTTTCTGCCTCTCTTGCAGTGCCTGTTGCATTTCTTTAACACTCCTTTCCATCTGCTGTCTCAAACTTCCCTTCTCCCTCTTCCCCTTTCACACCCCTGCTGACTTATTCTCCCCGTTTCTCTCTTCTTCTCCCTCTTTTTTTCTTACCTCTTGATCCTTTCTCTCTCTCTTTCCATATGAGCCTTTTTTTCCTGTTTCCTGCTGCTGATGACAAAGCTGGGAGGACGTCTCATCTGTGTTCTCTTCCTCTCTCTCTCACTTTTCCCCTCTCCTGTGCACTCATTGCATCTCGCTCATGCATTTTGTCTCTCTCACGTGCTTTCCCTGTCCTGCAGTTTTCATTTGCCTCATTTCTGTTCTCAGTTTTCACTTCTCCCTCTCCTCCTCCATTTCTTTCCCTCGAACTATCCTCTCTTCCATGCTCTCTATCTTGTGCCTTCTCTTGCATGTTTTTTGTCTCTTACACTCACCTGCACCTTCTGCATGCCTCTGCTATCTTTTTCAGATATTTTCCTTATCTCTGTCTTGCATTTCCCACCACAGGGTGGATTTTTCCATCTCACTCTGGCACACTCTCCAGCTCATTGCCTTACTCATTGCCTCTTGCTCTTCTGCTCTTTGCCTTTCTTGAAACTCTCCGGCCCTTGCTTTCTTGCGCTCATGTTTTCACACTGCCATGTGTTTTTCTCACACTTTCCCTTCATTAAATGCTGCCCCTTTTGTCACATGCATGCTTTCCCTTTCTAGTATTTTTTCCCCCTTTCTCTTTCTCTGTCATGGCACTTTCCCTCTCTGTGTGTGTTTTCCCAGGCATTTTCTCTGTCTTGCCTGTGTTTTCCATCTGTCACACACGCTTTCGCTTTCAGGTGCTCTTTCTTTCACCATTTTCTCCTCTCTTTTATGCTTTTCCTCTTGCTTGTGCTTTCTCCCTTGCATCCATCTCTCGTCTCTCCCGTGTGTGCCCTTTCCCTCTCCTCGAGCTTTCCCTCTGTGGTTCCTCCATTGGTGCACTTTCCCTCGCTTTGCAAGCATTTTCTTCCATCTCACACATGCTTTCTGTCTTTAGATTGCTTTTCTTGTCTGTCACGTGCTTTCCTTCTCTCCCTCCTGCTTTCCCTCTGTCATGCGCGTTCTCTCTTGCCTGTTCCCTTTCTGTCACTCTGTCACTTTCTGTTTCTCTGTTTTCCTCCTGTTTTGTTCTCTCCCTCTCTATCACGTTCCTTCTATTTCTCGTTTCTTTCCCTCCCTTTCTCTCCCATGTGAGCTTTCTGTTCCTTTGTATCTGCTCCTCTCCTCTCTCACTGTCTTCACGCCCCCCCCCGCCGTTCTTCCACCGTGTGTGCTCTCTCACGTGCCTTCTGAAGCCCTCATGTTCTCTCCTCTGCTTTCCCTCCTGCTTGCTCATGCTTCCCCGTGTGCTTCCCTCCAGAGCGCTTCATCTTCCTTTCACACTATCTCGTGAGCTCCTCCTCCTCCTGTTCTTTCTCTCTTGGCCTTTCTTTGTGCTTTCTGTGACGCCTCGTGTGTATCTCCTGCATGCTTCTCCTTTTTCAGTAATGTTTGTATTCCTTCTCTGCCTTCTGCAGTTTCCCGCTTGGTGGTGGTGGCTTTTCCTGCCTCTCTTGCTCTGTTATGCACTTCCTTCTTTCTCATTCTCCCTCTCTTTCTGCTTGCTGGTTCTTTGCCTCTTTCTTAAATGTCTTTATGAGCCCTCCTTTTCTCTCGCATGTGTTTTCCCTTGGTATTGAATGATCTCACATGCATTTTTGTTGTCTTGCACATTTTCCTTCTCCCTCCCGTTCTGTTTCCTTTCCTGTTTCATGCTGTCTTTCACTTTTTATGTCTTGCTTAGTCTCTCTTTTTGATCTCCTGAATTTCCTCTTTTGTCTTTCATGTGAACTTTTGTAGATGTTGTCTCTTATGTGCTTTCTTGCACACTTTCTGCTCCCCCATAGCCATTTCTTTCTCTCCTCTTTTTCTCTGCTACTTGCTTTTTCCCTCTCTCTTGTGGTCCTCTCTCGTGTAGTTTTGCTCTACATACATGTAGTTTCTCCCTTTTGTGCTGCTTCTCTCTCTTCTCACTGTTCTCTCTCTTCTCAGTCTTTTCCTCCTGCTGTCTTTTTCTGGCACTGTAGTTTTCTCTGTTTCTTGCACACTTTTCCTCTCTCTGTTTTAGACTTTTTCTGTCTCTCATGTTCATGCTGTCCTACAGTCATGCTTTCTCTCACATTTGCATGTGCTCTTAAGAGCTTTTTGGCTCTTATAGGTACTTCTCTCTCTTTTGCATGCTTTTTCCCTCTCTTGGGCTTTCTGTCAGGCTTTACCTTTCTCTCACATGTATTTTCCCTCTTTTGAGAGTGTGCTCCCCTTCTCCTTTTGCTTTTCCTCTTCTGTGTGCCTGCCTTTTCTCTCATGCACACTTTCCTTCCCTCCTTGCTCTCTCTTGAGTGCGTTTGCTCCTACTGGCTCGTGCTTTCCCTTGTGTGCTTTTCTCTCTCCCGTCTTCTTTCCCCCTCTCATGTGCTTCCCATCTTTGTGTGCTTTCTTTCATACACTTTCTCTCCTGCTTTCTCTCCTTCTCTTTCCCCTGTAGCATGTATTTTCTCATGCTTTCTGTCTTGCTGTTGCATGCTTTCCCTCTTCCTCTCCTGCAGTCTCTCCCTCTCTCTCTCACACACATTTCTCCCTCTTGCAATTTCCTCAGGTGTTTTCTCTCTCTCTCTCCCACTCTTTCACTCTAACCTTTTCTCCTTGCTCTTCTGTATGCTTTCTCACACTCTCAGGCACTCTGTCATGAGCTTTCCCTCTCTCTCCCTCTTTTCTTTTTGCTCTCTTGCTTTTTCCTTCCTTCCTGCATTCTAGAATTTTATCCTTCTTGGGTGTGAGATTTCACACTCTTACATGGACTTTTCCTCTCTCAGGAACTTTGCCCTGTCTAGTGATTTCCCTATGTCCCTTGCTCATGCTATTGCTTTTTCTCTCGTGCTTTTCCCTCTCCCACACATGCTTTCTTATTTCTCTCATTTGTGTTTTCCCTCACCCTCCCACTTTTTTTGTGCTGTTTCCATTTCTTTTTCAAGCTTCCTCACTCTCTGTCCTAAGTAGTTTCCTTTTCTCTTGCATGCTCCTTCCCTGTCTTGTTGGTACTCGCTGCCCCAGGCTTTTCTTCCTGCACTTTCCCCCTCTCTGGCATCCATTTATTTCTCTCCCTCTCTCTCTGTCTCAGATGATGTCCCGCACTGTCTTGCACAGTTTCCCTTTCTCTTGCACAGTTTCCCCTGCACACTCTTTGCCTCTCCATCTCTTACATCTGATCGTTTCCCTTTCTCTTGTGTCACACTTTCCCTCTCTTTGTGTTAAACCTGCCCTCCCTCACATGCTCTTCAGCTTCCTCTCTGGTTTATTCCCTCTCTCTCTTGCTGTACCTCTTTTGCTTGTATTGACTTTCCCTCTTTGTAACACTGTCTTTATCTGTGTCGCATCATATCTGTGATGCCTAGTACGTCCCATTCCTTTCCTCATGTGAGGATATGCTTTCCCACCACTCTGACCTTGCTCCTTCCTTCTTTTTTAACTATCTAAAACATCCTGTCTCTCAATCATGCACTTCCCCTCTCCTGTGTACACACTTTTCCTCTCTCTCTGTCTCCATGTCTTGCAGTTTTCCGTGTCCTGCAGTTTCCCTGTCTTGCACATTGCCCTTTCCTCTCTAGTGCACATGTGCTCTCCTCTCTTCTTGCACTTTCCCCATGTCTTTAGAGCACTTTCCCATTTCTCCTGCATGCTCCCCAGCCTGTGCATACTCATGTGCCCATTACTCATGTGCCCATCCCCTATCACTTTCTCTCCTGCATGCTTCTCGTCTTTACTCCTTTGCTTTTCCTCTCACATGCTTCCTTCTGCCTTGCTTTGCCCGTCTCTTTCCTTTGCTTGTTGTATTTCCTTCTGTTGATATTTCCATCTTACTCTTTTTCCCTGTACATCTCCTTCCCTCTTGCTTTCTGTGTTTTCACTTTATTTTCCTCTTGCTTTTCTTCCTGCTTGCTTTCTTTCCTGTGGTTCTACTGTCCTGCCATACACTCTCTCTTCCTCTCAATAACTCTTTCCATCTCTATCTTGCTCACTTTATTTTTCTCACTTTTTTCCACTGTTTCATTTGCATTTCCTCTCGCTCTCTTTTCCTATTCATCTACTTTCTGCCTGTCTCTGTTTCCCACTTTTTTTCTCTCTCACTTTTGGTCTTTTTCCTGCTTCTAATCCCGCTCCCCCAGCTCTCTCTCTCTAGTCTGTTCTTCTCGCTCCCTTTGTCTCTCCTTCCCTCTGCCTGTTTCTTGTTTGCTCTCTACCTCTATTTCTCTCTACTCTCTCCATCCCTTTTCTTGTATGTTCCTTTCCTTTTCTCTGTCTGCTCCTCTGCCTGTCTTTGCCTCTATCT
>NW_010578806.1:276745-306432 GCF_000705375.1 Tinamus guttatus | reverse complement strand
GAAGAGGAGTGCATTTTCTTGCTGTGATTCTGAAAACAAAAAGCTTATATAGCTAATAACACATGTATTAGGATTGCTGATGATCTTTTTATCTCATATTTCAGACACAGCTAGTTTCAGAAAACAGCCCTCTTTTTTAATCAACAGCAGCCGCATTAATAATGGGCCATATTAATCACTAATAACGATTTTTGGGGGGAATTGTGTAACCACAGAATTTTCGGTATTCTGATCATGTAAGACTGTTCAGCTGGAGAAAAGACTACTGGATCTTGGACGTTGTTCACTGTGACCTGTTAAAAGTATTTGAAAATCAAGTATTTTTCTAATAAATTGGGGTTTTTTTCCACTGCCAAACGCTGAATATTTAGGGTGTTTTGTGTTTGCGGGTGCGCACGTGTGACCTTTCTGCCGTTATCCCTGTTTTCCTAGCTATGTGTTGCCTGGCAACAGTGTGGGCATTGTGGCCGTCCTCTCCGCGCGGTTCCTCAGGCAGTTCCTGACGCCTCCATCCCTAGCACGGGATGGACGCGATGGGATCCGCGCGGTTCCTCGGGCAGTTCCTGACGCCTCCTCCCTGGCTCTGATACAGGATGGACGCCATGGGATCTGCGCGGTTCCTCAGGCAATTCCTGACGCCTCCTCCCTCGCTCTGGCATGGGATGGACACCATGGGATCCGAGCGGTTCCTCAGGCAGTTCCTGACACCTCCTCCCTGGCTCTGATACAGGATGGACGCCATGGGATCCGCGTGATTCCTCAGGCAGTTCCTGATGCCTCCTCCCTCTCTCTGGTACGGGATGGACGCGATGGGGCTCCTCCAACGAGAGGGGCTACCATGCACAGGTGGAAAGGTTGGCACTTGCTCCGGGGGTGTATCGTCTTACTGCAGGGTTTCTTGCGATGTTCACAAGATCTTTTATTCCTTAGCTCTCCTCATTTATTTACTGGCGTATCTGTTGGGAATTTTGTAGAATACTGGACCTGTAGCTATAGACCCTCTTAGTCTAGGGGCCCTAACAGTCCGTGACACATGCATGACAAAACTGTTTTGCCTTCTGTTAACTTTCGTGGTATTGTCCCCTTTCTTCTCTGAAATTTAAGGGTGTTCATATCGTATCCAGAAGAACATAAAAAGCCCCCATCCCGTTTTGACTCAGAGTTGTTTTTTATACCCAGTGACAGAGCCAGGTTCAGTTGGTTGTGGCCACCTCAAACTACTGCAGATTTGCCGGATCACCACTGATTAGCGCAGCTCACTGCTACCCATCGCCTTTCACCTAACCCACAACAGCCCTAAAAATCCTGTGTGATGAAGTCTGAGCAAAGAAAGACTTGCAAGTCAACTCGGCCTCAGTGAGAGCTTCAGTGGCTCTTCCAGGAGACCCTTTCCCAGCCCAGGAAGGGTCTGCAGGAGGGATTGCTCAGAGCACCTGGTGCCTGACTCCTCACAGGAGAAGATGAGCGAGGAGAGCGCGGTGCATGTTGCACTCCTCAGATTTATCAGGGCCTTCGATGCGGTCTGCTTAGAGCCGATGGGGTGAGCTGTGGGTCAACACACCAGAGGGCTGGCAGAAAACGGGCTGGACCCCTGGGCTCCGAGTTTTGCCCGCGGTGCTGTGATGTGCCATGGTTGGCCAGTGAGCAGTTGTGTGACTCGTGGGGCAACGCTCGCCCCACAGCTGCCCAACATCTTTCTTAACAAGCTAGGTGAAGCCATAGAGGGCATGGACTACAAACCCAGGGCTGATCCGAAAGGGGGATCGCAGCGGGAGGTAGGGCCACCCTTTGGAGCCGCCTCGTCAGCATGGAGGGAAGGGCTGGTGGCACCTCCTGGAGCTTCTGCGTGGGTGATGCGTAGCCCTGCTGCGGCTGGGGCAGAGGGTCCCGCTGGGCAGCAAGGCAGACGAGTCCTTGCACAGCCCAAACACCTCGGGAGCCCGTGACCTGGCTGGCAGAGCGAGCACAGCGGGGCTGGGTACCTGGGCTCTCCTCTGCTTCGGCACCGGCGCGTAGGAGGACCGGTGTTTCCAGACCGGCACAGAGACCTTGTGCCTGTGTCACCGGCTGGTCCACCTTGGAGTTCTTTGTTGTTCACCATAGTTAGAAAGAAGTAGGATTTAATGCGTTCAAGTGCAGGCCTCCATCAGGGAAGCATAATGTTTAGCAACTTGTTTGCACTCAGCTGCCCCCTTTAATCCTCTTCACTCTATTTTAGCATGCTTGTTCCTTCCCAATCCACCTTGATTCTTCCTAAATCCTTCCCCTAGACCTCCAACAGGAAGTCTCACATGTCCCCTTGTTCCCGTTAAAAGCATCCTGCAATTCCTGCAATAAGTTTTGCACAGTCCCCACAAGCTCTTTCCCCTGCACCCCGTAAGGAGGAACCTTCCGTCTTAGTCTGCGGGGCCTTTCAGGAGGGAACAGTTAACCCATCCCGGTGGCTTTCCTTCCCTCCAGGGTCAATGGTGGGGACTGGGACTCCTCAAAGTGGCTTTGTCCACCTGACCCACTCCACACCTCCGTGTTGATCCCAATTATTCATAAATCAAAAGATTATAATGTGAGGAGTGCCCTTGTCCAGGCAGACAAAGAGCCAGTGAGCTCCAGCAGCCTCTCCCAGACTAATTTTTTTCTAGGATTTCATGGTTTTGTAATGTTTAATGTGAACTCTGCCATTCGTTTTAAGTGGCTGTTTTACGGGCCATTTCCTGAAGTCAAAAATCTCTGCCACTGGTTTCATGACAAAATGAAAAATGTAGCCAACAGGAAATAAACTATCCGTGTCACATTGTTTTATTTAAAAAAAGAAAAAAAAAAAAGAGTTGATAGATGGAAAGCAGCATTTCATATTCCCGAGCTCTCTTTTGACTTTGTTTTATGTAGCCATATTTTTATATACCAGAAACCAGAAGTAATAGTTGCTGGAGGGCAGGAAAGTTGTGGACCATCTTCCTTTACCAGGCTTCCCGCAGTGTCCCTGGTGCTTCAGGATTCCCAGATCTGATTATGAAGGGTCCTATTTCCCCACTGCTTTTGCTGTTACGAAGCAGATGATTCCCCAAAATGCACGGCTTGCCTTTCAAGCCTGAACTTGCTATGAACACCTTGGCTTTTCTCCTTGATTTCTATGGGCCTGTGTCGAATGAGTTGGGCACAGCACATACAGATGACTTGTTTTCTGGAGCTGGTTTTCTGGTTTTAGACTGAGAACTGGTCCAGCCAATGTTAATGCCAGGGTTGTGCCTGAGGGTGCAAAAGCTCGTCCCAAAAGCCCTTGTGCCCTGTAACATTTGCTAAACCACTTGAGTGGCCTTGGAAAGCACCCTTGTTTCTTCAGCAGCCATCTGTCCTGCACAGGACACTAAAACTACTGTCGTCCCCATCGACAGGGCACAGGGAGCCCATCTTGATATGGTATTAGCTCCAAGCACAGCTCAAGTTTGGGCCATAGTTTGAAGCCCACCCTTTTTGTATGCGGCTGTTGTTATCTTAAGAGTGAGCTGAAACATACCTAGGGACTTGTAAATCAACATCTTACTCCCTAAAAATTGCCTTGGAAAGGGCCAAAACCAAACAGGTTTGCTGGCTCAAGCCCTGCCTCAGCTCCAGCGTTTCCACATGTGGGCTTTGGATTCTCAGAGGTGGCTGATTGGCAAGAAATGTAAGGCATGGGAGTAAAGGGAGGCTTGGGGACAAAGCTTGTGCACAATGGGAGCTGCTTTTAGGGTTGAGAAATGATTAAAAAGAGACTTAAGTGACTGCATTTGCTCTCTGTGTTGTAGCTGCTTCTTGGAGCAGATTTTGAGGTGCCCCATGGAGTCTTCAGGAGTGCCTGGCTCATAGCCTGGTGGGTGGAGAGGAGGCTGGGGAGGTCTTCTGGGGACATCGGTCTCCTTGCCACACTTGCAGAAGAGCACATCAGGGAAAGCGGAGTAGAAGGACGCGGAAGAAAGAAAATAATAAGAGATGAAGGTACCAAGGAGGAATTTGCCTGTGCTGC
Organism: Tinamus guttatus; assembly: GCF_000705375.1. The sequence goes on along the minus strand of NW_010578806.1, from coordinate 302,429 downwards.
GGTGGTTTCTGCTGGGTGGGCAAGGCTGGGGACACTGCTGAAAGCCCCGTTCTGCCCTTGCCCCACACGCAGCATCTCCAGGTGAGCCCAAATGGACTCATTTTATGGAAACCCTAGGGAAGAATGTGAAAGGAAGGCAGTGTTCTCTAAGTGGGAGCGATGGGTCACTTGCTGGGAAGCTCATGATAGTTGGCTTTCAGTGTGTTTAGAGAAGGGTTTTTATTGGGGCTTCTGTGGTTTTGGGTGGCCGGGCATAAAGAAACAAAGTAAGTCTAAGGGTTTACGGTTGGACTCAATGATCTTGAAGGTCTTTTCCAACCATAATGATTCTATGACTGGATTTTATCATTCTATGAAATGTGATCTGGCTAACACTGCTGACCTTTTTCAACCAGGCCTGGAGAAAAGCACAAGTCTAAAGGATAACATGAGTTCCTCAAAGCAAGTCTCAGAAGTGTCGACAAGGATCTCAGGACACATCCCTCTTAGAAACCAGGCAAGCCAGACTTGTCTAGCCTGCAATCAGCTTAAAAGCTGCTGCTTTTGAGTTCATGCAGACACGCTTTGGGCAAAGCATGGATGTAGAAATGAAGCTTTGATGGTTCTCCTAGTCTTGGGACAACTTGTCTCAAGTGCCCTTTGAAGCATCATCCTAGAAATTCCTCCAGTTTGCCCCAGCCTTTAGCTTGGCAGCCTGCAGTGATTTTGAGTGAGAGTGGATACACAAGGATGCACGGTTGCACAGTTCTTTAAGGAATGCAGATTGGCACAAATAGATACACAACTAAAGAAGAGTCAGTTTTCCTTGTGCTCAATCCTTCCCTTTCCTAAGGTTGAGTTTGGCAGAGCCAATGCAATGATATATTGGAAGGGAGTGTGGCTAGCAGACAGGTACCACACAAACAAGCTATTTAAAGCCTGAAATTCTGATGATAAAATACTGGATGATTAGCGAAGTAATTTTGCGCCATTTGCAATGAGTGTGCTCATTTGCATGAAGAGTGCAGTGAACGTAGATTAGCTGAAACAAAAGCACAGAGATTGGGCAGTTTTCCTCTTTGATGCAAGGCTTATAATTAGCTCGCATTTCTGCATGTGATGGTTTGAAAAATGCCTTAGCTGAGTGCAGAGCAAGCGTGTCTTCGCTGGTAGTGCTTCACCAGTTGTTGAATGAATAACCAAGATTGCCGAATACCTTTCCTTACACCAATCATATTTCCTTACTTTCTTTTATATATACATATATATATATAAATCTTTATGTATATGTGCCAGCCAAAAAACTACCCTAAAGATACTGTTTGCCCGCAATGGGCTTTTTAATAATAGTTTTTGATGGCCTTGCTCCATTCCCAGTGAAACTGGGAGAGCTTTGCTCATGCAGCCAAGGAGACTTGCAGATAATTTCCATCTCCCATCCTTGAAGTCTTTTGCTTGCCTGATGCTGTATTGTTTGAAATGTCTTAAGTACTCTTAGAAAATAAAGACCAAATCAGTTTAATTCTGCATTTGAAATGTCAGTGTCATGCTGCTTTTATGTGGGCATATGCATATTGAGTATTATTTTCCGAGTGTAATTGCCTTAAGTGCTGTTGATCGTGCAAGGAGAATGATGCATTCTCTGACTCAAGGGCCTCAGAACCAAAGATCCCAATCCTGCAAATGCTTAAGCGTGAGGAGAAAGTCCTCTCAGGGGATAAATTCAGCACCCTGCTACTCTCGTGAACAAGGCCAGGGTCTGCATTCAAGAGCAATCCAGAAGAAGCACAAGCCATCGCATCCCTGAGCAATACTTCACAGAAACTAGCGAGTTTCTGATGGAAATAAGAAGAGGGCTCTTCAAGGAGCAATGGAAAGAGGTGTTGTTTGGGATCAGATGGAGGGTGCCAGCTGGAGCATAAAGATATCAAGAAGCCCAAATGCACAGAGAAAAATGCAATGAAGCCTAAGGTGCAAATGTGCAAATCCAGGATCAGGGGAACTCTTCAGCTTTTTAGCAAGTGGCAGGAAAACAGCAGAAATGACTTTTCAAGGTATGTGCAGAGAATTTCTTGTGATTAGCTTCACTCTGGTCGAAAGCTTGGGTGGAACTACCCAGACAAGAATGGGATTTGGAAAGGCAGCCTGGGCAAAATGAAGGACACCAGTCTGAAGAGCAGTAGCATCCACAAGGGTTGCCACTTCAAGCTGTCTCCTTTTAACTGAGCATGATCCCTCTCCATTTTAAGGAACATTTGTTCTGCATGACTCCTCATGAACAGCCTCCTAGTTTACAAGCTTAGGGCTATGAGATTTGATAAGCAGAAGGGTTTTCCTGTGCTTATTTGTCTTTAGCTTCATAATCCCACTTCACAGGATCTTCTCATGATCCCCCACCACCAGCAGAGAGGCGTTCACATCCTTTTGTCTTGCTGCAGTGGAGGCAGAAAAGCAAGGAAGGGACAGGGAGGCTGTAAACCCACAGAAATTCCATCCAGAGCATGTCTGCAGTTAAGAGTACACAGAACTATGTCTTTGTACATGAACATTTGATGTCTCTCAATTCCCTGAGTTTCATGCTCCCCAAAGGTAACATCTGAAGGAAAGTTATTCCTATTGTTTGTGAATGAAGGAGGATGCCTTGCTTTCAGGAGGATCACTCCGATGTATTTGGAACTGGCTGGGAGTTTCTTCCTTTAGGTTGATGCCATTTGAGATAGGGCTCAGTACTCGCATCCTGGCTTGTGAATATCCGCATCATCTCCTGTAAGCAGTAATGACTCCTCTCGTGTGCCCGTTGATGGCATTTCAATGTCTCATTGCAACTATCGACAGCCTTCCTGATTTCAGGACCAAGCATTTCATCATCTTGTGCCAAGTTTGTGAAGAAGAGCCAAAAAGTTTTCCCTAATGATCTTGAATCAGCAAGGATCTGTTCAGCCCAAGGGCAAAAACCTGAAGGAACCTCAGCACAGACTTAACAGTGGGTATGTGTCCTGCTAATAGCACCTTTCAGAAGATGTGCACTGTGGCAAGTGCCCTTCAGGATGGCAGGCCCTCCTGTGCGTAATCTAGCAGCGAGCCAAAGCAAGAAGTCAACGGGGGAGGCACTGATGGGAGAAAGTGCAGACTTCTCAAGATGTTGCTGGGAGAGACTTCAGGGGTGCCAAAGGATGAGGATTCATAACTGAAATGACAGAGAGCGAGCTCCTGACTTCTGCAATTGGCCTCTGTGCTGCTCTTTTTCCAGGAGAAGAGTGCTGGCTTGTAAGGTTTTATTTTTCAAATATTTATGTTGAAGTGTTGAGCACAGATGGGATACCCCATACCTGCGAGGTGGTGAACCAGCATTGCTTGGAGGTCACTCTTGCTCTTTTCTCACCATGACCTGGGAGCTGGTATGTCCCAGTACAGTTTTGGCTGGAACACGGCATGTAGGTCATGGGAAATCCTGTGGGGTCCTGGGGGGTTGTTGTAGGACCTCCACAGGGCAGCTGTGTAGCTTTGCACAGCAGAGCTGCAATAGGGTGGTAAAACCCATCCTATGGCAGTGAGGTCTCTGGGCAGTCTGGTCTCTGGTCTCCCTGTATCCACAAAAATCGTCCGTATCCTAAAGCACACTGACAAATCTGGACAGCCATCTAATCTGCCTATAGCAAAGGCAGCTCTTGGGTCTAAGCAACTCTGGCTCCCTGCATGGAGCCTGTGCTGGGATGTGTCTTGGTGGATCACAGGATGATTTGGAAACCAGTTATCTGCTGCCATTAATCACCTGAGATAATTTGGCAGCTGCAGCCAGGATGAATTAATTTAGGATTTGCTGGCTGTTGAATGTTTTGCCTCTGGCAGCTTTCTGTCGAGTCTGTGGACTTTGGGGATTAGCTGCTATTTAAAACAGCGATGTGTGAGCAAACACCGTGGCTTATGCTGTGCCTCTCCACCTGAGCTGGAGGTAGGAGTGATGGCTGTAGGTGCAAACCTGCATTTCAGCATCCTGCTGCTGTCAGCTTGCTCTGCCTTGGCTCAGCCATGGTGGGATCCCTGGTGGGGTGTTTCCAGATGAATTTACAGCAGTAGGGCATAGCTTTTCAAGTCTTCCTCTGATGGAGGTTTTCTGTAAATGACCGCAAAGCAAGCAAATGTGCGATTCAGAGAGGGTTTAAGGTGCCCAGCTTGGCTAAGCTGTGTCCATGGCTATTGTATCACGTGACAAGAAGGAGTGAGGACACCTGATTAAATGGCCATTGACCCACGTAGGGGGTTGGGACACAGATGTCATTCTATCATGTATGTGTTTCCATCAGGGACGTGCACCAGGCATGACCTTCTGCTGCTGGAGCTGCTGTGGATAGTGGAGGTGGGATTGTGTCCTGTTGAGTGGGGAGAGCGGATCATTCCCATGGGATCCTGTGGCACCCGGCAGGATCCAAGCAACAGACCTTACTTACAGCATCCAGGACTTGTTTTTTCTTACAGCTGTTGGTAGCAAGGGAGGAGAAATGTCTTCCAGGAGAGACTTGGCTTCTCCAAAGCTCAGAAATCCGGGGAAAAATAAAGACAATAAAGAAATAAAGAAAAGATAATAGAAATAAAAAGAATAAAAATAGATTTTTTTCCATTACTTAGAAGTATGTTGATCTCTTTCTTGGGTTGGTCTTAATTTTGGGTATCCAGCTGTGGCCAGTATCGGCGGGTTTTGAAGGTGTGAAGCCATAGGAGAACATGGCTAGAGCCTAGATTTTCCAAACTGTCTGCTGACAGGCAGTTACTTAAAATGCATGTAGAGATGGGGATCTGCAGCCTGACTTCCAAATGAGCTGAGAAAACCACAGTTCCTGCAGGCCTTAATAGGCACTGTTGGAAACAAAACAACAAACTACCATCATCTGTGTGCCTGACATCCCGTATTCTCCTTCTTTATAAGTCCTGATCCAAATCTTGTCTTTTTTTTTTTTTTAATTCTTTTTACTAGGAAGATATTTTTGCTTGCTTCCCAATGGGGATTTGGAGAGTTAGAGGGGAAGGCAGGAGGAAGAAGAGAGTAGGTGCAGAATTGAGCTTTCTGGTCTTGATCGTGCAAATGCTCTTGTCTGGGGTGGTGCAACCTGCCATAAGGCCTGTGAAATCGATGCAGAACATGGCAGTGGAGACCTGTTATAAGGACAGAGGGCAGCTAATCATGTCCTGGTGACTGATTTTACATTCTTAATTTAGTATAGAAAACTTCTCAATCTAGGAATATTTTAGCTGGCACTTGTTTAAATGGGATCCTCTTAAAATAGCAGTCATTATTTTAGAAGCCTTTGCAGCCTTGACCTTCTTAGTACCTGTTGGGAAATATTTAGCGTGTATTCACTGTGCTGAAAAGAGTAATGGAGCTCTCATAGCAATCACTTCTGTGTGAGGTGCTTAAAGCTTTAACATATTTTGAAGTGATTATTACCAAATTAAGACACCTAGAGTAGGAACTGGTCGTGATGCAACTTCAGACATAGCATGTGAAATGCAGAGCACTGACAGGGTGTTTGGGCTCTGAATTAGTATTAAGTGTTTATGTATGCGCTCTCTCAGCCTGTTGCTTGGTATTATTAACATCTATCCAATCATAATTGGTTTAAAAGCTTTTCACTCTGCGAGCTGGTGTCTGTGATCTGAGAACTTCATATGGAGCTACTAATCTGAGACAATTCAAAGCAAATAACGTTTTTACTTGATATGCTATAGCTGCTTTTATTGTTTCCTTTCATCACGCATGAGAAGAGGGTTTCTTTCCAGCAGGAAAACGGCCCTGCTGCTGCAGTGGGAAAACAGTCTCATGACATTGTCTTCACCTCGATGCTTCAAGAGGCATTTTGTGCCCGTGTTGCACTGGCTGGAGCAGAGGTGAGCGGAGCCGCACTGGGATTCCCGTAGCGTTATCCCTGGAGCTCCATTCGCAGAGCATCCTGCTCCGCCTGCGTGAGGAAGCTGTGCCGGGAAAAGGGCCTTCCTGGTGCAAAAGGCTGCAGAGCAGCCTGCAAGTGTGTTTTTGCAAGTTTCTGGGGAAAACTGGGCGGAAGAAGAGCCACGGGGATCCAACAGCCCGTAGGGATGATAAAACCAGTGCCTGTGTTCCCTGCTAAGTCCCTGGGCCATTTCTGGGGCTCTGCTTGCAGCTTGCAGAATGCTCCCCCCACTTCATTTTTTTTTTAATTTATGTGAGTACATCCCTATTTTTTTTCCTATTGTATGTGTTCAGAAAGATGGTAGTTCCCCAGGAAACACAGAATGGAACGTTTTTTAGAAAAGAGGTTGGCTTAAGCCACACGGCAGTCAGTCCCGCGCGTCCTTTCTTTTCGCCTGCCCTGCTGTTTGGAGGCGGCGAGGCCTGTCTCTGTAATTGGGCAATCCTGAAGGATGAGGGCGATGGGTTTCCACACGCTCTTTGGACTGCTGCTGCTCTTTGCAAGCCCACCTTATTACTGAAATTGCTGCTACTTACCCGAGGAGTTCAGCAAAAGCCATGGAAATGCACATGTACCCACTAATTTGGTAGCTGTGCATGGCACTTCATCCTCAAAAGAAAACAACAGAATAAAAGGGCTTGTTTGCACCTACTGTGAAGAAAAAAAAAGGGATCCTGACTCGGTGGAGTTTAATGATGTCTGTTCCTTTTGCACTGTGCTAATGCAGCTGTGCTGCTGGAAGGGGAGGGTGAAGCCTGTGCTTGGGCTTTCCGCAAATCTTAAGCCTTTTTTGTGTGTGTTGTGCTCAAGGCCTTGCAGCGTTGCCTCTGTGTTTATCATAGGGAATGATCCCGTGTGGCAGAGGACAGATCTGGGAGGTGTTGGGGTGCTTTTTGAGCTTCGTGGAGCAGACATCTGTTAATAAACAAAAGGCTATTGGCACCTGCTGGAGATGTCGAATTAAATTGAACGTCTTCCACATGTGCCTTAACCTGGGCCTTGCCAGATAGACTTTAAGAGGCTGCTTCCATAGTCCCTAGTGAATTTTTCTTATCAAAATGTGTTTTACGTGAGAAGATGCTGAACACAAGTGATGTGGGCGTCCTGGTGCAAGCCCCACCAGGAGCCTTTCCCGAGTGAGATGCCCTGAGTGTGGCAACCCACCATTTACTACTGTAAAATTTGTCACTAGGAAAAGGGAAAATCCTGCTGTCTGTTAAGGGATGTGATTGCTCATTCGGCTCTGCAGGACAGTGGTTCTCTCATGGTAACCCTTGGCCTCCTTGAGGCCTCTGTGACACCCACAGAGAAGAACAAACCAGAGGGAGCCAGGGGCTCATCTAGTTAGGCTCAGAGCAGGTTTTATTGCTTGTCTGGGGAAAGAAAGGTTTGGTGGGACAAAAGCTGAGGCTTTCAGTGTAAATCTGATCTTGGTTTGCCTTCTGCTTTGGTTTCCCTGATGCCTCTCTGTGTAGCTGGGCTGGGACCAACAGGAGGTTTCTCCAGCCTGTGTTTTCTGGTGCTTTTCTAGGCAGGGTGTGTCACGCGGAGTGCTGGAAAGCAGGGAACACGAGGCAGGGGCTGGATAACTAATGGGAATGGATAGAGGAATTAGGAGGGAGTTAAAAAAAAATTAGTACACAGGTTGTGGGAAATACAGGCGGGAAAGGAAATGAATGCAGAGCCAGATCTGTTATCTGTGAAATAAATCAGACTGTGTTCGAGCTAGGTGCAGGCAAACGAAGGCCGCCAGAGCGCAGGAGAGCCCCACGTGAGGCTGGGGCATGAGCAGGGAGGACCAAGGGAGGCCGCGCTGCCTCCTGGCTGTGTCCAACACATGGTGATTTGGAAGACGCTCTGAGAAACCAGCGGGAATGATTAGGAGACCGGAAGACTTTCTTTTGCAGTGGAAGAGCCGTGAGTACAGTTTATTTGATTTATCACACAAGAGACCAGGTGTTTACTGCATGCCGATCTGTAGGTACCCACGGAGGAGCAGGGATGCTGATGACAGGGGCTCTTTGGTCAAGCAGAGAGAGGGATAACAAGACCCAGCAGGTGAAACAAAACAAATTGAGTGAAGTGCGGCTCTTGCCAGCAGGGTTAACTGAGAGCTGTGGTGGAGTCTCAGCCCTGTTGTTCTATGGGTTGCTCTGTGCCTCTGGAAGAGCAGCATTTTTCAGATGATGGCAGGTCTGTAGGATGGTCCTGGAATGTTTCCTGGCACAAGGAACCCCGAGAGCATCCATGTGTCTGAAGCAGATAATTGCAAAACGATACAGCAGCTCTGCAGAGGTTTCCTCCAAGAGGGAGTCATGAAACACCAGAATGGGGATCCGAGCCTCGGAGGGAAGCAAAAGAGACCCTGGGCCTGGGCTGCTGACGTGTCTCTGCCCCATGCGGCACCGGAGCACGTCCCGCTGCCTCCGCTGCGTCTACCATTGCCAGTGTTTTGTAAGACCTTGCATAACCGCTCAGCAGGACTCTCCTTGCTAGCTGAATGGCTGAATTTTCAGCATAATTTCAAGAATTAACTGCTGTGCTCAGACTTCTATCCAGTTTTTCTTCATGGTTACAGGAGTAGCTGATACTGTCTCACAGAGACTTGATGAAAGGGAAAAACTGAAATTTCTTCTGCTCTTCAGTAAAATGTGGTGTTTGTTCACAGCAAAAACTTTCTCCCTGGGAGAGGATTTTCTGCTCTTCTTGCTGAAATGTGGCACAGAACTCCTGTAAAAAGGACATTTTTGCTCGCAAGGAAGAAGCCTTATAAATCGGTTGGACTCAACCTTCCCTCCCTTGGAGAGATGTGACTAAGGCTCTGCACGCATGATACTGGCCACCTTTGTGCCCAATTTCTCCTCTCTTTGTCAACATGTTGCTCTTCGACAACAGAGGGGGAATATTTGCCACCTGAAGAGTTAAAAGTGCCTTTATGTTCTTCCGAATGGGCTAGATAAGGGCAAATTGTCACCCAGCGAATTCTGGGTTACTGGGCAGTTTAATGATGTTTCTCCCATGATGTGTGAATATTGCTCTCCTCACCTGCATCTCTGACTTCCCTCCATCCCCTTCCTGGGGGTGGAGAACCACTTTTCCTTTGGAAGAGAGCTTCTGAATGTCCTGATTCACTGTTTCGGGTAAAAAATGTCAGGGGTGGCTGTTCAAGGCATTAACCTCTACCGGAGCCGGTGGGTAAGAGCTGGGCCACTTTTCCCTGAAATCCAAAAGAATGCTGAAATTCAGGGTCTTTATTAGATCCTCTGCAGTAGAAAACGTAATGTAAAGCTGAGCATAGGGTTGTTTTAGATGCAGTGGTAACAGAATTAGGAAGAGGAACGTCTCTGACTTACTGGGCAAAAACTTCAAGAAGGGGATTTAATTGTTAATCAGAGAAAGTTATCTCAATCTGATGTTTTCAGGGCCTCCTAAATTCTTCAGTTTCTTTCTTGGGAGGAAAAATATCCTTTAATAGGCTAGCCTGTGATCATGGAATATAAAGTTAGAAGAAAATTTTTGTGAATATTTGAGGTAGAAATATTGCTAGAATGCCACCAAAAATATTGTGCCAGGGGAGCAAAGATAATAGCAAGCCTTTATTATTATTTATTATTTATTTTTATTTTTTTGAGGTGGGTGATGATCTGGGAAAGGACCAAGGAGGAGATTTAGCAGGCTTTCCATTTTTTTCTCCACTGGCATAAGGCCTACTGGAAACACTCAGGCAAAAAGCTGCACTTGCATGATTCCAGGATTTCAAAGTAATAGATGAAATACTGCCTCTCTTGGTACAGTCACAGGATTTATAGGGTTGCCAGTGAAAGTGTTGCTTTTCCACAGTATGCTGCATCCTGAAAATTGCTAAAACACTTTGTTCTGCTTAAACTAAGATATTAAAAAAGACTCTGGTTAACTATGTAACTTCCATTGATTTAGTCCCTCGCTGAGGTCCCAGGTGTTAAATTTAGTGTTTGTATGTGTTATTTGACAGCTTTCCCAAAGCAGAATTCAAGCTTTCTTTTACCAGATGCCTATAGCTTTGCAGACTGTGTAGTTTGTGACATGGTCATGGTCCAGCTTTCATCTGGAGATGTTAGGCCAAAACAGGACGGAATGCCCTCTTGTTCCATTACCTCCAACCTCCTTCACCTTGGTGTGGTCTGGGCATCTTCCTCTCTTCCTTCCCTTCCTTTCTAATGCAGATACTGAGAAGACTCTTCATACTGAAGAGATTCTTTTCCCTATGTGTCTTGTATGTGATTGCTTGCTAAAACACTGATTATTCCAGAGAAGTCTGGGTTGGATTTTGCTGATTTTCCGGCTAACAAAAGGCTTTACTCTTGTTCAAACCATGGTGGTAACAGTCAAGATACCTCCTGAGAGCTGCTAGTCTCCCCTCTTTTCCTGGTAAATACAAATTTCCATCCTGCACATGCAAGCTGGGAGAGATTTGGATGAAAAAAAGAACAAAATCAGGCCATGGACTGGCTGAGACTAAGGCTTTCATGGTGAGTGTGCCATGTTGATATTTGCTGCCGAATTTTGTGTGTTTGGAACCCATTTTTTTTACTTTGTGATGAATTTTCTACGTTTGGAATGAAGACTTTTACTTCCTGCCTTCCTTTACCTACTAATTCCTTCTCACAGGAATTAACAAATTCAGCAATCAGCAGCCAACCAACACCTCCTCCCTCACTCAAAAAAGAAAAAAAAAAATGGTAAAAACCTGTTGCATATTCACGCGCTTGAGCATGAGCCGGGCCCTGGGCTGCGTAGGGCCGTGAGGCTGTGTGGGCGGGAGAGGTTTCCCGATGACTCCAGAAACCCACGTTGATGATTCAGAACTGCACAGCCCACGCCGGGGAGCCTTTGCGCCTTCTTCTGATGCGCCGCAGTGACCTATTGAGCTGCGCTGGTTGCAGCTCTGCCTGAATGCCTTGGGGAGGGATGAATGCCATTTACTCACTGGGCAGATAAGGCATGTCTCATGACAGTATCTGCAATTACTTAATGAGAAGTTGTGGGATTTTTTTTTTCCCTTTAGGTAATACATTTTCAAGGCAATTATGCTTCTCCTACTAGTGTAAATATCGCTGCATTTTTTTTTTTCAGATGATGGGACAGGTTTTGATATATTGGAGTAGAATGACCATGTAGTGCTTTGTATTTTTAGTGAAATAATCCCTGATACATGTCAAAGTTACTATGTCAAGCTTATCATTTTTTTTTTGCATAGTACAGTTATGACAGTACTATGTTTTTAAAACCTTTAAAAGGGGAAATTAATTTCCACAAAAGTGGCATCCAGTCTGCCTCTTTAATAATTAATAAGCATGACCTGGCAGTTTTGGGACCTGAATGAACGGCTCCTGAAGGAATGGCTGAGTGTATGAATCCTCACATTAGGAATCCTAATTGCAACAAAATGCTGCTATGGCTGCTTTGTGCCATCGCAATGATTGGTGAAGAGCTCAGGCACCTCAGATCCCAAAATGATTGTGGTCTGAGGGTCACATTCCCAAGCTTTCCTTAGCATTTAGCTCATGGGTTGCCTTCCTTTGTTAAGAGAACCAAAGAGGACATTCACTTTAAATTATCCAAAAAAAAAAAAAAAAAAAAAAAAAAGCAGTTGTAGGGAGGTTGTCAACCCATTCAGTGCTGTATATGCTTCAAGACATAAAACAGTCCTTCAATGGAGGCCAGAAAGGAACAACCTAAGAGCAGATCATTTTGGGAAAATGTCTACCTTCCCATGGGCCAGCAGATTCTGGCAATAGGACTTGGGGTGGACAAGCCATTGGGCAGTCTCACTTTCCTCATTTCTGTGTTTACAAATCCACCTCAAGACTTTTGGGAGGAACCACACAATGCAGAGCAAATCTGTGGATTAAAGCAAAACTACTGAAAACTGATTCAGAGCTTGATCTAAGCCGTCTCATCCCTCAGTCAATGCCCTCAGCTGTCACCACCAATGCTGGGACAGTATGAAAACCTCTGAAAATGCTCCTGGCCATGGGACGATGGCCACAGCGTAGATGCAGGGGCTCCTCTGAGTGTTGTTTCTTTGTTGGCTTTGCAGCGTTTGGGGACATGGATGTGCATGTTCAACCTACCCCGCTGTGGGCCATCACCATGGGAAGAAGTTGCAGCAATGAGCCAATACTCGAGATGACCATTTCACATGACACCCATTACACCGTAAATGCACCAAACGTCCCAGACTTTGGTGCTCCGGTCAGATCAAGCATGTGTGTTTTTCCCTGCTATCCTTCCTAGCCTCCCTGAGAAGGGAGGCAGCCACAGAAGAGGCTTGAATCAGTGAGGAGAGCCTGCGCGGAGCCGGTCAAGGGCAGAAAAGGAAGTTTCTCCTCCTATTTTTAGCCAAGCAGCTAATATGCTCCACTTCCCTGCCCTCGGGGGTCAGGCTCTAATGGAAGCCACCCTCGGAGCAGTCGCGGGTCGGGGATGCGCTTTCCCTGCGGTGGCGGCTGATTTCTGAGCATTACGCTGTCTCTCACGTTGCACCGCAGATTTCCTCCGCTGAGATGAAGTTCAGCCGGCTGCGAGGCGAATGAGCCTCTGGATGGAGGGGGTATGTGCAGGGGGGAAAGGCGATGTTTTATTTGTAATTACAAGACCGTAGCTCTTGGGGTTGGAGCCTCCTTTCCTCACCGCGAGGAGATCAAGGCATGCTCTCTGGAGTGCTGATGAAGAGTCGCCAGCTGAGTCAGTTGGACCAGAGATGATGTGCTGGTGACTGTCAAAAATCAGTTCATTCTGCATTTTATTATTATTAAAATTATCAACACTTTTTTTTTTTTACTGTAACTTTTCCTGACATCACAATCCTGAGGATAGTGCTGGAATAGAGAAGTAGATGAACCCACATCCCCTTCTTGTCCTGAAGCTGATGAAACTGCTTCATCTTCCTGCGCTCACTGAGGAGTTGGACACAAACTGCGAGGAAAGCAACTGGGATTGCCTTTCCTGGGATTACAGGTGCATCAGCTCCCAAAGCAGCTGTGGGAAAAGCAGCCTGGGCTCTTTCACGGTTCTCCTGCATGAACATATGCAGCCCCTTGAGGACGCCAGGCAGCACGTCCAACCTCCTCAGCAGGAGCCTAGTGTGGTATCAGCTATTTTCTCTCAAGAGGATTTGAGTTTTTTTTGTAGTGAGTGCACAGGAGAAGAGCTGGCTGTGTTTCCTGAGGGTTTTACATCCTTTGGGAGAGGGTCGCACTCACCCATGCTGCTCAGGAAGGTCAGAGGGAGAAGTTGGGCAGAGAAAGAGAGCCAAAAAAAAAGAGCTTTGGTTTCTGAGCCCTCTTCCCATGAGATTTTGCCCAGGCTAAATTAGGCAGGTCTTCAAAGTGTATTTACATGGCTGCCTGGCTTTTTGTTAGGTGGACATTGGCCACAGAAATTGCCTATCTTGGTCTTCTGAGTCCTGGGGCTGCTCGTGCTTGTGACTTGCGCTGGTTGTTCTAGTCTCTTCTCCCTTGCTCATGGCATTCGCCATGGTGAGAGATTTCACTCTCTGCTTTTTGGTGAACACCGAGATTTTAAAAGCCTGACTAGTCTCAGGGTCAGTTCTACACATGCTTGTCTGCTCTCCAGTCTGTGTTCGGGTTTTGTGATCACAAGCATCATCCTCGCAGGAAATATGAAAATGGACAAGTCCTAAGGAGTTTTCGGCTCTTCAGTGTATTTTATAGAACTAAATTTGATAAGGAGCAAGATAGATAAACTCTGAGAGTTAATTTTCATCTTTGCAAAGTTTGAGATTTCCAGGGAAATTGGAATGTGCATGAATGAGGCTTAAATTCATTCAACTCTTGTCTCATTTTGAAACCCAGCAGATGAAAGCATCTTTTCCAATTTCTGCTAGCAGAAGAGCTACCAATTCCTCCAAATAACGACTTCTGGTTATTTTTTCTTTTTGAGCACTGTGTTATAGTAGTACATTTTTTATTTGGCCTTTCATCTTCTGCCTCAGACCCTTTGTCGACCACAGTCCTGCCAGGCAGAACGTGGTGCATGGGACTTCACAAGAAGAAGACATTTAACTCTTTGATTTTACCTCACTCCCAAATTCCCACCTATTTTTTGAGGAGCAGGGCAGATGATGCCTCAGGTGAGCATGCCTGAGAGACAAGGATGTGCTGTGCATGTCTGAGCCATCCTGGAAGTGCTGCTCATCTGCTACGCAAGTGTTGAGGACATGGGGTTGATGTAAATGTCTGAACATAGGCTTGAAGGCTTCCCTGCATGGGCTCAGGGCCTGGTTCTGATGTGCACAGCAGCTTCAGTTCACCGAGGTTTGATGTGCAGGGTCTTAATGCCTCTCCCCTGTGTCACTACCTTCTTTCTGGAGGAAATCACAGGGTGAAGCAAAGCAAGCGTGGATGAGAGGAGGCAAGGGGAACTGCTGATAGCAGCTCCTGCTTGGCTCAGACATGTGGGAGTGCTGTGTTATCCCTCGCATGGTATCCAGGGGAACCTCAGGAGCAGCCTAGCAACCATGCAGCAGGAAAGGGAAGTGTCTCAGTTCCCAGGACATGTATGGCTACGCAGGGCTCCCTGCCCATGGGGGCTCTCTGCTCACTGCAGAAGAGAGACAGAGGTTACCTCCTTCCATGCGCTGCTGGGCAGCAAAAGGGGGAAAACGTTGCAGTTTCTGAAACTGAGAGAGGATGAGCATCAGCTAGTGTCTAAGGAGCATGGTTGGTCCGTGAGGGTATTTGTCTCCTGTCATTAGGAGAAACTCACAGCCAGGCTGCATATCTTGCACAGTCAAGGTAATGTGACCCTCCCCCTTTCCTCTGCTCTTGCAAAAATCCATCTCTTCACTTTCCTTCTGTTCCTGTCTAGCGCCCTTCAACCATCCTTCCAACCAAATTTAGTGTTTCCCTGTTTCTGAAGAGGGCAAACCTCATCTTGCCCTCTTCCTTGCTGCTGTGCCATAAGAAGGTCGTTATGAGGAAATGGGGAAAAAAAAAAGTGCCATTTTGTAACTTCCTGTGCATCTTGGATTTGTTCGGTTCCTCTGAGGATCACCCCAGCAAGACACACTTGTTCAACACGACATGAAGCTGGTGCTGGCCGATCAGCTGGGCGCTCTCCTTGGCTGGGCTGGCACATGCACATCTGTAATCAAAACTGAGCGGCTAATGAAAACTCTGCCTTTCCCCCACAGGAAGCCTTGAAAACTCGCCATACTTCCCTGTCATCTCCGTATGTGTCCTCTGCTCTTGGCAGGCAGCAAAGCTTCTTCCTCCGGAGACAGGATTGCTGGCGAAGAGCAGGGAGATGTTTCACCTTCTCATCTGGTCCCCACAGTCTCCAGCTTTTTTTCTGCTGCTCGACGGGGTGTAAATGGCAGCATCTTGCTCTGTGGAAAGCTGCAGACACCTGGAACAGGCATTTGCCTCTCTGCCTGGGGAGCATATGAGGCGTTTTGTCTGAAGTTCTGTGATTTTTCCTTCTTGCCGCTGCGGTGCCTGGAGAAGACTTGCCCTTCCCCTGTGGGAAACATCTTCTCCCCTTGTTTTAAAATTGTTATGAGGATGGAGGGAGGCCAGGCCGTATCTCGGCAGTCTTGCCATCCCATAAAGCATTATGACTAAGGGGGAATAGAGCTGCGGTGCCGCTGGTGCACGTGGCAATGCAGAGACTGAGCTGCTGGAGGAGGCTCTTTCCTCTGTGCACCCACCCTGCCATGGGCATCTGCATACAGCAGCTCTTTCCACATCAGCAGGCTCAAAAGCAGGGAAATTTTTCCATCTCCATGGGCCTCCTGTGTCCCCTTGTGCTCAGTCATTTGGGGATGAATCAGTTCTCCCCCAGTTTTAGTGGGCTATTGCAGCGCTTGCAGCCATAACGAGCTGAGAGAAGCCTGGGCTGATGAATCATTACTGGAAGGGTAGGGAGCATACAAATGAGGGGCCACGATCTGCAGCAGAGCCAGTTCTGCGTGTTCCCATCTTCTGCCTCGCTTCAGCTGGAGTAGCATTTCCAAGACCATCTCTCAACCCATGCAGCCCCAATGCTCGAGTGCCCCTTTGCTGAGCCCCTCACTGTGGCCTTTGCTGCTGCTTTGGATTAGTCAAGCAAGCGAGCAGCTCAAGGAAATATCAGATGAGAGGGTCGTCTGTATCAAACAGCGCGCAGAGAGGAACTTTTATTATTTGTGTGCTGCTTGTAGATGGCCAGAGTCCAGCCTGGGTGCTCTGTGCCAGTACATCTGATAGGCAATAAGAGGCAGCTTGACTCAGCTGAAGCAAAAGCTCTCCCTGCATATGGGAGAGCGCGTTGCTAAAGCTGGCTGGCTCCTGGACTGAGTAGAATGTATTCCAAGCATTTATTTATTTATTTAGCTTAGCATCTTCCATCTTTCTTTCAGGAAATGTGTTTGGAATTTCCCTTAAGGCATTTCGCAAAGCTAACTGTCAGTCAGCAGCTTACAGGCCCTGCTCTCCTGGTGAAGACACAGATTTGGGTGTACTTTCGATGACTGCAAGTGATTTATTTCCATTTCTCTTCATCAGAGAGGTCATAATCAGGACTAGCTCTTTCTCCTCTGCTATCTCAAAGTTTATTGCTAGTCGAAAGGTGGATGGAGGGGAGAAGAGGAGAACAACTCTCCGTGCAGAAAACACATGGACGAAGGTAACAGCCCCATGGATAAAACGTTTCAGCACGTTTCTTCTCAGGTGGCCAGTTGAGAGTGGCGGTTTGCTGAAGCCAAGAAGTGGTGGTTGGCAAATCAACAAAACACCCGTTCTCAGCACAGCTGCTTATACAAAGATTTATGGAGCTCCTTTGGGAAGCAGCTGAACCAGGCTGTTACGCTGCCTCCCAGGTGCTGTTGTCTCTTTATATTTGTTATTTGTGTTGAGCTCCTGGTTGTATTTCTAAGTTAGAGTGGGTAAATGTTTGTTCTGGAGATGCACTTTGATGCCCTTCTCCTCTGAGCAATGCTGTTATTCATAGAAATGAGGAAATTCAGCGTGCAATAGCTCAGGAAACTCGCTCTTTCCTATTTGGAGCCCTAATTAGAGCAATTAATCACTGCTGCTTCTGCCATCTAAGCTTCCAGGCTGAAATATATTGTCCTCTCTTTTCAGAGCAGAAATGTAAAAATGGTTTCCTTTTACCTGACACTTTGCCAGTAAAACCTTTATCAGTGTCTGCCTCCTACCAGCTTCTATCTTGCCTGAGAGCTAGAGCTGAAAATGTAAAGAACAAATTGACGCGGCTGTTCCCAAAGAAAGAAAAGGTGGGAAATTCAGAGATCAGTTTCTGCTCTGTCTATATGGGGTTCAGTTTGATTTCTCTACATGAACTACCTTTTTGGGGGGGGATATTTTGTGGGTTTCCATTCTGCCATGCAATAAGATAAGCTTTTACAGCTGGAATTAGCTTGCTGTCGCTAGCATTTTTTTTTTAATTGACACTATTAAAAAGTCCTTATGAATGTTAATTCACCAGGTATGAGCCGTGCATGGATGGGAACCTGGTTTCACCATCCCTACTCCACAGTTGGTCTGTCCATGGTTCCTTGACCTAGTGAAATGTTCATTTCTCTCTCCCTCCTCTCTCCCCTCCATGGATGAGTGTGGCTGGATGGTGAGCTGCAGGGATTGGGGACCCCAGATCAGCAAGGGAGCCCTCTCTCTGTCCCCAGAGCTCTACAGATCATGGCCAACTGAGCTTTAGTCTCTGTCCTTCAGCAAGTCATGGTTTCCTTGGACATGTCTATTTGCACTGAGAGGACCATGTCAAAATGACCTCTCCTTCTCTGCTGTGATGCTAATCAGTCCTCGGTTCCCTCACCATGCCAGTGATGGCCAGTGAACTTGGCACTCGTCCATGATCAACACATTATGATGTCCATGATCAACGCATTTTGGCCATGCACATGAAAGGCTAAAAAAGAAATCCCAATGCGCAGCTATGAACATGGTTGGTACCAGATTGCCAGTTTCATCTAGTCACAGATAAAGCATCTAAAAAGTCTTTGAACAGTCATCCGGAGGTCTGAAGCAGTTCTAGCTGCATATCTGAGGCAAGCTGAAATTCCTGCTATTGTTAGCCTATGCTGCACGTTTTGAGTGGTGTGACAGCAGGTTTGTGAAATATGCATTCTGGTGTAAATATCTTCTGCTGTTGCCTCACCAGTCAGCTTTATAACCTCCTCTAATGGAGCAGCTCTCTGGATCAGGGATGTTAACACTAATATATTTGTCTTTTTGCTGCCCTTAATGAAAAAGTAATGAACTATGAATGAATGAACAGTTCCACCCTGTTTATGCTTTTCTCTTTTCATGCTTCAATGTGGAAATGCATTTACTGAACCAGGGCCAGGGCTGCTTTTTGACTTCCAAGGCAGATCCACCCAGGAAACCTTTCAATGCATGTGCTCGCCCCCTGAGCTCTGCATCTTGCAAATCTGAAGCAGATTAAAAAACTGCCACAGCCTTCAGTGAAGCATAGCGCATAGTGTCACAAGGGTGATGTACCAACCACGGGACACTTGAAAAGGTTTTCCATGTCTTGTTCCTTATTTCTGTTTACTGCCTCCCCTCCCATTACACTCGATTTAGGTGCACACGTGCAGCCTCTGCACCCACCACCACTGTAGCAGGTCTGGGGCCTTGGCATTGAGAAAGCTCCTTTTGCCAGGCATTTCTCCAGGTGCATGTGGGGGCTTCACAAGGTCCCTGCACACAGGCAGCAGATGCTGGATAAGAGGTGCCCTGAGAGACCACAGTTTATTGTCACTGCAAGACAAAGGAACACGTGGTCCGCTATGGATGGAGACATGAAGCTCTGCAGATAAACAGTGGTCCATTATTTAGACCACTGTATCCAGGGACATCTAGATGAAGATGGTGTCCTTCACTATTTTCTGGTAACCCTCCAAGGACTTCATTCCAGGGGAAGGCTGTATAATAGCCAAGTGTTATTCAGCACAGTGGTCCGCTCCCGTGTAGACAGAACCACCATCCTGTTCCCTTCATCATGACAAACAGCATTTCTTAGCAACAGTTTTAAGTTTCATTTCCATTAGCTGCTTTTTAATACAGAATTAATGTGAGTATATCGATTGCCATACACCGTATTTGCAACTCAGGAGTTCCTTGTCAAGCCATTTATACGTTCAGAGTCTTTAGGCTTGACAATGTAAATCCAGCCCTTTTTGGCTTTGGATCCTTATTTGGCTAGCAGATAAAGAAACTGGTGTGGAGAGCTATGCCTGAGCTCTTCTGATTTTGAGCAAGACTCACAAGGAAGACTCACAAATAGTATCATATGTGATTTTCTAAATCCCCCAGTCTCATTTTGGTGTTTATAATTTTTCTGGTTACTAATGATTTGTCACATGAAGAGAGTTTTACGCCATCCAGAACCTCAGTATATGCCTAAAAAAAAAAAAAAGAAATCAGGATGTACGGCTCCTGGAATTAATTCAGCCAGTGACTATGTATCAAAACATTGTGGAAACATTTAGTTCTTGTCAACTGTTTCATTTAGGTTTCTTCCATTTTCCCAGGATTCTAGTTTAAATAATCTGCATGTGTTGGTAGCTTCTGCAGCACTTAGGAAAATCCAACTATCACAAACTGCAACAAAATAGTAATTTCTTGGTGGTTCTCTCCTTTCTGGTGCAAGCATGAGCTCCCCCTGGCAGGACCTTTCTAGGACCTCCTGATTTCTAGGACCTTCTTGCCTTAGAGCTGAGAAACTGCTTTCTGCTTGGGTCTGCCACTGACAATCCTTTCTGAACCTCTTTGGGAGTTCATTTGCTGTAATTGTGAATCATGCCCACCTCAAGACTGTGCACAGCTTGTGCAGACTCCATGACATGAGGGTCTGATTGCCTCGGACAGGATATTGTCACCTGAAGCTTTCCTGAAGCAAATGAACAGTGCTTCTTCCTCCCTCACTTGTGAGGAACTGCCCCAGTGTGGATGTTTGCATAAAAGCCCTCATCCCCGTTATGTGCCAAAGGCCTTTCCTGACCTAGACAGGAATTACTGGGACTGAGTAATTTGTAGGATAGCTCTATAGACTCTCCTTAAATTTAATAATTGAAACACTTGGAGATTTCCCTGTGCCTTTTAGTGAGTGAGCTTTTTTATTCACTTAAAGTGTAGAACCTGGAAAAAAAAATCTGAAGGAACTTTCTCTAAACCCAAGTATTACGTTTCCAAAAATACATCTTTGGAAGAAAAACCCTTTTAGATATCACATGTATTCTTCTGGTTCCTATTCCAGTTTCTTAATATAAAACAAATGAATGCATTGGAACGTTTAGGTTTCCATACCCCTTAGGAGGATCACGACAAGCTTTCTCTCCTCCCACACTTCACTTCTTTATCCTTTGCTAACAATGGCCACAGAGGAGGCCCACTGGTGAGGATGCTCGTGGTTTTTAGTTAAATCCCTACATCCTCTACTGGGATAAATGACTCATTCCCAGCAACCATGAAATAAACTTCCAAAGAAGATCCCTACTAGACAAAACCAAGCCAGGTCATGGTAGGAGCAAAAATCCATAAGTGAAACACCAGGAGCTCCTGCTAGGTTGTGTTTCTACTAGAATACATCTGCTGGATGGTTTCACTCAGGACATTGGATACTCTGTGATCTGGTGATGAGTCAGAGCCGTTTTGTTTGCACTTTCTTCCACCAAGCTCGTGGAGGTCTTCCCAATATCTCGAACTCGTCGAGTGAAGGAGGAGCAGGCTGCAATGTCATCAACACTCCTTACCCCGGGACAGACTCACTGAAGTCAAGGGCAGCTGGGTCTGAAGAAGGAATGAAAGAGGACGTCAGGATTTATTCCTTTGTGAAACAAAATATTCTCTTACTAAGGAGTCCTAGGACTTCTTATATCACTCAGTGATCAGTGTCAGGTTATTTAGGATGACATTCGGGTCATAAGCTGACAATTACAGGTAAACTTCAGGCGCCCCAGCACTGGAGGGATGGACATAGTACAGCTGGCCAGCAGAAAGTGTAGCTGATCTAAACCATATTTTGAAAGCACCAAATTGTGCACAGTCTTCCCATGGGACATCTGGGCTGGAGTGGGTTTTGCTCATAGAAAACTATGCGGAATTAGAGCCTCAGGATTGATAACTGCAACAACATAAACATGAAAAAAAAGCATTGCATGCAACTTAAGTACTCGGGATCCTTTCAGTAACTTTGTTTGGGCAGTGCCTCCTTTGAGGCACAACACAATATTGCACAGAATTGTTGCAACATGTGTATGAAGAAGAATTCCCCATTTTGATGCGTTGGTTGGTGGGGTTCCTGGAGACCACCTTGTACCCACTAAACTACTAGCAGATCAGCCATTACTGACCCAGGAGCACACACTACATACCAGCATGTAATTAGGGATTAAGAAATAATTAAGGAATTTTAAAAAGTGGACAGCGATGATGGGATATTCAATCTTACTCATCCTTATGCGTTTTAATTGGAAATATGAGCCTGTATTAAGAAGAGGTAACTCCAGTGCATATAAAGAGCGTTGTCATATAAAATTAACAGATCCAGACTTCTAATAATGTAATTTGTCCAAAATACTGGAATGTCCTGTAACTAAGAAATAATGAACTTACTGAAGCAGATTTGGCTTCATGGTAAAACCTGGAGTTTAATGTCATAGCTCCACTCGTGCAAGTTGTAAATCCCTGAAAAACATGTTTTGTAATGAAAGTGGTAATTAAATCCTTCAGTTTCATTTTTACTGTTAGGCATTGTGCTAAGACAATGAAGAATATGAAATGAAGAGCATTAGGCTTTTCTTATAGGATATGCTGTGCTTTAAAACGTATTTTATTGATCCTAAAAGTACAATATCAATTATTGACATTTTTTTTTGTTGAGGATCAATCTTGGATTAAATGGCAATGTGAAGAAAAGGTTTTCATATGTACTATGTCTAAAAGCAGAAACAGATTGCCTTCCTCGCGTGAACATTAGAAAACCTTTTCTGATGGTTAAACATTATGTCTGAAATATATCTAAGTTGTACCAGCCACCATAGCGCTTTTTGGTGAACCAAAGAAGTCCTACAGTGAAATCAAACTTTGAGCATAGTCTGCATTAGTTTTATACAATATCCCCCTAACGCCATTTTTTTTTCCTGATTTTAGAGTCACATATATTCTGTCTGTCAACTACAATGCAAAGTACAAGTAACGGATTCAAGCAAGGATGTTGGAGTGTGGAAATAATTCATGTGAATTGCCAATAGGCTGGTGGGAATCTGTTTTCTCCACACGAAGGCAAATCCTGCGGCATCAGAGGTGGCGGGCGGGATTTTCCGCCCTGCCTGCGTGGCCCGGCGGGCCCGGGAAGCGGAGCCGCACGGAGCTACCGCCGACCAAGAGCTGCGAGCGGGTGAGGACCGAGCAACGCCAGCCCCGGGAGGAGAGGAAACGAGGAAAACGAGGTTTGTTTTGAGGGAAAACCAACAAAGAAACGAGCAAGCTTGCAGCTAGCATCCTCCAGCGACGTGGACCGGTCCGGCCTGCATGTGCCTGGATGGTCACGCGACAAGGAATGGAAAATAAAGGGACACGACGAGTCCTCTCGGGTAATTAACCTACACTCTGATGCTTCCCACACCAGCCTATTTTCAATTTCGGCACAGTACAGTTTATACACTCTAACATTATTGCTCAGAAGATAAGAGTGATGATTCAGGTTTACTAAAAATGGCTCCACAAATGCTGCAATCATGCCTGTGGAGCTTCGTCTTGTATTCTGTATTTATAAGTTTATTCTCACTGAGAAATAAATACGCTTAGTGTTTTGTCAGAAAAGTTAGTCACCAGATAGATACCTGAAACGCTTGTATACCATCTTTAAGAAAACATGGCTTGTTTGGTCAATTTGCCTGCCAATATTTTTTTCCCTATTTTTTTTGATTGTTTGTTTTAGATGTGAACGATACCATAGGTGACCTCCCTTAATACTGCTGTCGATACAAGCAATACAGGAGAAATAACACACCACTGCTGCGCCCTCCCTGCCACGCTGCCAGATGACCAATATTATTTTAAATGTTATTTGCTGTGGGTGTTTCATGTCACTTGTGCCCAGACCCACTGAAGTCAATGAAATGACGCCTACTGGCTTCCACGGGAGTCTGACTTAGACTTTATTCTGGCAATCTGTCCTCCACTAAATTAAACTCTTTCTTTTACAGGGGAAAAAAAACAGCCCAAATGAAGAAAAAAAACAGAAATTCAGGAACTAAAACTGAGGCGCAAATAAATACTTGAATAGAATGGCGTCGTGAACAGATTCAGATAAAACATACACACACACACATACGCACGCAACGAAAGAAAAGTGCTATGGATTTAACAATCTTAGAAGTTCATAGTTTAAAATTGTTTACATTTAAACAACTGAGTATAATAGGTAGCTTTCTTGACTTTCCGTTTATTTCCCTGAGCACTGATCTTTGGAACATCTGGAGTTTCAGAACTGTCTAGTTAGTAATTTCTAAAATAGTCATCTTAAGTAAAATATTGTCTTTTTTTATGTCAAAAATTAATTCCTTAAGTAAAACTAAGATACAGTTCCCATGAACTACAATGAATATAGCCAATTTTTTTTTTAAAGACAACAGCTATCGTTAGGCTTCTAAATCCGTATTTAGGCACCTTACTATTCTGTTTTTCCAAGCCACCCTGCACTTAGCAGTTCCCATTAATTCAGTGCAGGGTACCACGCTCTCTTATAAATAATTCATCTATTTGGATACCTACGTAGGCATTTAGCCTCCTTGCTCAAGTTTCTCATTTTGCGAAATGTCTTGGCTATATAAACAATGCAGTACGCTGCGGATTTGGTTTTGTGCCTAATTAAGTAAGTGCCATAGGTAAATCCTGCAGGACTTCCCCCAAACTTCCCGGGAAGGGGTTAAAGAGGTGCATCTGCAGAGAGCCAGCATAAAGCCAATCTCCAAGACTAAAATGGGACCCAGACAGGGCATATGTTTTACTCTGGCCTTCTGCACAAGAAAGTCTTCCGGCCATAAAAAAAAAAAAAGAAAAACCTGTACTTGAGTTTTCTGCTATTTGGAACTAGTTGGTAAATTTGTAACTGCTGTTTTGGACTTCCTTGCGTAGATTAGAGATTGAAATACGAGCTTCACAGGAAACAGTTTGTAATTTTAAGATTTCTAAGGCATTCTTCGTTTTATGTTATACAAAGTGTGCAAGTCCAAATATTTGGAAAACAAAACATTGCAGAGAGACTTGGGTATTTCTAGGCTAAAATCTCCTTCCAATTCCATAGCAGTAAATTACGTCAGTCTCTCTGCAGCTAAAAATTTAAAAATAATTTTTCCATCAGCCACAGAAATACACTGTAACATTGCATTCCCTTAACTCTTTCTCTCTATCTTTCTCCTGGTATCACTAGCACTATGCAGCAGGCTCCAAATAGAGGATTAACAGAAAGGTTCTTATTTTATCAGATTTCACTTCAGTGTGCAATAACGGGGGAGGGTACTGAACAAATGCAATCTGAAGAGGAGCTTTTTGGTTCTTGGTAAAACATGAAATTAAGCCTTCACCTGTTCTCAGAAGATGTTAGAAATAAAAATAAAAAGCCATGCCTGCTTCTCTTAATTACCACGTCCTTATGCTAACTGATACTGGCATTGCACAGCAGAATCCAAAAGGAGGATTTAGCAGTTTTTTTTTTTTTCTCTTTGCAGAAATCCTTTTTAACACCTCTCAGTTAAGAAAGAGTTAAAAACATACAATCCCCTTATAGTTTTCCTTTTCAGGAATTAAAGTGGCATCTTTAAAAACAAAAAATACATATCTTGCACTGTAATGGGAGTATAAATACAGTTTTGAAAACACATTTGGAAGATGTCTTCCAAGATGGTTTATCTCTCTCTCTCTTTTTTTTTCCCTTTAAAACTGTGACCATTGCATCAGTTAAGGCTGTTTTACAATATATATATATTTGAAATAAAACTTTAATATTCAAGCTTACCAGATTGATGGATTGTAACAGGTAAAATGGAATTCTTTACAAAGTAAACCGTGTAGTTGTACAAAATAGGATTAAACCCTTCACCTGTGTAAAACAAAAAGAAATCCTGCCTTGCATTGAAAACACAGAACCTGTTTACAAAAAGGAATGTGTATGACATTTGGACTTCCTTTTAACTGCCGTATCCTGGTAACATCTCAATTGTTTCAGTAAAGGAACTAATCACCAATTCTAAATTGCAGTGAATTTACCAAACATTTTCACTATAGACTTCTGAAAGCTTTTACAGTAAGAAGTTATCAACAAAAGCAGGCACGTTAGTGTACAAAAACGTTGTTGATTTTTTTTCCTGTTTCTTTTTCAAAGTGCAGGTTTTTTTTTTTTTTTCTTAATGTGCATCTTACAAGACCAACGAAGGTTTTAACTCACTAAATCTTAAAACAGAACTCAATTCTCCAAAGAGTAGTGTAAACGTTTAAGGATCCCCAAAACACTTCTAGTAAACGTGACACGAATGTCTCTGCGTTGTATAGAAATTAAGCTCTTTTGAGAGGTAACGAAGCTTCATTACACTTTTTTTTTTTTCCTATTTTTTCTTTTAATCTCCTTACACTGGCTGGTTATCATAAATGGGGTAACTCTGGACTGCTAAAGCTGGAAACGGATGAATCGCTGGAGGGGAACTACGCTTGGCTACGGAGGGAGGCGGCGGCGGC
>NW_010578806.1:239604-274690 GCF_000705375.1 Tinamus guttatus | reverse complement strand
CTTCTTACGCGCGCTCGCCAGCTTCGCAGGGTATTTTTAGCAAGCGCTGCTGATTAGCATGCAGGGGAGAGAATCAGGGAGAGAAAGCCGCTTCCAAACCGTTTCCTCCTCCCGTTCCAACAGGGGCCTCGTGCCTGGTTGCTGCGGGAGGTGGTGGGGGCTCCCCATGGCCAGTGGTTCCCCTGGGAGCCGGTGTGGGGTGGCAGCCAGCCAGGTCTCCTGGCTGGACGTGCTGCCTTGCCAGGAGGCCGTGCTCCATGGTGGAAGGGAGTGGGTGCTCCACTGGGAGGCACCATCCTGCCCCTTAACAGAGGGATTTTGCTCCTCTCTTTCCTTTTTAGGCCCCATGGAGCCACTTGCTCGGCAGAGGAAGAGCAGCAGTCCCACGGGTCTGGTGGAGGCCGGGGGACATCCAAGTCCCCAGGTGTCCCCTCCCTAGCCGGGGCGGACGGGAGCCAGTACCAGAGCAGGGCTGATGCTGACGTGCTCCCTGGAGCCTTGCAGTCTTGGTCCTTGCAGCTTCTTCCCATTCCTGGACCATGCTTGACTCCCCGAGGAACGAGTCTATGGGTCTTCCAGTTCGTGCCCACCTGAAGGTTTTGCTGTAGCATCTGTGGATGTGGCTACACTTGTGTCAAGCACTGGGGCTGATGGAGAAAACTGGGCCTTTATGTGTCTTTAAAAGAACTTGCCTGTGCCCTCTCCCCGACGGAGAAACAAGTGTATATGGGGAGCACAGCGTTACACGAAGCACAGCACCGTCTGCCAAGGTCCCTGCTCTGCTGAGCGCTGCTCTGTGCTGAGTGCTGAGCGTTGCTTGAGCAGCACATGTAAATCCTCCATCCAGCTGCTAATTCCGAGGCCCTGGGGGGCGCACTGAGCAGGGATGTGGGGGGAGAGGAGCTGCAGGCAGTGAGAAGTAAACACTTAATGAGCTAATTGCATGTCGAATGGGCAAAGTGCCTTATTCCTTGACACGCAACACAAATAGTCTTTATTTGCATGTGAAGGCAATATGTGATTTGTATCTCTTCATTGTTGCTGTCAAGAACTTAGCGGGATTCAAGCAAGGATTAGGTATTTATTATCAATAGCGAGATAGGCAAAAAGATAGGGAGGCTTGTGTCCTATGCATTAAGTTAGTTATTAGCCTTTAAATGGCAAGGGTTAGGGAAGGAAAAGAAACCTTCCAGTGGGGTCAGGCTATTCCTGTACTATGCACAGAGTTTCTTGGGGATTTCTCTATGGCTTCCTGCTGCAGCACATGCCAGAAGCAGGCGGTGAGACTGGATGGACACAGGCATCCCGCTCCTCATCTAGGATGCAACTTCCAAGGAAGGACCATTCTTTGCCCCCTCTTTGTAATGGAGACTCATCTCCATTAGCTCCTTAAAAACCTTGAGTTTTGGGAGGTCAGAGTGACACACAAGGTTAAGATGAGAATTAATAATTCTGCTACACCTTTTTTAATCCTCCTTTGGGACAACTTGCTGCTTCCCCAATTCTTTCCTTTCCCATATCTTTCCTTGCCTCATCCTCTTCAAAAAATCTCCCTGCCTTCCAAGCACCGCGTTCAATATTCAAGGCTAGGAGTTCCTCTACCAACACCCTCCCCCATGTCCAATTTATTATTCATAAATCTCCTGGGTTTTGGTGTCACTCTGAGTTAGCAGAATTTTTCTTATAGCTATTTAACACTCTGCGATGTAGCACGTATTAGGCAAGAGGGGAACTTTATTGCACGCACACGCGCACACACACACAAAGCAGGGCCATTTGTATATATTGCACGTTCAGATTCAGCTCTCCTCGGACGGAATGTCTGGAAACACAGTAATAATGTTATTACATTAATAACAGCAGACATAAATCAGAATTTATCACAGCTGCTTTGAAGGGTTACGTTGTTAGGCCCGAGGAGAGGTGCATGGGCTTCGAGGCACCACGCTGTCCTGGGGCTTGTGTCCTCGGAGGAGGATGGAGCTGTTGCTCACTCACTCTCCTGCCCGGGAAGCTGCACCGTGTACCTGTAAAACAGACAGAGACCTTCCACTTACGCCACCGAAGTGCAAAGCTCTGCGTTATTTTGTTGTCTGCCTCTCCTCCCACTCTGCATTTATGGTGAGATTCATGTGTTGTTATTTCAAAGCTGTTTTTGATAAATGGGTGTCATAGCTTTGACTATTCAGTCATGGTGGCTGCGTAACCTCCCATAACTTGCTCAATTGCCTGCTTCTTCATTTCCCCCCTGGCTCTACAGGGGACATTGTTGACTGCAAAATCTTTTTGCAATAAAATACTTGGCTTCCCATTACTAAGAGCACCCTAGAAAGTAGAAATGTGAAACACCGAAAATGGAACTTATCACTTTTCATTTTGGTCCTTTTCCCTTCCATTTGCAAGATCTACCAGCATATTTCTGTGTGTTTGAGGTCTTGTATTTTCCTGCTTCCACAGAATAATAATCTGCAATGGGGATTTATGGAAAACACTTTGGAAAAGGCCCTAGCGGAGGCAGCAGGCTTGTCACCAGCTGCAACCTGGATGCTGATGAAAATACAAGCTCCTAGAGATGCTGCTTTGATGACTGATGCTCAGAGCAGGGAGCTTGGGAAGAGAAGGTTAAGACTAAAGGAGTAAAGGAGTTAACTGAGAGAAAACGGAGTCTATGTTTGAAGCTGGAGGTGTGTGGTTGTTTTAGCAGCCATTACTGGCAGTGTTGGATTAAGTGTTGTTCTAATGAGTAGAACGATTTAAGAAGGTCTCAGAGAGCTCTCTATGTCTCACTGGGTAAAGGTAGACACTGGAAGGTCCACAGGGCTGTAATGCAGGCATATTGACACAACAGGTCAGTGCTGGTACCCTGAAGCTGTCTCTGCTCCAGGTGGCTCTGCAGCCTCTTCTCACAACACCAGAGCTTCTGAAGCCAAACTGCTCTGGGCTGTGGACTCGTCTCCTGCCCTGGGTCCAGCCAGGGTAGATGAGGCCAAGGAGAGGGTCCATCCCTGCTTGCCCTTGCTCTGGGCTGTGCCCTTGCTTGCAGCACCCAGGATGCTGCTGCAGCTCATTGCAGGCCTTTGGTAGTCTAGGTGGACTCACTGACCACCACCCTCTGAGCCTTATCAATCAGTTTCTCTGCACATATAGTGGTTCACCTGTCTGGACTGTAGTGTCATAAACCAAGCACCAGAAAACTGTGGGAGGCAGTGTCAAAAGTCTTGTTAACATGAGGTAAACGACATTTGTCCACTGCTACTCTGTTGGCTGTGATTCCAGTTGCTTTGTCATAGGAAGGGCTTCATTTGCAGCCAAATTCCAGGTGCATCCACCCAAGACATCCTCCTGGTGGTAACATACCCAGTACCCCTATCTGATGCTGATGCTAGCAGGCACAGCTTGAGCTGCTTCCATGCTGTTAGTCTGTCTCACTCTCCTACCCAAGGAAGAGGACCTCGTAACTTCTCCTGGCCTTCCTTTCACTCTCAGCCTAAATAGCTGTCTGCCCAGTTTGGCAAGCCCTGTGGTAAGAAGAGAGATCCCAGCTGAGGACTGTTGCAGAGGAGCACAAAGGCGTGAAAGCTCTGCAACAAATTTACCAGGCTTATTTTTCCAAGGCAAAATATCTACTTTTTTCAGCTTTGTGCAAAGCAAAGCAGTTGGAACCATACAATTTATTGACACAAAAAATTCTTACCACTCACAAGCGAAATCGCAAGGCACCTGGAGTGGCAGGACCTCCTCTTTCTGTCATGAACAGTGATTTCTGTGCACAGCACGAGAGGCTGCCCGTGGCCCAGAAACCCCCTGCTTGCTGCAGTGCATGTGCTGTGCATGTCCTCTTCAGATGCACTTGTCCTGCTCCACACTGGCCTTGGTGCTCACATGGTGCTTACTCCAGGAGGAAAAGGAAACTCAAGAAATGTTAACAAGAGCTGACATTTCGGGGATACCTGCTGTCCCCAAGGTGAGAGTCACCTGGGCCTAACAGAGGATTTAGAGTTGGATTAAATGATCTTGAAGGTCTTTTCCAACCGTAATAGTTCTATGATTCTATGACTTCTGCTGAATTTCTCTTGCGCTGATAAGCTGGATGCTGAGGCACTTTCCTAGAGAGTTCCTGTGTTCAGCCCACTCTCCTGTGGACAGTCACCTCTGGACCAAGAGGACTTATCCAAGCCCAGACAGATCCCGAAGGGAGACGTTGTTAAGGTTTTTAACACTGATGCAGCTCTTTGGCTAGTAAATGTGCTTGGGGATCCAGTCCAAATCACATTGACTCACATGAGAGGTTAACATGTGTCAGATGTTGAATGCCTGCCTAGATGCTCTAGCATATAGAAATGCACAGTGGAACTTCACTGAAGTAGATCCTTTCCACATTTTTTGCCTGGAGGCAGGAGTTTCCAGCTTTGTACTTAATTCTGGCTCATACATACGTGATCACCAGGCCATACTAAGATTTGAGACTGATACTTACTCCCTGTCTGCTCTCCACTTGTGTCTCCCCAGCTTTTGCCTTGAGTTAAGGACAAAATGTGGGAAAAGAGCTCTTGTATCAGGAGAATTTGTCAGTGCTTTCTTAATACAAGCACTTCAACCAGCTTCTCAGAGCTTGTTTGTTTCCTGGCTCCATTCCCTTGTCCTGGCTGAAACATGTGCTTCAAGGCATGCTGAGGCATCTGAGAGGAGCTGCCCAGGGACCTGTGAACAACCCTTATTAGTGCCTTATTTTAAATGCTCTGGCATCGCCATGAAAAAAGGATGGTTTCTCTGTGCAGTCGGATTGCATCTTTTCAATCGATCGAGTAATTTTGTGAGGAGCATTCTGTGTTTACAGGGCTCTAAAGTAAAGCACAGGCTATTCTGAGGAAAGGTCAGGTATTTGCTGAAGCATTTGTAAAATCAGTTATCTGGTATTATCTGACAAATTACTTAAACAAGGACATCTTTCCTTTGTTTATTCCACAGAATTGTTTAATTATGATCAAGTTGCACAAAATGTATCTGGTGCTTTTGTCATTGGTGCCTTAGGGGTGACACTTGCATGGCTTGCTGATAAATTATTGATGAAAGCCTTGCAAACCAAAAGGATCCTTGAAAATCTTCTCTTCTGCCAGCACTGTCTAGAGAAGGCCACTTTATGTTTTGCATCCTTGTGCATGTTAAGATTATTCTGAGGTGATGCCAGGGCAGTGCAGAAATTTTCTCAAGTCCCTGAACATCTCCAGGCTGCCTTTAAGGGGCTGGAGAGCAATAACTTTTTGTCGGGAATGAGAATCTGCAGTTCAGCTTGAAATTTTTCAAGATTAAAAGAAAAAAAAAAAGGTTGAAAAATGTTAGCAGCTTGTAAACAGCATCATGAGAGCACAGGGGACTTCCCAACTCAGCCCATCCAGAATGCTGATGCTGCACACATCATGTCCCTGTAATAGCTCTCACCGACAATTCACTCTCCTCTTAAAGTCTCTGGCTGTGGAAAGCTGTGTTGATGGTTACAAACCTCCCCACTGTTTCAAAGCTAAGTGTGTTTTATGTCCAGCCTGCACTCATTTGTTCTTGTGCCAATGTTGTCCTTTCACTTAAATGGCTCCTCTCCTTCTCTAATGTTTACTCTCCTGATGTATTTATAGACAGCAAACATACCCCATCTGAGCTTTCATTTTGCTAAGACTAAATAAACCATATCTTTCAGGTTCATTTTGTACTAAAACTGTTCTATTCTCTGCAGTTTGAGTTCATCTTTGAACACATGTCCAGAACAGTATGATTCATCTTGCGTGTTCTTACCAAGGCCTTGGATGACTGTATCACAGCTTCCTCCTCTATAGAAGAAAGACCTTGTTGACTTATGCCAGGGTTCATGTCTTCTTCTTGCCCAGTTTCTTCCAGTCTCAAGTCTATAATGGTACCTCATACTCATCAAGGATGATGTGTTGCATTCCCAGCTGTTGGGTTCTCAGTTAATGGCAACGCATTGAAAGGATCTTCCACCTTGTTTTACTGATTTTTTCTCCAATTTCTATTATTCCAGTCATGAAGGTAACTTAGCCCTTGCCTTCCTGATATTTTGGACCTCCTCAGGATTGACTATATCTTTCTGGCTCTCCAGGAACTCTGTTTGTTACCTGCATTCAGTGTGGCACTTGCTTTCCCATTAGCAGCTGCTGTCTGCTCACTCTTAGCAAGCTCCTTATTCACCTGGTAGCTCTTGGGCCCCCTTTTCCCCTACAGTTTCACCATTAGCCTCCCACTAATGCTATTCCATATATGATTCCATAAGATTTACCAGAGACTGTGACGGAGAGGTGACAGGCCCACCAAGGAGACTGGTGCACTCCAGCTCTGGTAAGCTGTAGCATGTTCTGCCTTTCCTTGATTTTATTTTACAGCATTGCTCTTCTCTTTTTTCTTTTTTTTTTCAAAACTTATATCGGTTCCTGGTACGGACCTGTGTATGTACCTGGACTTTTCCTTACCAGATTTCAGAAGGGAAAAATATGTGTTTTAATTTGCCTTTTATCCATCATCCTCCAAGTTTGTGTTCACTTGTTTTACGACAATTGTCTCCAGCCTGCAGATTTCCATCTGCTGATCTTTCTATGACGCCAGGCTGGAGCTGTCCACGGATCTTGGTTTGAGTCCATGAAACTTCTGGAGTTTCTGCTGTGCTTCGAGTGGGATGACTTCTCTGCTCCCTGTGGTTTCACTTCCATCTATTCCAGTGCCATCCCTCCTGGAGGCCTTGGCCTGGCATTCATGCAGTGTGCTTTAAACTGATTTTTTTTTTTCTCTCTTCTTTTGCTCACTGTGTACCAGCTTAAGATTTTCTTTCCTTATCTTCCTGTTTACATAACAGAAAAACTCTTTATTCTTAATAATCTATTTCTGAGCACTATAATTCTGTGTGCCTGGGGTAGCTCTCACTTTGCACCCCAGCTCTAGACAATACTTGTGGGTGATGCTTTTTCCCATCCTTGCTCTTCGGCTTCAACATTTGTTCTCTTCATCCTCAGCTCTGCATTATGGCTTGCTCCTGGCTCACTGCCAGGCCTCTCATATTCTGCTTTCTTTGTTTTTTTCTCTGATGATAGGTCTTCCATTTCTCTTTAAGAGAGACTTTTATGTCATGTCGTTCTGCCCTTTCCTGGCTGAGAGGTGAGTTTCTAACCCCCACTTTTATCACTCTTTTGTCTTTTGTACAATATTTTAGACTTGTTTCTCTTTTCTCCCTCCTGGTAGGCTTGCTCTGCTCCTTTCTCTCTGGTAATCCTTCTCTTACTTATTCTTCTCCTCATTTTCTGGTATAGCAAACAGTCCCTCAATTTCAGTTTTATTCTGCTAGCAGGAAGCTTGTCCTGCTGCAGCTTTTTTTCCCCTGTGTTTCCATAAGCCATCCACTGCAGCTAAGGATTTATCCTGAACTGTGTGTCTTCATCCATCTTATATTGATGCAACTTCTTTCCTTTCTTATATTCTGTTATATTCTTTCTTATATTCTACATATTCTTATTTGAATAGTCTACATATTCTTATTTGAATTCCAGGTGCTCTTTTTATTTTTTTTTTTCCTTCTAGGTAGTGCTTTTCCTTTAAAAAGCGGTAAAGGCTGCTCAGCTTGCCTCACCTTTCTGATTCACAGTTGATGGCTACATTTTTTTTTTCATGTTTCCCCAACACTAGGAATTTAAGAATTTTCCCTCCTGCCATTTTCTTTAAAAACATGGAGGGACCTCCCACTGCAGATACAAGGTCTGTTTTCTGGATCCCTTCACGGCTGCTTATTTAGTATTTAAGTTCCTTACTCGGTTGTCAATCTATTTATTTATTTATTTAAATTTTGGTCTTTTGGGATTTTTTTTTATTATCTCAGAGTGGTATCCAATATCTCAGATCCCTGTTTTTTTTTTTTTTTTTTTTTTTTGTGACTCACCTTGGAGCTGGGAATGAGGGAAGGCCACGAGATGCATGGACTTTGGTGCAGGGAGGGAAGCTTGGCTTGACGCACATGAAACCCAGCATGAAATATGTTTCCCATTGGAGCCATAGCTGGCTGAACAGCTATGTTCTGTTAGTTTGGGAAGACCATAGAACCAGAAATCCTGCCCTTTTAGGAGGTTGGGGGACACAGCTGGATGGGTCCCGGTGGAAAGGGCCAAGGTACAAGGATGATGCTGCGAAAGGCAGGGATGCCTCGCAGCCCCCAGCAAGTGCTCTCAGCAGGATGGTAAGAGCAGTCACTGCTTTTCTGCAGTTGACACCGTCTGTTTTTGCTTTCGGGCATAGTCTGATTTCTTTTTTTCTTTACATCTGCGTCACAGTGCTTGTAGTTATTAAAGAAACTTATTTCAAGAAAACTCTCTGCAATGTGGCACATACATAATTAGCTATAATTAACTCAAATTAACCACATTAAATTCTGCCACGCTTCTCTTGCCATATTTTGAAGCTGGTCTTAATAGGTTTTGTTACTAAAGAATCTGTATCTTGCAAGTTCAAGTTCTACAAGCTCATTCATATTCCAGGTGTCCCCTTCATCATTTTAGCACTGCGCCTGTGAATCCGATCATTTGCTGTTCAGGTGTCTCCATAATTAGCTTGCTGCCTGGCAAGTTCTTCTCCTCTGAGTGCAGGCTTCTCATAGCGCGGGTTTGGGGCTCTTCACCTGACAAATTTGGGTAGCTACTGGTCAGGACAGCATCTCAATACCCAGCCTTGAAAAATCTAGTTAAATGAGTGCATGCTACACTTGGCAGCGATCTAAATATCATGTATGCTGGATAACACTTCATCTTGCTTATTTAAATACTTATGCAAAGTTTGGGGCTTTATTCTCTTGGTATTTACCTCTCCTCTATTCTTCCTGTTTGGTATTAATCCTGGTTTTGTTGCTGCTTCTGGGATTTGCTCTGAGGTGTACATAAAACCAGTGGTTGAAAGGCAAATACACTACGGTAATAAGAAATGATGCTGATGTGTTCTGCGGGTGAGGACGATGTACTTTAGCACATTAACTTCTGTGAATCAGCTTAGCATTTGAAGGTTGCTCTTCGCTCTTCAGACACTGGCTAACAGGGTTTCTTGGGATACTGTCTCATAAAGAGGAGCTGGAAATGACAATACTGATCACATACATTGCAGACCTATCCGGTAGAGACCTGTTCTCCCAGTAGTCCAGTTCATGAACTACAAAAAGTGCCATTGCAGTAGACACTAGCAACATTGACTCTTGCATAAGAGGGTGAGTCCGTGGGCCCCCACAGAAAACAACTTCTTGACATCCATGAAACAGTTCATCACTCCCCAGGTTTTTCAAGGCTTCATGGATATTAATTTGCTTCGGGTTGTAATCAAGCTGTCATCGATTTTAATCGGTCTTGGATCAGACAGGCCTTGGGTTTTTGTATGGCAGCCATTACAGTGTTAATTAACTTAGCATGCAGATTTAGCTGTGAAGCTTAGAAATTTAATTTACTTTTTATAATTTAATTGCAGAAACGTGGCAATAATTGCAGATGAGAAGTTATGTGCAATTAATATTGACCCAAGACTACTCAAATGTCAGACACTTGTCTCTGAAGACTTGCTACAGAATCCAATATGTTAAATATTTATTTGGTAAAGTAGGGTTTTCAAGCAAGCTTGTTACTGACCTAGCTGTAGTCCTCCTGAAGTCAGCAGTGAGAGAAACCTTAATGTCTGCAGAATCCAATGATGAAAGTTAGGAAGTTTTCTCATCTGGATGATGCTAGCAGCAGTGCTAGTTTCTAAAACTTCTTTTTGAAAAATGTTGAAACAATAAATAGAGAATATTGATCTCTGTGTGTATGTGTGTATGTGTAAGGCAGGTGGAGGAATGTTTATATTGCTTTTAAAGGAAGATAATTTAGAGCTGTTGAAAAGTAGCTCATAGAAAGCTTTGGGAAATTAAGTGTTTTCATTGCAGCACTCTGTATGTCGTTGCCTGTCTTGAAAGAATCGGTGCAATGGTGTAAAGGGGATTTAGTTTCCACCCCAATTCAGCCCCTGGCATTATATGTAGCAGACAGGTAGGCATGCTCATTAGCCTAAGACGTGTTGACATTAGTCCACTTGGGAAGTCTCCAGCTGTTTTAGAGAAATGATCCAAGAGGCCCTGGGATTTGTGCCTTGGGTATCAGCATCTGCCACATTGAAGAAGCTGCTGTGAAGAGCAACCCGCTGTCGTACCTGCTGGGAAGAAGATTAGCTGTCATGGGCTTGGGTTGCAGCAGGATCATGATTCATTGGATGTGGGAAAAGCTTTCTAACAATCATGATGCCGCACCTGGGATGCTCCTCATAAAAACGAGCTGGAAATGACAATACTGGTCACATGTATTGCAGACCTACCTAGTAGAAACCTGTTCACCCAGTAGTCCAGTTCATGAGCTACAAAAAGTGCCATTGCAGCAGACACTATATTGACTCCAGGGCTTGAGAGGGCTTGGAGATGCCATTGCTGTAGGTGTTTAATAACAGCTCAGGCAATTACCTACTGCAAATTGTTCATGTAGAGCTGATTCCGCCTAAGTCTATCCTTAGCCCCATTTTCCAAAGTTGTGCTTTGGTTATGGCTGGTTCTTGGTATTTCAAGGAAGGACACTCTTCTGCTGGAAGCCTACGGTGGATGGAAGAAGGATTTTCTACCCAGGGGCATCCTCAGGCCTCCAAAGGTATTTAATATAGGAAAGTGGGAATTGGGAGGGAGGTAGCAAGCAGGACCTGTCTTTCCAAGCAGCACTTCAAACGTGAAGTTTAAAACCCCTTTAATTATCTTGGTCTGTGTGGCTCCAAATGCCACTAATGACTTAGGCAAGGAGGTGGAAAAATCAAATACCTGAAATAGTTGCAGGTACAATTTAAATTCAAATTTGAATTGGATTTAATGGGGATTGTGCAGACTGCATCCACTTTAAATTCATCACTCAATGGGAAGGGGAAAAGGAAGATGGATTGGAAGGATGTTTGTGCCTGGGCAATTGCAGGGATTTGCTGAATCAAAAGACATCGTTAGTTTTGTAGGGCTGCAAAACAGGTTTCTTTGAAAACAGAATGAAAATAGACGTTGTATTAGAAGTGCTCAGCTGCCAAGCAGAACAGGGACAGCAAGTCGTGCAGGTGTGCAGCTGATCTGAGCATCAAAGGAAAAATTGCAAGGGAAAGCTCTGGAGAGGCACTTTTGCAAAGCCTTGACCAGACCTGCCGTGTCCCCTTGCTCCACGTGAGACTTGCGTTGTTTCACAGAAGCTGCACCCTGAAATGACACGTCTGGGGCTTTTTGTGATGGAAAGTCCTAAACCTGATTTGATCTCCCTCTATGCATCCACACAGACTTATTTCAGTGGGCAGCCAAATGCTGTCAGCATTTCCTCTTATTTTCTTTCCTCAAACTTTCTTGTTCTTGAAGTGTAAATTTCTGGGAACAGCAACCATTTGTTTATGCAAGGAAGGAGTTTTTTTGATATTTTTGCTGGGCCTAAACTTCTTCAGAGAAAAAAAGTGGGAATGCCTGAAAGAATCTGGATTTGTTTTAGCTGGAATTGTTACTGGAGGTGCTTTATTGTAAAAATGTTTTCCAAATATCAAGTTTTTATGAATTAATTTGTTTGTTGCTCCCTGCTGTGTCCCAGGACACTTTGGAAATGAGACATGCTTTTTTCAAGAGTTTTATCCCGCTGTGAATATTTATATAAATCAAGTTGCAATAAAAACAAACAATTTTCTCATTAGCAATGCAGTCTGCAAAAGTCAAATAATTTCTCCTGTGCTTCTGTCAGGGACACTGTGCACTTGAAGCAGGAGAGAGGAAAGGAGGCTCCAGAAAAGAGGACTCAAGATTAACATCATGCACTCTAATAAAAGCAGTGAAATTAGACCTTTCATCATCCCGTATTTATTGTTTTAATTTAATTTGATGACGTTTGTTTTGGTGCATGAAGTAAGAATGTCCTTGTGCCTTGCATGGAAAGGCAGGAAGGTAAGAGGGTTTAGCAGCATCCCCTTGCAGGAGAACACCCTGGAGCAGACCATGGGCTCTCAGAGGGCTTCCTGGTGGCTGTCCCTAAATGCTGAAGCACACCTGGACCAGCAATTTCATTAATTCACACAACTCTGCGAAAGGAGTAGTGTAGAATGTGGCTTTTAATATCATTTTGCCAAATGCACCCACTGCATCTTCTCACCCTCATGGGTTTGCATGAAGCATTTCTCCATGGTATAGTGATGAGAGGTACAATGTGAAGCGCGGAGAGGGTTTTGTGTGCCAGATGTTTTCATCTGGTCTATTGTTTCTCCAGTAGCTCCAGATTGATCTGAACTACCCAGCCAAGATGTAACAGCTGTGGAGGTACCAGGTAGACTCCAAATCTCTGAACACAAGTTTTAGCCATGTGCAGAGAGTCAACAGTAACAGCAAGATGTGAGCAATAAGTAAATGATAGCAATATGTTAAGTCTAATAGAAGATTCAGTTAATCTTTGCTGTTTTATTTTAGTAACGCCTACAGGATGGTCTGTGATAAATCCTAGAACATTAACGGAGGGCTATGCTGTACAATGAGTTTCTTTCTTTTGATGAGCACAGTTTTGGGTTAGATTCTGCCACTCTTGCTCTCATTCACTAACAACTTCATAGTTAATGCAAATCTCATTGCTTCCAAAGAGACAGATAGTCCTGTAAGAGTTGGCCAAATGCTATAAAAACACGATCCAGTCCAAGGTTGTTTGCCCCTTACCTCCTGCTCTGCTTCTCTAGGGGCAATTTTCACCCCAGAGCAGGGATGTTGCACGCATCTCCTGGCCCCTGAGCGCACGTATGTGGGCCATCCAGCTGCGCTTGTCGGGTTGTAGAGGGGAGAGATCAGGAACTGGGGATGCAGATGACTCACGTGGGGCTGGAGATGTGAGCAGAGCCTGAGATGAGCTTTCGAAGAGCATACTGAGCCTGCAGGAGAGCTTCCTGTGTCTGCATGATCCAGTGCAGCGGTGCATAGCAGCCTGGAAACATGCACCTCAAACAGAAAACATGTAGGGCTTGAAAGAAGTGTATGGCCTTGAGCAGCAGAGGAGATGCTGCTGTTGGAATCGCACGGTAGGATCGTGCACAGATCTCTAAGCAAACGACACAAGTGCAGCAGAATAAATGATTTCACCCACCTATTTGGGAATCACTGCAGGAATATACTTCTTTTGGCAAAACAAATGTACTTTTCCTGCCTGGAATCCTCCAGTTCATCCCATTTCATTTTCCTAATGGATTTCACTTCCGAAGCTGTGTAATGACCACATTTTCTTCCAACAGGCTGCACTGAACAACCTAGTTTCGAGTGGCTGATTTTAGAGAAATGCAGCTCCAACTTCTTGTCCCCTCTCCATATGGTTGTCTGCAATCCCAGCCACTCAGCCTCACAGGCAGACACACCTGTGTCTATAAGAATTGGGGAAAACTTCCACGATTTTGTCCTAAGTTAAGCGCTGAGGGTGGTGGAAATGCGAGTGTGTTGCAGGCAACCAGGGGAGCATGATACAGGAGTGGAGATGGTGGTGGAGGCTGCACACAGAGGTGGTCCTGGTGGGTAAGGGCACTGGGAAGATCCATAGCCAGCTCCAGCCATGTCCTTGGACAGACCTGCAGCTTGGGGTGTCGTTCTGGTCACACTTCGAGAGGAGTATGAGTAAATCTGCTGGGAACTGAGGGTGGCATAGCTGACCAGGATTGTGGCATCGTCTGAGTTTTGAGTGCTTCCATGCAGACTTAAAACTACATTTATGCTGAGATCTTCTTGAACAATCTGGATTTGTGA
Organism: Tinamus guttatus; assembly: GCF_000705375.1. Next base: position 260,871 of record NW_010578806.1, on the reverse strand, counting down.
GGGTATATTCTATCTATTAATTTATTTATTTTAATGGAAGGAGAGGATAAGGAAACATTTTGGTATTTGTTCACTGCAGGTGACTTTATCTGATGAATGTTCCCACCCAGTGCCAGTCATTTCTGGGACTCTTTGGTTTTGCTCTTTCTGGATTGCGCCATCTTTATGGGGCACCACCAGAAACCCGTCTCTCTGCACCCAAGCAAGCTGAGTACTTGGGTTTGTAAATATCGTCCATTTCATCAATGTGACAGTTAGAAAGGTTATTTGTCCAAAGACACATGGGAAATAAATGCCAAGAGGAGAATAAATCTACACTGGTTTCCTAATTGCTATGCTGTTGTATAATCAATAAGATTTCTTCTAGGTGAGGCAATTACCCTGCTTGTTATGGTTTAGCCTATATAAAAAAACCCAGCTTCTTATCAGTACTTTTCACTTCCATTGCATGTTATATTGAAAACTGGTGCATCCCAGTGCTTCAGACAGGTGAGAAAAACTCTGTTATCTCTATATTTGCAACAGCATGAAGGAAGATGGAATTGGTTTAGGGGCAGGATGGCTCATCTGGTGCCCAGGGCTCAGAAGGGATGCCAGCCGCCAGCATCTCTACTAATGCAGTGCTATGCATTAAACTGTGCATTGACATGCACATTTGACACAGGAAGATACTGCATGGATCACATGCTGATGCTCTAGAAAGCCTTGATTACCAGGGAGGAACTTCATTTACTCTTAAAAATATTAAGGTAACTCAGAGTTAAAACAGAATGAGGGTGATTGCTGGGATCTGGAACTTCAAAGAACTTAAAATTTGCAAGCTCTTGGTTTAGTTTCCCACTGTGCATTTCCCATTCCCCATTCTGCAGACCCCACTCCCCAGCAAAGCCAGACTGCCTAACACTACCTTCTTTCACTAGGACAAAGTATCCCCTAACATTAAGGCAGCTGCAGCAGTCTGAGGGCACCCATGAGGCAAAGTTTTTAGGGATGAGATGGTGACATTTTATTAGATGACAGGTATCACAGAAAAAGCGGATAAGGTGTGTGGTGGGATATCAACAGAAGCTTTTCTTCAGGTCCTTTCTACATATGAACAATGATTTTCACAGCTTCCTTGGCAATGACCGGAAACAATCAGTTTTAACTTTTTTCCTGCAAATTGTACTTTGCTTTGTTTCTCTACTTTTTTTTTTTTCATTTTATCCCCAGAAGTTTCAAATCCCAGAAAGGAGTATAAATTCATGCCAGGCAGGTGTTGCCTTATTTGAATGTATGCACACAAGATGCTTCGGTATGGCACAAAGTGTCGCTAAGTGCCACAGAGGGTCATTCTCCTAAGTGGCTGAATCGCTTTTGAAACTGTACTTTAAAACATATTTATATGACTGCTCTGCTCTCTTGAGCAGCACAGCTCTCTGCAATTTTATGTAGATGAGTTTTATGCTTTTTAGTGGCAGGCACATGAAATGAACTCTGAGGCTTTTTATTTAGGTATTTGTATGCAATTTTGGTATTTCATTTCGCAAAACTCAGGTTATTTTTATATAGAAAAATGCATGTTGTTCACTTAAATGACTGCAACAATTCTGCCAGTTCAGGCATTAAGAATATCTTAATTATATTGAATGTCTTTCAGAAGTTTTCATTTACTTTGACTTCCAGAGCATAAGTCGTTTGTCATGTTTGGAAATCTGAGTTAGTGTATTTTAGCCAACACAGTTTTCAGCCACTGACTCTACATTTGGTCCTTTCTTTACTTTAATATAATTTGTCGTATTATGAAAGTCAGTACAGGAGCTGAAAGTTTTATAGCATAAATGCTAAGAGCATAGCACATTCACTTTTACTTAATGAGGTCTAAAGATAGGAAAGCCAAATCTGCTTTAGAGAGGAGAAAAATAAATGGTACATTTTTGGTTTCACTTTAAAAGGAGGTCTGCAGTAGAGTCAGAGAGGGACAGGGGTTTGTGCTGTTAAGGTTATAACATACATGTATGTTAAGGTTATAACATACCTATCAATCTATACCTATGTCTATATCCATATCTCTATCATATCTCATAAACATGTTTATGGAAAAAGGAGGAAATACTGAGGATAAAAGCTCACTGATGATACTAACCTTATTCAGGGTTTTGAAGATAAGGACTGTAACCAAAGAACGATCTTATGAGACTGAAAGGAGAACAAAAAAGGCAGCTGAAATGCTGTGTAGCTAAATGTAAAGGAATACACAGGGGAAGAACAATCCTGGCTCTACACAAAAAGGGTTATGAGTTGCCTGTTTCTACTAATGTATGAGATCTTGGGGTTATAGCGAAGCGACGAAATGTGAGCTCAGCACACAGTAGCAGTAAGCAAACAAACAACAACTGAACATTAGGGAATACCAGGAAAGGAGCAAGAAATAAAAGGAAAAAATGTGATTATCCACTGTGCAAGTCTGTGGTACTCCCTGGATATTCAGTATCTGGTACTGTTGTGATCCCTTGATCTTGCAAGGTATACAGTAAAAGAGAGGTTCTGATGAGGATGAAACAAAGAACAGATTCCCCCAGCTTGACTTCCCTATGGAAAAAAAAAAGAAGCCTGAAAGTGCACAGAAGTCTGTGAAATGATAATTGCCATGTGGGAAGGGGAACAGGAAATCCATTATTTCTTCTGATCCAGGGACTAGAGGGCTTGCAATGAACCTCTGTTGTAGTGGCTCAGATCAAAAGGGAAAATGCATCTCTTCAGGGAGCTCTCACACCGTCAGCTTCTTGTGGTCTCGTAAAACTATTGGGTAAAGGCACATGAGAAAAGTCCACTGAGGAGTATCACATAATGGCTCGCTGATTTTGGCTTGGGAAATTGCTAGACGGTATCTCCGTGGGCTTGCTGTCTGCTTAGGCTCTTGGTCATTCTGGAGGCCTCTGGTGTGGTCCATTTACTCTTTGCTGACAGGTGTTGGGATATTGGGACGATATTGGAACAATATTGGCCAGCTGATGATATTGATCTTCTTTGTGTTCCAAGACCGGGGGGAAGTCTTGTGTCTTCATGCTCTGAACTCCTGCAGCTGGTTCACAGTCCCATTTGGGACTTTTATGGGGACCTACTGCGAAATAAGTAGCAGAAACTCTGGGAAAAATCCACGTAAAAAGGCTTTGTATATTTGCAATTCACTCAGTTCAGTCAAAACAAAAACTTTTCATGAAATCTCATCAGATTTTCCTCCCAGGGCAATTGCTGACTGAATGAGAATTGAGGTTAGGAGTATTTTTTCCCCCTTTTCTTTTTATTCCCGCCAATGTATTTTGTTCACTTTGCAGGTCCAAGTCAAGCCAAAATGTTTCGATTGTATGGAAACCTATGCCGTTGGGAAGCCTTTCACCTGAAGGACTGTCATTCTGGGGCTCAGTTGTGCTTTGGGATGGAAAGAGATTTCGGATTCTTTGGTCTGACCTCTTTTTGGTGCCAGCTCTTCATATGGCCGTCAGCTACAAACTTTGGACCTCCAGATGTCAAGGGAAGTCTGGGACCAGATCCTAGCAGGAAGTTAGGAGGTTCTTCCTCGCATTGTAGAAACTGGTTTGGTAGTCCTTTTAGAAATCTAAAGGTCAGACTGAAATTAATTGAAAAGAGAGAGCCCTTCCTGTTTGTACATTCTAGGATCTCAATAATCTAATTGCATTCTTCATGCATGTGTGATTCCGAGTTAAGGATAACTGAATGCAAACTGATTGTCTGGATAGTAGCGAAACATCAGACATGCATATCTGTGCCAAAAAAACAGAGGTAAAACTCTCAGTAGTGAGAGAGCAATAAGTAAATACGTAAATAAATAAATAAGAGCAGGACAAAACTGTGTTCTGTTAAACAAGACCCATGAGGAATTGTCTATGCGTGGACAGCAAAAGCCATCTGCCAGGTGGCCTTCAAAGATTTTGCTTGGAGGGATTCGCAGTATTGCAAGAGATGAGAACAAAGCCCTTGCAACTCGAAAAGTTCTGAATCTGGTTCCAGCTAAGCATCTTTTCTGCTGACTCCTCACACAACACTGTGAGAAGAGCTAACTCTGCAAAAGCCTACCTCATACCGCCTATTTTCTGTCCATTAATAAATTTCTGCCCATATATTGCAAAGATAAATTCAATGCAAAGGTCCACGTAGTGTCAACTTTCTCTTATTGAGCGCTCTGCTATGCTGCTATTGAATTAGCCCCAAAAGAGTTATTTTCTCCCGAATTCTTCTTCCCTGAAAAGATTCTGCAAAAGCTTGAAAGTGATGTGGATGTAACTGCCGATAAATATAAAAATCTGAAGTGTTTCTAACGTCTCATTTTCCCCAGCTTATTTTATAACATCTTTCTTTCCAGCCAAATCATTCAGGGTATGATACACATGCTACAGTGACAACAGCCCTGCTAATAAGGTGTTCTGTCTAAGAACAAAAACAAGGGCAAAAAGCAGATGGTCATGATTTTAAGAACAGGGCAAATAACAAATGCATTGCAGATTTTTTTTTTTTACCACTCCACTCTAATGCTTTCTCTTGAAGCATAAAAATGTTTTAAGAACAGTACGTGGGGAAATTTTGAATCACAACTCTGCAAAGAGGAAAAAGGATTGCTAGTTATTTTAGAGAGGTGGAGTGAGCATTAAAAATGTGATTAGGTATACTGAAATCCAAATCCCAACTCCTAATTTGCTGGAAGCGAATTAACAAAATCTTCAACATGAAAAAACAATGGTGAAGTGTAATTTTATTTCTGTCCAGAAAACCAGAATCAATAACCTTCAAATCATCTCAAATATGAATGAAAGTCATAACATGAAGCAAAACATAGCTTTTTCTTGAGCCATGAAGTGGCAATAAAGGACAAGTGAACGTCAGTAAAGGAGAACTCTGCCCCAGGACACATCTGTAAAACCTCATTAAAATTAGAACTGCAACTCACTGCTAAATTAGATCCCAAATTTAAGAGTTAAATGATATCACTTCTTCTTCTATAGACTGTAGCTTTATGTTAATGGTGACTATATCCTATATAATTCCGGTTGTTATACATATACGCAATTGCTATTCCTCCATCCCAAAACAGAGTAGAACAAATCTAGTAAAAATGAATGTTACTGTTGTAATCAGTCTCTCTCAGTGTCATTGCTGCTTCCACCTCTGTGTTCCCTGACCCCTGAGTAAGAGTCTATTTTGTATATAATGGTGAATATTGAAAACCGTAATGCGAAAAAGCGTTCCTGAATATTTATGTTTGAATGATCTTCAAACTCTTCTAAAAACATTTTTATTATGCACCCATTATTATCATTATTATTCAGAGCATTATTATTTTATCATTCTCATATTAGAGTTGCTTAATACTTAAAATAGCTAGTGGATAATTTAAGAGTGGAAGAGTAGGATCTCCCTGTTTATTAAAGAGGTCACCCAATCAGACAGAATCATGTAAATTTTAAATGACAATTCAGGAGGAACAAAAATTCATATTTGTTATGTCACTTTAATGAACAAGCAGTGGGCTCAGATTAGTCAGGCTGCAGATAATATTTGCAATATGACCATTTATAGCATATGTTCGTGGCAGCCACACTGCTGAAATTGCAGCAGTGGTGCAATTCGCTGCAGTGGTGCATGGCTTCAAATTTCGGTCATCTCATGCTAGAGCCTGCACACAGATTGCAGAATCACAGAGTGATTGAGGTTGGCAGGGACCTCTAGAGATCATCTAGTCCAACCCCCCTGCTCCAGCAGGGACACCCAGAGCACGTGGCACAGGGTGGCATCCAGGGGGGTTTGGAAGATCTCCGGAGAAGGAGACTCAACAACCTCTCTGGGCAGCCCGTTCCAGGGCTCTGCCACCCTCACAGGGAAGAAGCTCTTCCTCACACATGGTGGAATTTCCAGTGATGCCTGTGCAAAGGGGATGCTCCATGAAATGACAAGGAGCACATGAGTCCACAAATGTCCACATGATCCAGATACCTCATTTGGGTGGAGCTCAACCGTACTAAGGACTTTTGACTGAATAAATACATTGCTACACATTGAAACCTTTCAGTTAATACTTTCCTCGTAGAAGTCTATTCTTCCATCTGGAAGAAGTTCTGCAGTAATGTATATGAATGGGTGCAGGTGGTAAATCTCTGTCTCATGGATGGAGTGGTGTGGTGTTCATATGTGTTTACTTTGTATGCAGGAGCTGTGTCCTCTAGGACTTGCTTTATCCTGCGTTTTGAGCTTCATTGGAAACTGCATGTGAATAACGATACTGTCTTATATTTTTATACAGAGTGTATTTTTACTGCTTCACACTTATGCGAGCTCCCCTGACAGCCTGATTCATTGCTGAGAGACCATTTATACTTCTAACGCAAACTCCTAATTGGTGTGAAAGATTTACTTTCTTTTGATTTATTTATTTTGATTTATTTATTTTTGTGTATGTATGTATTTATTTTCTGTTAAAGAGACCAATGCACAAGCTATAACTTGGACTGGGGCAATAGACAGTCCTGAAATTTCCTTTTTTTTTTTTTGTTTTAATATATATTACAGCTAAAAATGATTTATATCACCAAATCCATTAATTCCACTCTCTTGTGAATTCTTAATTGTGTAGCTTTTGAAACATCTTTTATCAGAACCACGAAGTCATATTTCAAGTTGGAAAGGACCTCCAGAGATCACCCAGTTCACCTCCTACTGCACCTGTCCATTCACGCAAGTTCAGGACCAGGCTGTGATTGAATGAGGTAGGAGGAGACACTGCGTCACACAAAATGTTTCTAAAAACACTGGATAACTGTGGACTAATCCCCAAATCCTGAAAGGCCAGGTATAGCTTTTATTTAGGTGATGAGTTTCAAGCACATAAACCTACATGGGGTCTCTCTAGCTTGGTATTTTGACTGCAACTGCATCAATATGTTGTGGAGTTGCCTTTTAGGTTGTGGAGTCTCCTTTTCTGAAGATCTTCCAAACCCACCCGGATGGACTAGATGATCTCTAAAGGTCCCTTCCGACCTCAACCACTCTGTGATTCTGTGAAGAATCATTGAATAATAGAATCATTATGAATGGAAAGACCCTTCAAGATCATTGAGTCCAGGCACAAACCTTTCAACACTATGCCTGTTAGAATGGAGAAACTTATCTGGAGACTTCACTGGCAAGCACACAGATGCTTGCACAGTGCTTCTTTGTTGGAGCTTTCTAGTAGTCTAGACATTTTTACTGGGTTTCAGTTGATAAAATGCCTGGGACATACCTCCTCTCTCAGGAGAGTCCTGTGCTAAGTCTGTTACTAGATGTCACTAAGGAAGTAGAAGTTTTGTTTAAACAATTGAGGCTGAAGATGTTGTGACTGGCGGTCATGGTGGCCACATTTTTTCCAGATGGAGGATGTTGATGCTTTGGGGGCAGACTCATGACGACTTACAAGTTCTTCTGGAAGTTTGATGAGCATATGAGCATCACTTGGACAAGAAAGTATAATCATTAAATTAATTAATCTGTTGGATCAGGTAAACAGTCACTCCCTAAATGGGGCCTGCATAACTTCACTGTAAATTGCAAAAGCAGAACACTTGTTGGAGGGATGAGCCCAAACAGTTATGGTGAGATCTCATTATGGTAAGAGATCTCACAGTAATAACAAAGGAAATTTTATGAAAGAAATTTTGAGAAAAGGTATTAAACCTGTTCCTTAAAGTTGACTAAGACTGCATACCTAGGAAGACAAAGTTTAAGCTCCTCAAAGAAGAGACTGGTAAGCAGTCCTACTTTCATAATTCATATGAGGTCATCAAGCCTAATCTTTAGAAGAGCAGTTTATACGAATTATTAATATATTCTTCTCGAGGAGCTTAAGGGTAGCATCTGGGTTTTACGTAAACAACAGAGACAACCTATCTCTTCAGGCTTTTATAGAGGTTTTTAGCCTGTACTTTTCTGTCTTTTCAGTTCCTGCATTACCTAACCACAGCATGGGCTACAGAGTTCTGCAATGAAGGGACTTTGTGCAATCCTGCCTTCTCACTATTCACAGAAGGGATTAAGATCTGTGTTACTGCTGGTGTCAGCATGGTTGCAAAGGCAACAGAGGGTCATAAAAAAAAGGAATAAAAAAGGAGATACTGCAGTTTTTCTAAGATCATGGTAAACCTTGCAGAAAACAGATCCAGTTTGGAAGGCAGTCCAGTGTTTTGAAAGGTTTCCCATTGATGCAGCATTCTATATAAAGACATTATACAGCACTCTGTCTATATAGACAGTCTATACTGTTCATACTCTGTAGAGTTTTCCAGTTTTAAGAAATCCTTGTATTGGGTGTTTTACTGGCCCCAAACATTCTTTTCATAGGTTGTCTGCATGCATTCTGATCTATCAGCAAGATCAGAGCCATCTGAAATGAATATCAGAAGAAGAATGGGTATCATTATTATTGTCTAAACCATAGAAGAGGGAATTTTAAAAGACTTAATAAAGTATGCAAAATTATTAAAGATAATCAAGTTATTTTTTTCCATTTGAGAATGGTACACATATGTTAGGAAACATACCAGATCAGACAGTTCTCTGAGGAGAAACTCAGAGGTGCCAACTTACAAGGCAGTGACCCTTTCTGCACCATAACATCATATGCCTTAACAAATGAAGTGTGAGGAGCTTCCTAAACAGAAGCTTTGAAATAATTTCCTGGCTCTTTTTAATGTCCTCAGCTGATCAGCCTAAAATAGCCCCCAGTCTACATGCACTGATAAGACGTAATTCTGCTCCTTTTTGCTTTGGGTGATGTTCTATGAAGCTGTGTAAAGGATGTAAAGAAGATTTAAAGAATTAAATTTTCTTATCTATTTTGTAATGGTTGCAAGTAATCACCTACACAGTGTGGAAAGGAGGTTGGTCTTTTATGGTGAAGTCCCAGTCAGATTTCCAGTCTGTTCAATGCTGTTTCCTATTACATTATCTGGAGTGACATGAAGCTGTTATTTCAATGTCACCTTAATAGCAAAGAATATTTGTATGTTATGTATTATGTAAGTGATTTCGACATTACTCTGCTGTCATGTCTCAGCAATATTACTTTGTCTTCTCATACAGGAGAAAAATACCCTAGCACCTGCTTTTATTCTGTAGGCTAAAACAAATATCTGGAATTATTCATAAATAAATAAATTATTAATGTCCGACGTATTGTCCCACCTGATTTGTCTGAAGGGTATGTTTACAATTTTGCGTGCTTCCAGATGAACTAAAGGAGTTTTTTTTTCTTTTTTTTTTCTTTGTTTGATATTTTGCTGTGAATTCTACAAGGAAAATGTATGGTGTTGAGAACTAGAGAATGCTATAAAATGTGATTGCCGTAGTCAAGAAGTGTGTGTTTTCTCTGGAATGAAATGAAATGTCTGTCTTATTCCCCTTAGAGGAGGAAGTGAACATAAGCAAAATGTAAGCAATTTTATATTTTATGAAGTCATGTAACATCAGTAAAACTCCAACAGCTGGGTAATTTATGGATGCTGAATCAAAGAGGCCCAGTGGCTGCATTCTGCATTCCTAGTAGGTTACATTTTTTGCCTTTATGGGTTTTTGTTTCAACACATTTCTGATGAAAGGGGGATATAAAACACTTCCTGTTTGAATAAATGTTTTCTTCAACAACTACCGCTTTTACCAGATCCAAAATCTTAGGTTCTTATGTAAATTGAAATTAGCATAAAAGAACTGTTCCTCCATACCTCTGACAAATTGTGCTTCTATGGAAACAATCTACAAATGGACCATTACAAGGCAATGATTTATATTCATCAAAAGTGGATTTAATGTAAAAAGTAATTCAAAACAGAAGGGATAGGTAATTCTGGAGTGATGCATTTGCTGAATGCAGTTCAGGGTACCGTGCCCCACAAGAACAGCTCACTGGTCTGTTCAGGAGCTCAGCCCAGCTCCACTGTGTTGGTGGGAAGTTGACCGTTCACTTGAAGGCATTTGGCTTATGGTGGCAGAAGTTATGAACATGCCTGATTTTTGCCACTACAGTATATGTTTGTAAATGTAATTTCCATCATGTGGTATCATGACTGTGGTTCGAGATCTGAAAAGAGGTTTGTGATCACTGCAAACAAGCACTCCTCCGGGGGAAGAACAGGTGGAAACAGGCATGAACATCAGTTTTAATGTCTCCTTCATGAAAACACTTGAATTTTGAGTCTCATCACAAAAAAAATATAAAAAAGGAGTAAGGAAAAAAAAATACATTGAAAATAAGCTCAGTTTAAATAGCTTATTCATTCTCGGGCTTTACTGATTGATAGGTACTTCCCTGTTTCTGTATTTAGCTTTCACTTAAGGAAGGCTAAGCTAGTTGAAACTTTCTGTTGAATGATTCTATACATAAAAGCATTGTAAACACATGTAGCTGTGCCTGTCTTCAGAGCTAAGGAGTACTTAATGATTTGGGTTAATTTTATTACCTTGTGTCTTCTTCAAATATAATTTTGTTTGTGTTCATTTTTTTTTCTGAGGCAGCCCTAGCATAAATTGTGACTCTAATCTGTACAATTTAAACAATACTGTTAAATAAATTATTTAAATATCTAAACAGTCTGTCTCTGAAACGTATGTTCTCATTTGAACATCTAGCTATTTTTCCCAAGTAGCTGGATATGGGCCATATGTGATTGTGAAAACTACCTTTTCTTGGCCAAAACCATTTCCCTCTGATTTCTGTTGCTGATCCACAGGTTATAAAAATGACTTTGAAAAGTTTCTCCTCTTTAATATTTCTTTGATTTATATAAGCATTTTCCTTTATGTATAGGATTAATTGGGGTGGGATATGTTGAGATTTTATCTTTGAAACTCAAAAAATTTGGCCAGGTCATATTAGATACTGTTGGCCATTATTTAAAATTTTGCACCTGAAATATTTGCTTGCTCTGTTTCATTTACCATTTTCATGAGTTTTTGTTCACTTTTACCATAAAAAGAACACTTTTATTTTGCTGTTCCAATGTGAAGAGCAGAGGGGAGGAGAGGAGAGCGGAGGAGAGGAGAATCCAAGTGATTAACAGAATAACCATACAGTGATTCCTGAAGTTTGTTACAACAAACTGGAGGTTTGTGATCAACAGCAAGGAGGCCAGCTGGAGGCCAGTCCCTAAGGGTGTACCTCAAGGATTGATACTGGAGCTGACACTGTTTATCTTCATTAATGACCTGAACAGAGTGCATGCTCAGTAAGTTTGCAGGTGATAGAAAATCTGGAGGAGCTTCTGATAAGCTGAAGGACTGTGCTGCTGTTTGGAGTGACCTCAGCATGCTGGAGAGATGGACAGAGAGGAACTTCATGAAGTTCAGTGATAGGAATTGCAAAGTCCTGTCCCTGCAGAAGAAGGTACCAATACCCTATTGGGGAAGTAGATTAATGTGACTGAAATATAAGAAATTCCTCATAACTTCAAGACAAAATGTTTCCTGAGAAGGTGGTCAAACAGGAGGACTGGTTGTCCAGAGAGGATTCAGATTCTTCACCCTTGGAGGCTTTCAAAATCTGGTTGAACATTGGCCTGAGCAACCTGCTGTAGCCAATCCTGCTTTGAGCAGGGAGTTGCTCTGGACGGTTTCCAGGGGTATCGTGCAGCATTGTGAATCCGAAATTTTGTGTAGCAGCTTGTTATGTGTTATAACTAGTTTCCATAGACATTTACTTTTTGCTAATGCTTACAGAGCCCTTACAGAGCTCACGTGTCTCTGAGTGTCTGCACAGTGGGAATTTCATGCACTGTCCCCCACGCTCTCTGAGATGGGTACCCAGCCACTCAGGATGACCATGACAGGGGTAATGTAGGAGAAAGTTACAAGCTGCCTTACATGGTGGTGGACTGGCTATTCTAATCGTGTTAGTATTGACAATGAATAATCTGTACTAACACTTGTTTCATGCAATATGGTTCTTGAATCTCCACTGACACACATACTCTTTCTTTCACAACCCTGCAAAGTTTTGTGCTTGGGAACACCATCAGCCAAAAAGCACTAGAGCTGCCACTGTCTTAGAGACAACTGAAGAATTGTCATTGAGGGCAATGTGTAGGCTCCACTGCAAACATCACGTTGCTTGTGAAGACATCACCATTCACCATATAAACCATAAAACACTAGTCTAGGACACCCACCTGAAATGGTCTGTTTTCTTTCAAGGCGTGCCTCAGACCTTTGGGATCTCTGTTGTTAGGAGGATCGGACGGTTAATTTAGGCTGGCCCCCTTGAGAGACTATCAGACTTTGCTTGAAAGGCATTTGTGGCATCACAAATGTAAGGCACTGAAAATAAATTTAAAAATGAAAAAAGTGTGGCAAAATGGATGACAAGACCGTCTTGTGATCATCTGACTTCTTATAAATGTTTATACTGAATATAAGCTCAATCTTGTTACATATTGACAAGAGGGAAGCCACAAGTGAATAGGTGATTTCGGCTGCCCAAATATGGGAAAATCATAGTTTTCCTTTGTGCATTATTATGCACCACAGAACCTGTGTTACTAAGAAATTTTTGTAAGAGTGAGTAGTACTGAGTGACATCTGGTAGGGTGTGGGGTGCCCATGTTGTCTTTCCTTCAGCTGGGGCATTTGTAAATGCACCTCCCTCTTCAGTATCTGATAAGGTTCAAGCTTTAACTGTATCATCAATTGAGGGAGGTACTGATAACATCTCTCTTTCTTCTGTCTGCCTAGTATTTGTGAAACTTCTTGGGGATGAGAATTTTTGCTATCTTCGGCCTGCTGCCAAACGTTGCTGAAATTCATTGAGTGCAAAAGGTTTTTTTCAGGAGCTTAAGAAGGAAGACATCAGGACAAAAGGAAAATGTGACTGTGTATGCTTGATTTTAAGATGTCATTAGGAATGCAGCTGGGCTTAAAAACACAGAAAGTTCATTACATTTTTTAGTGTCTCTTAATCTCTCAGGATCTGACAGTTACTTTGGACAATAATTTCATTACTAGGAAATGGGGGAAGTATCTTTTATTCAGTACGTGTGAGAGGGTGTTTTTTTTGTTGTTGTTAGTGAAGAAAAGAAAACATAATGGAAGGACTCTTCTGAGTTTAACCTTGCTTTGGCAAAACAGACTGTTTTACTTATTAAAAACTCAACCAACCCTAAACATTCGCTCTCTACTCTCAACTGGCAATTTCAATATTTTTCCATGGTTTAAAGGCCAGGTTGAGTATCTTGGCAGTGAGATATTAGAACCGCATTTTCTTAAATGTCATGGTAATTAACAACTTTTCTTCTGAAACCTGAAAGAATTAACTGCTGAGCAAGAATTTTTAATGAATCTTCATTGTCTAGAAAAAGCTACACTAACTATGAAGCAGGATTTTTTTATTGATACAAAAATTATTAGAGTTAATAAATAAAAGCTTTTAAACTAAAAACTTGCTTCAACTAGAATATGTAGCTCGATAATAAAAAGTGGAATTTGTATATCTAAAATTTTATCTTTTTAAAGAAAATCAGTGTTTGCTGACAATTAATGCAACACACCCATGTCTTGATATACTTACACTAACTTTTAGCAATAGGTAAGATGCGTCTGAAACACAGTGGAAGTTTAGGAAACCTGAGAGTTTGTTAGTTTCCTGTAGAGCACTTGTCCTCAACCATTTGCAATGAGGATGTAATACTTGCTGTCCTGACATCTTGCTGAATGACATAACCTTTGCATCTGAAGGATGCAGCTCTAAGAGACAGGATACTGCACTGGCATCCAGCAAGATGTTGGCACAAAATGATGGATGGAGCAGCAGAAAAGACAGCAGAAAAGTCAGCCCAGCGATGCGAGTGAGAAACTCCAGGACCTTATCAGCGGTGCAGAGTCTAGTTGGAGGCCTGTAGCTAGCGATGTCCCCCAGGGGTCAGTCCTCAGTCCAGTCCTGTTCAATTTATTCATCAATGACCTGGATGAAGGCACAGAGTGCTCCCTCAGCAAGTTTGCTGATGATACCAAACTGGGAGGAGTAGCTGATACCCCAGAGGGCTGCGCTGCCATCCAGGGGGACCTGGACAGACTGGACAACTGGGCGGTGAAAAACCTCATGAAATTCAACAAGGCCAAGTGCAAGGTCCTGCACCTGGGGAGGAATAACCCCAGACACCAGTACAGGCTGGGGACCGACCTTGTGGAGAGCAGCTCTGCGGAGAAAGACCTGGGTGTCATGGTGGACGACAAGTTGACCATGAGGCAGCAGTGTGCCCTCCTGGCCAAGAAGGCCAATGGGATCCTGGGCTGCATTAAGAAGAGCATCTCTAGCAGGTCGAGGGAGGTGACCCTGCCCCTCTACTCAGCCCTAGTGAGGCCACATCTGGAGTATTGTGTCCAGTTCTGGGCTCCACAGGACAAGAGGGATGTGGAGCTGCTGGAGAGCCAAAAGTTCCACAGGAACTTAAGGAAAAATTTCTTAACAGTGAGGGTGACAGAGCACTGGAACAGGCTGCCCAGAGAGGTTGTGGAGTCTCCTTCTCTGGAGACCTTCAAGACCCGCTTGGACGCAGTCCTGTGCCACGTGCTCTAGGTGACCCTGCGTGTGCAGGGGGTTGGACTAGATGATCTCTAGAGGTCCCTTCCAACCCTAAGCATTCTATGATTCTATGATTCTCTTGGAGTTGCTCCGCAGCTGTGCAGAACCTCTTTCCTCACAGGCATAAGACCCGTGGTGAGTCTTATGTGGTGATGTGCTGATGTGGTGATGGGCTTAAGATATTGAAGGTCTTTTCCAACCATAATGATTCTATGCTTCTAAGACTATTAATCTGCAGAATGTTTTCTTGATGGCTCAAGGAAAGCTGTCAGCCTGGATTTTTTGAAACAGATTAATTTCTAATGGTTTCCAGTTAAGAAAAATGTGTGGGACATAAAAAAAAAAAAAAGAATTTCTTGCCATTTCATTTCTGTTCATGAGGCCATGAGAAGGTCAGGTCCAGCCCTCTGGCCGCAGTTTTTCCATGCGCCCTTGGGTGAAGTCTAGTTTATGGTATATGGAGATGGAGGCTGGACACAGTCCTTATTTCCCACCTTTTTGAGCTGCAGCTTCAGGATAGGTCTGTCCCCCAGCAGGGACTGCAGGCACAGAATGGTCACCCTGGGTAGTGCCACAGACCCATGAATAAGTAGATCTTGAGACCAGCCATGTGCAGATGAAGCGTTAAAGGCAGCAGAGAAACTCATCAAAATGGCTCCCTTGTCACTAGATTAGCCAGTGAGTTGTGTCATATGGGGGGAAACTCATCAAAACTTCGCCTGCTCTGCATGTTTGAGGAAGAGAGTAGAAAAGCATGTTTGACAAAAGGAACAGAAGCCAAACCGAATCCCCAGAGACCTATTCCTCTTCCCGCTAAGTGGTTACATGTGTTTTATTGCTGAGCATCCAGCCAAGACTTGCAGGGGATTTTTGGCTGGGTGGGCTGGGAGTGCTGATTCAGTGCCGCTCTTGCCGCCTGTTTTAGTGAAAACATCTGGTGCAGCTCTGATTTACACTTATACGGAGAGAGAAGCGCAGGTGCCGCTGCTGCTGCCCTAGGAAGAAGGAGCTCAAAGTCACCACATGCCAGGGTGGCTTTTCTGGGCTCTGGGAAGCATCAGCCCTGGGTCTGTCACACTTCAGGAGCAGACGCTTGGCCTCCTTCAATCAGCTGGCAATGAGCAAGTGCCACTTTCTTCTTGCACAGTGTAATTTCAGTGCCACTAATGAAGGATTTGCCTGTGCAGCGTAAACTGTGCAGTGAATTTAAACTGATTTAAATTCAGTGGATTGATCTAGCTGCATGGAAAATATCTTCCTCTGAGATAGAAATACCCACCCAGGAGTTCACACAGAAGCTCAACGGCCATTTAAAACTGTTGAAGCTTTCTCTGACTGAAGCAGTCTGAGCAGACAGATCCACTTAAAAGAAGCATTAAGTATTGATCACTTTGCTATGCTACCCAGGAGGAATTCAGAAAAATGAGAAAGAGAAGTGTGGCGAGTCTGTCACACGGGTATTGAAGCTGCAGATGATTTAAGGCTTGCTCTGCTTGGGGTGTGGGCCCGAATGAGCACCAGTTAAACTCTCCTGATTTATAGTTTCTTAGGCACTGTCTGGTGCAGCAAGGTGAGTGAGAAACTCCAGGAACTATTCCCTTTTGGAACAATGCTTTTCCAGCAGTCTGCCGTAAGTTTGAAGTATAGTGGCAATTTGCATTTTAAAGCTAAGCTTAATGAACTAGGCAGCTGGGCTCGAAGGCTGCAGTTCAGCAGTGCGCATCTCCAGGGCGAGGTTGTCCTAAATCCTCTGAAATGGGTTAATGCTGGCATAGGGTGGGAACAGGAACTGAATAGGGCTCTTAATTCTTCACCATGAGACAGTAGGAATGAAGATATCTCAAAGATGGGCAACAGAATTGGTAGGCTGCATAAGGTGGATATTGCCAGCAGACTGAAGGATATGACCCTATGATCCTCTGCCCAGGGGTGGTGGGGCACATCTGGAGAGTTGAGCTCCCTGGTGCAAGAGGGACACGACCATACTGGACTGAGCGGAGGGAGGACACGTTGCAGTGAAGGGTCACAAAGATGTTGAAAGCACTGGCTCATTTCTTGTACAAAGGAAGGGCGAGAGAGCTGGGCTGTTTAGCATATAGAAGAAAAGGCCCAGGAGAGACCTTGTTGGTGTGTATGAATGTTGAATATCTCATGGGAAGAAGTAAAGAAGTCAGAGACAGACTCTTCGTGGTGGTGCTGGATAACAGGGCAAGAGACAATGGGAAAACAACAAAATACAGGAAATACCACTTGAACAGCAATTTTAAGAAATAAAAAGTGAAGTTGGCTGTACAGGTTGCTCATAGCAGATGTGGAGTACCCATCCTTCAAGATACTCAGAACCTCACTGGGCAACTTGCTCCAGCTGGCCCTGCCTTCAGCAGGTGGGTTGGAATAGAAGGTCTCTAGAGGTGCCTCTTGGACTTAGTGATTTGGTGACTCTGTCATTTTGTCTAAAAATGGACTTAGTGATTTGGTGACTCTGTCATTTTTGACTAAAAAAACCCCAGGCCCTCATTTTTAAAGCAAGATGTACAATGTGTATAGAGATGCCATGGTCCCCAGCTCATCTTAATTGCATGCAGATTCAGTTAAGATGCTACTTAAACATTGCTCATCAATCTGTCATTTTTTATAAACACTGTTCATCCTAATTCGGATAGAAAGGCAACACTGTGACAGACTGTCTTCAGGTAGAAAGGATTGTCTGAAGTATGAGTAACCCTGAAAACTGCAGAAACACCCTGGCTGTCACTCAGCTGGAGTCAGAGCAAATGCTTGCCTTACTAGCCAGCAAGACAAGTGCAGGGTGGGATCTGAAAGTCAAGCCATAATGCTTCCATTTTGTACGTTGTTTTGCTGCAAAGGTCCTCTGTATTAAATTCCATGTGCAGCTGCAAATACGGCTTCACAGTTAAATCTGCAGAGATTAACCCTGCAACTTGCACTTCATTAGCAGCGCTGCGGGTGGTGGTGAACTGACGGGAAGCCAGAGAGGTCTCTTATACTTGCTTGGGCTCTGCAGCACTAGGACTGGGAATCAGTGAGGAAAAGTAGTTAACGTTGTCACTGAATTATTTGGGTATGACTCCAAATAAAAGGGTGAAGTGGATCCTTGTAATCAAGTGCTTAGTTTTTGCAGGGTCGTGTTCTTCATAAGACCGTATTTCTGCTTCACAAAGGACAAAAAGAATAAGCTTAACGAGAATATTTATTCTGTTTTGCAGCAGAAGACCAGCATTCTCCTGCAGAGTTTAACTGGGCACTGAAACCCCGAAGTGGAAAACAGATGTGGGATTTTTTGGCCAAGGCTCAGGAAGTCTGGAGGTGGTTTGGGAACGCTAGTTCACTTGGGTCACAGGGCTGCCTGGCCAAGGGTGAAACAAAATCACTTATTGCTGATCTGATGTTATAAATTTATGTGACTAAATCTTAAGAAATCCCAGTGTGAAAGAAAAATAGGCATTTCACTACAGCAGTTCCTTAAAAACACTGTGTTATTTGGTTAAAAACACTTATACAAATTAGCACGATTGTGTTGTAAAATCCAGTTGTAAAGAGTGTTGAGGAAGAGCTTACAGGGTTATGGTGTTGTGAGAAAACATTTTAACTGCCGCAAGCAGCCAGGTCCATGCCCAGCTAGTGTTCACTTGTGTTTGCCGGTGCCTGCTGCATTCACGTTTGTCTCAATGGTTATTTTCTCATTCTGGGTGCACTCACTCTTCTGGAACACTGAATGTGCTTTAGAACACAGCTATTATTTCAAAACACCTACTCCTACCCACAATGAACAAGCAGACTGTAAAAGCAGTGGTGATTTTTTTTGTGCATGCGTGTGATGAGGTCTCCTACCTGAAAATTGACCTTGTCACCTGTTGTTCTCCTTGGCTCTCAGCTCAGCAAGCACAATTTCTGCCAATTACCAGCCAGTAGCACATACAACTGTGGCTTAATTAGGGAATGAAGAAACACAGCACTTTGTTCCTGAAATCAAGAATGCGACTGCTGTGTGCAAAAGGTTTTGGTGTGTGCCTTGCGGTGCTGGAAGGCTGTCAGGATGCAGCGAGGGCACTGGCAGAGCCTCCCCTTATCGCTAGTAGGGGCAAAAGTTTCAGAGAAGATGCCCCATGGAAGGAACTTTCCCGGGGTTCAAAGTCCATCCTGGAGGCATCACGACCCAGGGGGCAGCAATTCTGGGACTTGAGTGGCACAAGGTTTGGTGGGGAACTCTCAACACCTGGCTCTTGAGTGTCCAGCCTCAGACATCTGTGTCTGCGTATTTCCCATGTGTCTGCAGATCCTTTCAGCATCAGAGACCCAGAGGGTAATTCAGATTGGAAGGACCTTGGGAGGTCTCTACTCCAACCTTGTGCTCCAAGCAGGACCAGCCACAAGGTCAGTCCAGACTTCTCCTTGCAGGTCAAGGGCTCTGGGGTTTCTTCTCAGAGAGGCTCGCAAGAGGCTAGACAGCCTGGCCTGTACGTTTGCAGGGGGGTTTCCATCTTGGGGCAAGACTCTGGGTTCTCCCCTGTTCAGAGTGTTCTTCCTGGCCCATTTCTTCAAGCCTGCTCAGCTCTCATGGGAGAGCCACCCCATCTTGAGCATCTTGGACTGATCCTCCCAGGTTGGTGTCACCCACAAACTTGACAAAACCTCCTATGTCACCTCCTCCAGATCACTGAAATTATCTAATTTTGTCCCTCTGCCCCCGTCCTCCTTCCCCCTCCCCCCAGTTATTAATTACCATTAATTGTGCTAAATCTGACTTGCATAACTACCCGGGAACTGCTCTTTGGCCTTGAGATCCACTCCTTAATTGCATGGGGAGTGAACAAATATTTTCTCTTATTAGGTTTTGAATTTCACACTGTTAATTTCATTAAATGTCCCTTTGGCTTTCTGTCCAAGACAGGCTGCTGGCTTATTTTTCCTGTTCATTTTTAACATGCTTTTATTTTTTTTTTTCACTCTCTAAGGTAATCACAGTCTTGTCAGTCTCTCAAATCATCCTTATTCTTTCAGTGCCCTCTGAGAGCTGGGATGATGCCTTCTCCAACCCACTATTGATCTAAGGACAATTAATAAATGCTCTTCTGGCATTTTCATTTATTTCTTATGTAACCTATTAGTTATCTAACCTTATCAACCTTTTTTTTTCATGTGAAAGAAAATTTTTTATGGAGCTGGATACCAGCTAGTATTGCTGGATACCTTTCTGGGGCAAAGATAGGAAATTTCAAACTCCAAGCAAGGCCTAAGAGCATGTGTGAATTCATATATGCACAAAAAGCAGCTATAAAAGTTTTCCTGTGAGGCTTTTTCATGTAGCGTAAGATCTTGTATATGAGAACTTTTCCTCCATCTGGCTTATCCTTTGCATGTTTTTACTGCCTTTTACAGTTAAAATAATGCAATGGTAATATTCCACTTCCATGGGGATTTAAAGGTCAACTCTAGCATCCAGAGGTGCTCAAGAAGTCAGCAGTTGGTGATGACAGTGGCCAATGATATAGCTGAAACACAACATGTGTGCTTGGCTTTCCTCTCCACCAAGAAAAAGGCAGGTGAGTCCGTGTGGGAGGCTGATCCAAGCGATCACTGTGGGATGATGGACAGCGTCACCATGAAACAAGCTAAGTTAAGCGAATTTAAACACTCTGCTGCGATAAATCAGCACAATTCCGGTGAAGTTAATGGACTTTGCTGATCTGCAGCAGATAAATCTCAGGGTCTGGTATATATCTATCTATCTATTTATTTGCAGGCAGTCTGAGGTGGCAGTTCTGTTGCTGGGGCATGACTGTAGATGAAAGCCATGAGAGGAGGTGCAGGAGATGACCTCAGTGCTCTGTGTGGGAAGGGAAGCGTGGATGTGGTCCTTGCTGGTGGAGCACTGTTTAAGCTGGTGCTTAAATTCCAGTGGGGATGATGGAGGAGAAAGGTTGGAGAAAGGGAGAGACGAAGGGAGGTGGGGAAGGAGGAAGTAAGGAAGATAGTTTTGGATTCCCTTGCACTCATGCTTCTCTGAAGCAACATTGACCAATGTGGGGCATTCAAGAAGTTCAAGTGCACCAAAATGTCCGTGTTTACTTGACAGCTGATGCTGCTGTCCCCTGTGGTGACATAGAAAGGGAGCATAGCTCCCTTGGAGGATCTTCAAGGCTGATCCTGTCTAGAGGAGGGATGTGAAGAGCAGCGAGGACAGTGAAGCAGCATCATGTGGGTATTGCAAGATCTGAAAATAGGAGCAAAAAATTACAGAGCAGTGCTGAAATTGGGAAAATATAACACAGCCTGAAATGGAGCGCACACGTTCTCCGTGGGCGGGAGCAGCGTGGGAAGACGGGATCTGGAGGAGAGAGCCAGGCACTGCTCCGGGTGCTGCATTCACAGTGACTGTGCTGCATTCCCTCATGCCTGAGCTGCATCCCGCGAGGAGGAGGAGGAGGATGGAGCCTCTGTTGGAGCCTGCCCTGGCACGCTGCTGCAGTCAGGGCTTGGCAGCAGATTTCTGGAAATATATGAAGAGGCTGGAGGGGACAAGTGATGAGAGTCCGTGGGGACTGACGGATGGGGAGCCTGTGGAATAGCGAAGGGCTGGGAGGCTGGCTAAGTGCAGGGATGTGATTGCAGCTTGTCTGTCTTGAAGGAAGAGGTGGGGGAGCCTGTGGCAG
>NW_010578806.1:227118-239554 GCF_000705375.1 Tinamus guttatus | reverse complement strand
GCGGTCGAAACCCCGTGTTGAATTTCAAAAGAAAAAAAAAAAAAAAAAAGGATCCTTAGAAAGAAATAGCTCCTGCGAGGTAGAATATAGAACAAATGTGCAAGAATTTAAGCAAAACAAACCCAAGCCCTTTGGGACTGCTGGAAATACCCTCAGACCTTGTGTTTTGTGAGGGACTGCAGTGGATGATGGGGCGCACCTTGTCTTTGCTTAACCTGCTCATCCAGCTCATTAGCCGGATTCAGCCACAGCATGAGATCTGTGTCGTGTCTAGGCTCCTGCAAGGATGGTGGCAAATCCATCAGGAGTTGTTAAGGAAGGCGTCAGGAGTGGTTAGATCCGCCAGGCACAGAGAGATGGCTCGGAGCAGGCCAGGCCATGTGGGAAGCCCTTCAGGTGGCCACGGTGACCCGCAGCACGTGTGTCTGAGAGCCGCCACGCTCATCACATGAGACGGAGGTGTCAAGGGACAACTCCTGCAGCTGCCGGTTCTACTGTATTGCTGTGCAAAATACTTAGCTCTGCCTGGGTCTCTCATTCTGCATGAGCTGTACTAACCACCTTGCATTATGATTTTGCTGCAAACCAAGACATGCAACGTGTTTCATCCGTGGTGTGCCGTCACTGTTGACTCAGGCTCTGGCCCAAGCAAAGCATTTCAGGATGCATTTAAAGACAAGCCTCCTGCCCTGGAGGCAGCTGTGAGAAGATACCTCTAGGCAAGCAAGACACGAGACGGGGGGCCCTGTCAGCACAATGCACGTGATTGTGAAAACTCTTCCCCTTCTGATGAAAGCTGTGGCATTGCTCCAGATGAAGGCTCAAAATGTTTTCCTTCCTTTTTTTAGCTCATTGAGTTTGTGTGTGTGTGTCACAAGCACTTTGTGCCGTTCTGGTTTATTTATACTTCCAGCTTATTGATTGGTAGATGGCATGGATGGTGTTTAGGATTTATTGTGCCGCTCATTTATAATTAATCTGGCACAGGCATAACAAAAATCAACCTTTATTCATATACCATCTATGCACCATAATTGTTTTTTAGGAGGCTTACAACAGAAATAGAAGAGTTGTGCACCAAACGAGTGACTGATGTGTGGTTCCAGACGTGGTGCTACCACGTTTAGTCCTGGGTTTTACCTTCACCTTCCAACCAGAGAGTGAGCCGCAAGGCCACTGAAGAGGTGAAGACTCCCTGATTCTTCCGTGCAAATTGCTGAACTGATCTTGGTGGGTGAGACAGCTTCTGCTGTTCAAACCAGTCCTTCTGGGGGCATCCCAAGCACCAACCTGTCATACTCTGTTAGACCGATCACAGCTTGCAGGTATTTTTCTCTGCATCACTTTGCTCAGGTCCCATGAAGGACAGTGGGTGATTTGCCCCCGTAAATGCAAAAGGAATGAACATTTAAGAGACATTCAGAATGTTGCTTTTAGACTGCAGAGCAGCTCACCTGCTCCGTGATGCTTTAACCACCTCCCAAATGCAATCTATTTTTTTTAATGTGCTTAAAATCTGCCTTTGCCACTACTCGAATGTATTTATAGGCTACTGGTGGGCTGCCTATGAAAAATTGTCATCCCACAGCTTTTCCTTCAGGTTGGTGAGTGCCTCTGTGCTTCGTGAAGGTTAATGCTACAAAGAAAGAGGACCAGATGCTCAGGATAGAGCTGTGGATGCTGCTAACCCCCTTAATCTGTGATCTTGGTGATGCTTTCACCGCACGCTGCAGAAACACATAGATCTCTATCGCTCATGCAGAATTAAAGGGTTGTTTCACTTCTCTTGATCCTTGCAGTATACGCACCTGTGTCTCCTTCGAATCGCTCCTCCAGATTATCTTCTGCAGGATTCAACTCATCTCTAAAAAGCTAAAAAAAAAAAAAAAAGAAAAAAGAAAAAAAAAGAGGGATCTGATCCCAGTGTTTTCCTGCCCCTCTCTCTCCAGCATGAAAGCAAGCCCACATTGAATCACTGCATAATTGCATTTCACAGGACAGCTCCAAGTGTTGCTCTCCCTCCTGGGTTTGGTGAAGGTGGCACCTGCCGGGCCATCGTCCAGCAGTTCTGGTTCTGACACAGTTTTTTGCACTGGGCTCTGCATCGTGAGCCAGTGCTCAGTGATGCTATGGGTGAAGAGCTGGTGCCCGGCAAGGTGTCTCTCCATCCTCCTGGCATCGTGGTCCCATCGCACGTGGCTCTCCTGGTTGCAGCTTGCACTTTGGCATGGCAAGGGCAGGAGCAATGCTGGGTCCTGCCCCTCTGCATCCCCCTGTGATGTTTTACCCTCCCTTCCCTGCTCCATCTGGACCAGCACACAGTTTTCCCTAAGCAGATACAACCTGGTCCTTAATGCCTCATTCTCATTCTGAGAACACTTTTCTGCTCCTTGCTGGAAAGATGATTAATACTGCATTGCCCAGCCAGTCACACTATCCCCAGCGGAGCTATAAATAAATACCACCCAGCTCTTGCATACACTAAGCTCTATTTTATTATTTTCCATTCATAATACAAAAGATGAGAAGCAACTGCCACTTAGAGAGGAGTCTGAGCAACAGCTATAGTTTTGTAGGCATGCTGCTTTTTCGTCCGCCAGCATCCAGAAAGCAAATAAATCCCACAGTTATTTTTTTTCTGTAAGTTTTACCATTCTCTAGCCACTGTTGAAATGCACATTTTTTTTCTGCCTGGTTGGCAGGTGCATATTGTGCTCTCCATTGCCCCAGGAAGGAAGGCTTTTCCTGCTCAAAACTGGTGAAAACCCTCCACCAAGCCTTGCTTTTCTTCAGTGGAAAATTGACTTCTTCACCAAAATGCAAACAACTGTTTTGGTTGCCATGGTATCTTCATTTCTTACGAAACAGAAGTCCCTTCCAATGTTGAATATGCAGGTTTGGTCCAAAATAAAAAAGGAAGTAAAAAAAAGAAAAATGATCGTAAAAAATGCTTCAAATCTGGATGTTAAAAATGTCAAGGGAGGACCGAAGTCCTTCTCAGAAGCAGTTTCCAGGCATTGATATTTTATTAATTTATTTAAGACCAGGAGTCTCCATTTATAAATATGTATATATATATATGTGCGTATATATATGTGTGTATATATATATATATATAAACCTCAAGCCTTGGATATTTCCACCCAAAAGTAATTTTCAACCCGCTGATTCATGATACAGTCTGAGCGTGCAGCTGTGAGCCTTGAGGAAGGCCGGAGGGCCAGGGGAGAGATGGGGATGAGGGAGGTGGCCGGTGCCTCTGTCGGGTGGGATCGACGTGTCCCGGTGCTGAAGGTTCAGCCATCCTCTCCCTTGTGTTTTCTGTTTGCTTTCTATTTTGCTTTTATTAAGAAAAAAAAAATATGTACCATTATACTATCATTCACCGCAACCTGTTTTTCATCAAATACAACATGTAATAAACTTGCAGAAACACTCTGTATTCTTACTTCCGAGATCATTTTTTTTGAAAATAATTTCCAGGTACTTAATGTTTCATGGGATTCATTTCTTTGTTTGGTTTACAAAAGGCTTCGCATCTTTAAAATGAGATTCCCCCTCCCCCTTCCACACAAATTGACGCATGTTCTTTTTGCCCGACGCTCTCTCCAGCTCGCTGAGATGCTTCCTTACCGATTAACTCCAAGCGCATAATTGGTCCCAGCAAAGACACATTTTCCTAGGAATCAGCCCAGGATGGAAAGTCCTTGCTGGCTTTTATGGTTTGATTGCACTAAGTCAAGCAGAAAAATGATAGAAGTACTGTTGAAAAAAAAAAGAAATTAAAATCAAGGAGGGGATTTACTGAAAGAAAATAAGAGCATTAGCTTCTTCAACTTGTGAAGTTTTTGGATGGTGGCTGTATAATTAATTGCTAAATAGTTGTTTCATGGAGCTCCCTCTCAATAACTTTTAATGAAATAAAGACCTTTTTTAACAGAAAGTGAACAAAACGCATGAACGAAAGCTGTAAACTTTGTTAAAACTCAGGAAAATTGGGTAATAGGGAAACACTAATGAACGAATAATGAGCTCTTTAGCTCAAAAAGTTATCTGTTACAGATCCCTCTTGCTCATAAGTCTTCAGTGTGTCTCCCTAGGCTCGTGAGACTGAGTTAAAAGCTTCTCTCTTAAGTGTTCACTGTTCACTGTTCTCTCTCTTTCTAAATTTTGTTCCCCACCTTTGCTGTCATGTCCGCAGTCCTCCTGCTCTTAGTAATATACAATCCACAGGACCTGCAGCTGTGTGGGCACCACCAAACCCAGGAGGAATTGGGTTTACCTCCTAAATATGTGGAAAAAAATAGGCAGATTAAAATGTCCATGTGCTGTTGCCTTCACCATATGCATGGCCATGTGGCATGAGGCTTCCAAACTGCTGGGATGCAACCGGTCAGATTCAGAGCAGACTCTGACATCCCGATTTTCCATTTTCTTTCCCAGGAAGCTGGAGAAAAAATACACTGCAGTCCTGGAGCACTAAATCATATTTGTTTCTCATCATAATGAAGCCAGCAACAGGGTGGCCACATGTAAGAGCTGCAGCAGTCCATCTCCAAGGGCTCCCAGCTGGGCTTTGAGGCCATTTAAGCTCTGTGGACAGACCAGCAAAATTAACTAATTTGCCTTATGACAGGAAAAGAGCCCCTTGTGCTCACCCAAAATCTACCTGACGATCCTTGAGGCTGGCTTTGCTGTGGAATCTGGGAAGAAGAGAGCAATGAGATCTTCCCTTGCCCCTCAACAGGAAACAAGGAAAACATGCAAACAGAGAACTTGAAAAGTGGGAAAAGCAAAAAAATAACCCAAATGCTGCCTTTTTTGGGCACAGATTTGTTGCGTTGATCAATGGACAGAAGCTTCTGAAAACATCCCAAGTGCAGACCCTGACTCGCTTGATTCCTACCCTCTTTCTTACTTATCCTCCCAGGCCACATTTGAAATACTCCGGGTGGTATTTTTATGTTTTCTGAGCATCTTTTCCTTGCTCAAAACACATTAGGATAACTTATCAGCCGAGGCAAGATGATGGTAGGCGGCAAATCCAAGAGGGTGTTAGCTGTGTGATGCTCAAATTCACTGCCTGAGGCTGCATGATCCTGCTGCGTCGAAGACCAGGTCAAGATGTATGAGTGCCCACCACAGATCGGGTTTAATGCAAGCAGGAAAAAACAACGGGAGCCCTTTGGAGAGCAGTATCTCTGTGCATAACTGGTAAGTGCATGAGTAACAAATGTGCAGGCATGCAGATCCACACTGCAAGACGTTTTTCCTGTTCTTTTCCTTCGTACTGCAGCCTGCGGTCATGCGGTCATGTAGGGAGTCATACATTTTATTGCTGATGTTATTTAGTAGACTAGACCTAGACATGGGTCAGAATGTTCAACAACCTGATTTTTTTTCCTTTTTTTTTCCTTTTTTTTTTTTTTTTCTGCTTGTTGCCAAGTGACCTTGAATACTTTGTCGTGTCTGATCCATTTATCTGGGGCAGAAATGTGTGAGCACATCCTGTGTCTGGCATGGTAAATGCTGCTCCCCATTCAACCTGCTGTGTACTATTACAGTTCCAGTGTTGGCTCCTCCATTTCAACCATGGAGCATTGCAGTATTTATCCCCAGCTGTAGGAAGTAAGGCGTGCTTTTCTTTTTCTTTCTTTCTTTTTTTTTTTTTTTTCCGCCTGCCAACCTGCCTATTGCAGATACAGTACATATTTCTGAGCTTTAACAATTGCTGGGCATTTGGCTGCTTAGTACTTAAATGTATGTGCTACACCTGACCAATTTCCTCTTTAAAAGAACCTTTGGATCACCTAACACATTAGAAACAAAAGACTATCTTTCTCTTTCATTCTTTCTCTCTCTCTCTCTTTTTAACTGATTATCTCCCTTGATATTACATTTTAAGAATTTAAAAGCAAAACCACTCACTCTGGAGTCATAGCTTTATATTTGATCTCAGACCATGCATTATTGATTTCCAGTATGTGAAAAATATCTAAAATATCTGTGATAAAAATGCAAAGAATAAAAATGCTTTTGCTGCTTTTGAAATTAAAATCAATTTTAGACGCACTATATTGCAAGGAGTTGAAATTTGTTAAGTAGGTTAAGTAGTGGGAGGAATATTACAGAAAAAGGTTGCATTTCTTCGTAAGATAAATTAGTAAAAAAATAAAGTATAATTAGTATAAAAATAAAACAAGTTCTGCAATAAAATGCTAAAATGCACTAATGCAATGTTGTTGTTAGCTGCTGAGACTATGGCAAAGCACACATTAAAGCTGACCTGTAAAAATGGTCTTCAGTTATCATCCCCTTTACAGGTTGCATCTTGGAAAGTAGTGATAATAAACTTGGCCTTTATTCCTCAACCTGAGGTGTTTTTTTTTTTTTTTCTCCAACCTTAATCCCAGAGTGACAGATCACAGTACCACGTATTTACCTGATTATTCCCAAGAGAATCAACCTTGTCACCCCCCCACAAGCCCTGCTATAGGCAACTTTCAGTACCAGTCAGTGGCACCTCCATCCCTTTTTTTCCTGCTCTGTTTATAGGGCTTTTTAATAGGTATTCTGCTGGAAAAGTACCTAGCGGACAACATTTAATTGGCAGCAGGCAAACACTTGCCCTTGTGATGACCATCTCCTCCTCCCATCTCAGTAATTGACTCAGCAGGATAAATACGGAGCTTAACCTGATCCAGCTGCTCTCTCTGTATTGCTTTTTTCCCCATTATTCTCCTTCATTTCTTGAAGGAGAATAATTCTCATTCTTGAGAAATTCTTGGAGAAATTCTTCATTTCTTGAAGGACAGTAAAGGTGTATGTCTATCTCCTTTGTAGCCGGTACTGACCAGACTTCTGGGCTTGTGTTCATGCACTTGAGAAGCCCCATCTGCTTCTGTAGTACATCTTTCCAAAAGAAAGATCAGCGACTCTCCGATGTGTGTATTTGAGTATGTAGCATCTTGTCTTCTAAGCCTCCAGGAGCAACTGGAAGTCATGAAGAAGCCACTGGCTTGCAAAGATGAGATAGAGAAAGAAAATCAAACTATCTGTGCTAACAGGTATCAAATTTCCCAGGGAACTCCATTTCTCTTGGCCTAATGCAGTTAGCTTTAACTTTCGGAATTTGTGACTGTATAAAACAACAAGATCATACATAGATTAACATAATAGCAACTGCAGTAATAGTTTTTTTTTTGTTTTTAAATAGATCATTTAGTACAGCTTTTATGATTTTAACAGTCTCTAATGGCAGCAAATTAGAAATGATTCCCTAAGTGCTCTGCATTGAGGTCTAAAAAGGAAAAAAAAAAAAGTTGATGTCATTATAGAAGAGATACATATTGATCCTTGTCTGTGAACTGATCTGCTATCTCCCTCTATAGCTCTGCATAAGTTATGACCTTTGATGTAATGAGACACTGGGCAGGTTAGAAATAGCTAACCAGTGGGAGAGGCTGAGAAAAAATTGAACTTCTCAGCTGAAAGAAAGGTGAGAATTGCTAGCCGTTGAAAGGAGTTATCTGTTTGCTCAGTTTCTGCTACAGGATGTAACCAAAATGGCATTTATTGGAAAAATGACCCAAGAGACTTCTGCTGAAGAGATTTGTCTACATAGAGCACAAGGGGTTCAGAGGCTCTGTGAAAACTTCCAAAAAAACACGGACCTTGCAGTCAGCCTCCGGGTCCCGAGGCTGGATTTACCATTGTGTGACAGGACTTGGCTGCTCGCTCTGCATTATGCTGCTGCAGACCTGGAGCCTCCCGCTAGCTCCTGATCCTGAGTATTACAGGCACTTCATCTTACCAAATGGATTAAGGTATCAAGGGAAGCATCTTTAAAAGCAGCAATTAATCCGTCTGCACACCTTGCTACATGACTCTGAGGTTGACCCGTAGCCCCATTCCTGGAGGTGCTCACGGTGGTCTGGGGATAAGAGTTGTGCTGAGAAATTAATCACAGTTGGACATCTCCAGAACCAGAAACACTCTGCTTTGCAGAGATACTAAAAGGCAGAGATGAGAACTTAACAAAAAAACATCTGCTAGGTCTTGGATCTTGGGAATGTGAAACACTTAGTGGTAAGCTGAAGCTGCTCAAGGTTGATAGTTTCCCAGAAGAACAGAAACAAAAGGTTATGATTGCTGTTTACTTGTCAAGAGCTCTCAGAAAAACCCGATGTGGCAATGATGTCCTTTAATTATGAGTGTAAACTTGCATGGAAGGTCTCTGGTATCCTCAGAGAACTGGGAGCAGACTTCCAAATCAGCCAAGAGTTCAGATAAGTTAAACGAAACAAGTTATAGAGCTTAATGTGGAATCCTCTGAGAACATGAATTTTCTTTACTAGGAAGATTAAAATCTAGGTTTTAAAATTATACATACATATTTTATACTGGTTTCATCACCAAAATGTGTCTCCGCAGCAGCAATCAAAGCCTCGGGAGATATATCTCTAAGTCAATGTTGGGAACCATTTAAAGAAAAAAGCTTCGAATGTGGTATTTATATCATCAAAGACTATCTTTAGGCACCATTTGTTAAGTTCTTGCACAATGTCTCCCAAATCTTCTCTTTCTGAGACAAGAATATTCCACACCTCATTCTTAAACTCTGGGAATCCAGGGAAAGCTCCTGAAACCATTTTCGTTCATTTCATTTTGTAGAGAAAGAACATCAGTGTCACTAAAATTAAATTAAGCTATCTTGTGCTTCCTCAAAGACACTTTTGGCATAGCTCTTTCGCATCACATTCTCACATAAGTACTGCAAAGACCTTGCAAAGGCATGCGATTGCCAAACTTGCCAGTTTCTGGGGGATTCAGCAGATGAAACTCCAAACTCAGGCTTTTTTGCACACAGAAACTGCATCTCCCTATGTGAAGATGGCTATTTCCTTATGATGGGAAATAGTAGTGCCCAAAGTTATTGCTGGGTTGTGGCTTTTGCTCCTGGGAAGTCTCTGCACTCCTCTGGAGCTGTCCAGGAGTGGCAGGGGAGGTCATCAAGATCATTTTCAGAGGAAAACACACTCCTTAGGACTGTGTGAGGGCTGCAGTCAAAGATTAAGCAAACTATAACACATTTGGAGAGAGAGGACCATACACAGCATTGTGTGAGTGAGTTATTTTGTGGGGCGGTAAAACTGGGTGAGGAAAACCAGGGTTATCAGGAGCAATTTCATGCTTAACAAAGCCAAAATAAGTTGCAGTGTATTATAACAACATCGTTATACCAGTGAGGGATAAAAAAGTTGATAATGCAGGTAAGGTAAAAGTATTCTAGTAATTTGCATCTTTTAGGAAGAAGCAGCGTGAAGAGAAGCTTTCTACTGTGTTGGAAGTTAAGTATGAATCAACCAGGATTTTAAATCAGCAGTTTAAGTAATTCACTTCCATGAATCCTAGAGGAACATAGAAAAAAGAAACTCCTCCTCCCTCACTGAATAACAAAATCTTTGATTGATAGTATCAGCTTTTCTTTATAAATGCTAGGAATATTGAGGAAATATCAAAAGACTGGAAGGCAATTCTTAGTAAGTAAACAAGATAATCCAGGAGATTGTAGACCAGTTGATCTAGCACCATCCTGTACAAAATATGGAATACAGATACAGATCCTGATACAGAATTCAATTTATAAAGAATTAAAGGACAGGAGTGTAACTAATGTCAGTCAACATAATTTTATGCAAAACAGGAATTGCCAAGTAGAATTGATTTCATAGCTTGAGATCGTAAGTTTTGTTCATGAAAGCAGCAGCCATAGATTCTTTGTAATGACTGTGATCTTGTACCGTTATCATCCTGATAAAGAAACATATGCTATTCAACACTGAAATATGTACATTAAGCATTAAAAGTTAGCTGACACAAGTTGTTTCTAAAGGATGTTATCATAAGTAAAGGTCATTTCAATATGTTCTGTAAGTCTTGCTAATGAGCCTATTTTGCGCCTTTCCTAAAACCTAGAAGTAAACACAAAGTCGCAGAAAAATACAGTTGATATTTTAAGACCTGGCAAAAGCCATGGCAAAAACAGAGACAAAACAGTTGTACAAATGCAGCAATTAGGATTAGTCGTGAAGCCATTCAAAGGAAAGCGGATTGGTATAGCTCAGTGCAAATCCATGCGTGTACAGACAGGGAAACTGGTCTGGTCTGCAACTTGTGAGTCTGTAGCCAGGAAAGAGTTTTGGGGCCAGAGTGGATAAAAGAACTGAAATATGAACATGCAGAGTGATTATAAAAAACAAATCTAATGTTGTCCCTGAACACAGACAGAAATAAGAAGTAGGTAAGGGTAGAAATGATCTTCAAAATCCAATACAAAAACACTGCATTTGTCCATGACCATAGGAAATACTGTTGAAAAGAACAACTGGAATGTGACACTTGTTAGGGACAGCAAAGCAAAAGCTGCCTTGAAACGCAAAACCTGTTTTTTTCTTTACTAGCAGCATTTGCGAATGTAGTTTTAATTAGCTGATGGCAGATAGGAGTTTTAAAAATGCTGAGCTCCACAAAGTTGCCTTTTACAGGGCCTCATTCAGAACATATACCCTTAATTCATTTTAACATACTTCTTTCCCCACAAAAAGGCAGCAAAACTTAATTGAATTCCCTTTCGTTCTGAGTGCTGATTTCCAAAAGAAACTTAGAAAGCTGAACTACGTCACCTTAAGTATTAATGTAGATCATCTTTACTGAGAGTCTCTGTGCAGGTGAGCTCAGAAACCATTCGAGGGATCTTGCTGGTTCCTTCTTCAAAAGTGACATGACTAGAGCATGAACATTTTTGCAGACAGAAGGTTTCAGCCACAGAGAGGTGGATTTAATGTGGAAAAAAAAGCCATAAAATGAAGTAATGTCTAGAAACAAAAGTTCAATGAGAATTTTATACTAGAAAAGCTTTTTTTTTTTTTTTAATTGGAAAAATGAAGTGAAAGTAACGGTACTATCTGTGTTGTATGATGTCTTTGGGTGAAGATAGGATTCCTTTCTAGAAGAAGTAATAGAATCAAAACAATTTTTGGGAGGCTCGTTGTGAGTTTGACCACGAAACATAAAAACAGCTTGAAAAGTTGAAGAGATCTTGTTACAAGATCTAACTATATTTTTGGCCTTAAATGTGATAATTAAAAAGAAACTTATTGGCTGTTCAGTCTTTGCAGCACCACGTGTGGCAGTCACCATGTTTCAGAGACTTGCCGTGAGGTTTGGATGTCTCAGCTTGGAGGCTTCACACCTATCCTTTGCATGAAGAAAGATATTTAACTGCTTGCTCATGCCTGTATCTTATCAAAATCAGGGCTGTGTGAGACTTTAGGTGGTACCTACCACATGGAACTGTCCTATGAATGAGGATCCACAACATCCCTTACTTGGCACCAACTAGCTCTCCGTTTATGCCCTGGTGTGCTTATGCACCAGTATGTGCTTATGCAAATTCTTTTTTTTTTTTTTTTTTAGTTATTTCAGGTGGCTGCTGTGTTTTCATGTGGCATTTCACTGTCTCCTGTTACAAAATGAATGTTAGATACATTTTCGGGAGTGTCCTTTACTATTTTTCTCAGCAGCCAGGAATAAAGACCTTTTAATAGGTTCACAAAATAAAGAATGTAGCTTTAAATTGTCAGGAGTAATTCCTTTTGCTAACTAAGTGTAATGTCATAGCAACTGTTCTTTATTTTATTTTTTCTTCTGGCTATTCCTTTTGCCTTTGTCCCTTAGGTACTAGTGACTCAGAATGGAAACTTATAAAATATGAAGAAGAACATGTAAAGTGTCTCACAGAATAAACAGTATTATTTCCTGACAAAACTCCACACTGAGAATTATCGAGCAACAACATGAAACTCTGAAGACACAGAAACCCTAAAAATGGAACTGACGTGATCATGCGACTCCCACACAAACCAACAGCACAAGAGACTTGCAGGTAAGAAGACTCTTGGTTAAACTCTCAGCCTCACAGCTTGCAGATTGCATCCCTGAGGAGAAGCAATGTTTTTTTTTTTTTTTTTTTCTTTGACAGAGGGTGATGACATTGGCTGGGACTTCTTGATACTAGTGGTCTTGTTCTTACTAAGGTTGCCTGGGGTTCTGCCCTATCCGGAGCTGCCTCCTCAGTTTATTTCTTTCTTGGCCTTTCTTTCTCTGATAGTTCATGGGACTTTTAGCTCCCTTGCATCCTCTTCTTGCATGGCTTTATCTTAAGTGCAAGGTCCTGCACCTGGGGAGGAATAACCCCAGACACCAGTACAGGCTGGGGACCGACCTTCTGGAGAGCAGCTCTGCGGAGAAAGACCTGGGTGTCATGGTGGACAACAAGTTGACCATGAGGCAGCAGTGTGCCCTCGTGGCCAAAAAGGCCAATGGGATCCTGGGCTGCATTAAGAAGAGCATCTCCAGCAGGTCGAGGGAGGTG
>NW_010578806.1:214120-226936 GCF_000705375.1 Tinamus guttatus | reverse complement strand
TTTTTAACAGTGAGGGTGACAGAGCACTGGAACAGGCTGGCCAGAGAGGTTGTGGAGTCTCCTTCTCTGGAGATCTTCAAAACCCGCTTGGATGCAGTCCTGTGCCACGTGCTTTAGGTGTCCCTGCGTATGCAGGGGGGTTGGACTAGATGATCTCTAGAGGTCCCTTCCAACCCTAAGCATTCTATGATTCTATGATTCTATGATTCTAAAGCGAGGTGTGGGCTTTCATTTTGCTCATGACTCTCCGGCTTCTCTACTCTGAACCGTTGCTATCCACTCTGGCAGCTCCAAGACCCTCTCCCCACAAGCAGGCTCTTGTTCCCCTTGGAACATCCCTCTCCTTGTGCCTCTTGTTCCCCTTCCAAACTAAACATGACCAAAGTGTGATTCCAGTTATTTCCCACCAAAACACTTGCCTTTTCTCTTCTTCAAAGAAAACCATTAAAAACCCCTTCAAATTCCAACACCAAACGCCCAAGTAGGCAAATATGAGACCTTGAAGAATGGCTTAATCCCTGAAGAAGCCAGTTTTGTCCCAGTTCATACCCTTGTCTGACACTGTGTGTCATAGCTGCTGAGGTTCTTTGACTCCATACTCATATCTGGTCTTTCCTTATCTCTTACAAGTTCTTATTCTCTAAGTTTCTTGCCTTGCTTGCTTTATCCTTCTCTCACAGGGGAGACCATGTTTTGTGCTGCAGATAAATGATTTCAGCTGTACTTTAACTCAAATATTCTCTTTTAACATACCCATCTAGTACTCAATGAACCTGTGTGCATTTTGCCATGTCTTTCCATTTGCCACCTCCCAGATGCAGATGGCTTCTCCATGCCTGCCATCAGATGTCTTATTCTCCTGAGAATTGCTGTCCCCTCCAGCTGTGGTTCCTGCAGCTCAATGGACTCCTCCTTGTCCCTCATAGCATACTAAAATCTCTCACTTGGACCTTCAGGTCCTCATGGCATACTCAAATCTCTTACCTTATCTTTCAAGTCCCCACAGGATACTCAGAGCTCTTGCCTTAACCTTCCATTCCCTCCGTTACACAGCCAAATGGGTTTCCTGTTCTTCCTCTCTGGTGCATAGGGCAGGACACCTCCTTGCTGCCCTTTTTTCTGGGAAGCACACCTATTCTGGGCACTGGATTGCCTGCCTCTCTCATTGCCATGCTCTCATTGCATATGATCATCACATTGCATATGATCACTTCATAAAGCACTCTTCCCTGTCTCTACAGCTGCCTCTTTTATTGTCAGATTTTCCCTCAGATTCCGCCTCTATAGGCTCAGCTGTTTGATGACAATGAGGCTGGTGGCAAGGCTTGGAGGCTATGATTACTGCAGCTAATGTGTGAGCGGTACTTAACTTAGCACACTTACAGCAGGTTATTTCTCTGTGTGCAGTGCGGAGGGCAATTACTGTCCTGTACTCGACAGTGATGATGTCTCCCTTTAGGAAAGTCAGAAACAAACTGGAGACTTCAGAGGAAGGAAAAAAAAAAGAGCATTACAATATTAGAAAGCCTGCAATCAGGAAACATTGGAAACAAAAGGTTTCTAGAGAGAGAGAAAATAAAAGGATGGGATAACATCACTGTAATATGTTTTCCATTATATTAAAAAAACTAAAAAAAAAAAGTCAATGAATAATTGTTCTCTTGTCCTGAGAGAGTGAGAGAGACAGTTTGTAGCAAAGGAGAACAGCCCTTATCTTCCTCATCACAGCTATGACTGTGACAGGCATGATGGGCTGGGAGCTGTGCCACAGTCTGGCACAGCTAAAAGACAGTTGATTTCCACTAGGAATTTCCTGGAGATCCTGTCAAGATGCATTTGCTGCAGAGCAGGTCAGGTTTTAGCATGACAGTGCTTTTGTCTTGTCAACCACGAGCAGCTGCCAAAAGTGGAAATAATGGGTGCAGCCTGGCAACATCCACCTTGGTGCAATCCACGACCAAGTGCAGCACCTGTCTGCCAGGATGGGGGAACTTAGTGTTGTTACAGAGCCCAGGAGGTGGCTCCTGGTCTCCAGCATCCAAGAAGGTTGGTTCAAGGGGCCAGGTTCCCTGGCCACATCTTTGCTCTTATACAAGAGACAAAACTGATGGATTTTATTTGGAGAAAAACCTGCTGTCTATTTCTGTTTTTGCAGTTGAGACATGGCTCTTTTATTTCCTGTCATAGAGTAGCATCGTGAGACTGCCTTAGTCTAATGAAGCCAGAACCACCTTGACCCTATGTGTATACTCTGCTGCTAGCCAGTACCTTCATAACCTCCTCAAGCAAACTTTTATGCTTTGCCTGGGCAATTCCTTTTGAATTTGTGGTAAACAGAACAGTCCACCAGCGAACATGACAAAATCTGGTTTTCGCAATTATGGAAAACATCCTTGTGTGCCTATTAGTAGGTCTCAGGAATAAATAGCAGGGGTAGAAGGTTGGAAAACTGCTTCATACCAATGGAGACTCTCTGCAGAAATGCTGTTTTTAATTGGACAGGGTTATGACCCTTCAGAATCACATGCTGCCTATAGTTCCTCTAACACAGCTTTTTTTTTTTTGCTGAGATTGTTAAGCCTCGGTTCCACTACTCATTTGAGGAGGGCAAGATGCAATGCCTGTGTAGTTTACTTCACCCTTAACTTCTCTGGAGCAGTAGAGAAGCTAGGGAGTGCTTAAACTTGCAAGAAGGAGTCCAGTTCTCCTTTACATGCAAGTTCCTACAATTCCACAGCCCTGGGCAATTTCTGCCATGTGCAGTGCAAATGTTGTCCTGAGTCCATACACTGGAACTAAGCCAGGTTGTTAACTTCTTGCAAGGAGCATGAAAATACGAGAGAGTGAAAGAGAGAGATCTCTGCTCTTCTGGTGGAGAGGTGGAAAGGGCTATGGTGTGTCCAGGGTGCTTCCCTTGTGCTACGTGTTGGGACGCTGGGTTGCATCTCTGCCCCTCTCAGCTTGCTAAATCAGTGGAGGGTAGCAGAGAAAACAGAGTGGCCTCTTCAGGTCATGAGCATTCCCAGCAAAATTATCTTCATTTTGGATTTCTGTAGAAATCCAAGGCTCAAGCCATCCTTGCACATAAATGAGGATGAGATGCATCCAACGTCAAATTGCCCACTCTCCATTAGCCAAAAGGCCTAGGCTTCTACCCTCCACATTTTCCCAAGTATGATAGGGAGTTCTTTTTTTTATGGATGTTAGTGCAGCCTTGAGGAACCTTATTTGATAAAATCCTTTGTGGACGGAAAACAGAGCATGTATCTCAGAATGCAGGCAACCGCTATAGAAAAAGCCTAGTAAATATTTTCATATGACTTCATGTGTTCTCATCATATATAATTAAAAGTAAGTACAAGAAAGCAGCAGGCATTTTCTTTTTCTCATAGGAGATACAGGTTAAAAGATTAGCTTTCAAAAGTGCCTCTGAGAGGTAATGACTGTTCCTGGTATGAATGTGGTAAACTATAATTAACATATTTGGGGAATTGAAACAGGTTTTGAGAACAATGGCTCATATTTTTACACGAATTAAAAGCAAGCACTTAACTGCTCTTATTCTCTTCCTGTCTACAAAAGCTATTGTTTGTTTAGAAGTGAAGAGAAAACAAGGAGGAGTTGGGAGCCACGTACATTATTACAAAAAAAAAAAAAAAAGAGAGAAAAAAAAAAAGAGAAATTGGAGAGGATATGTTTGTTTGCTAATAAGCAAGATGTTGATTGGCATGCAATAGTAAACAACCTCTGCTCTCCTTCGTTGGGTAAGGGGTGGTATTAATGCGACATTTTTGTGTGCATGCTGGGCACAGCTGGGAAATGGAACATACACTTTTTCACCTGAGATGAACTTCCAAGTTCTTCTCCTAGGAGAACCAGGTGCCCAGGGAGAACTGCACTTATGTCTTATTTCTGCCCACCTCTGCCAGGGAAGAAGTAGCCATCAGTCATGTAAGGAAGTCCTTGGTGTCCTGACTGTCCTTGGCGGGGAGGAATGCTTGGTAAGCTGTAATTAGCACACGGGGCTGAAAGTCAATTTCGAGAACAGTTGTTCTGTGGAGGCAATTGTCCTTCTTCAGAATAGCTGCACTGAGGCCTCTCTCCTCCACTGAATGATGGCACAGCAGTACTTTGCGAGACCTTGAGAGGCATGAAGGACACCTGTCCCTCTTGAGCGTGTTTTTCATGCCTGGAGGCCAGCATGATGTTCTGGGGAGATTAATATGGTTGATGAATGACACACTTGCCCTTGTAATGCTGGTGTCCTGGAGGTACATGAAGACCCAGTGTGAACTCCAGTGAGCACCTGAAGTTGGACCCGGGTGGCCAGAAGGATGAGTGCTGTTGGTTTCAAGAAGAGGTTGATGTGAGCATGTGCAGCTTTCAGGGAAGAAACCAAAGCCTGATGATCTACAAACACTGTCCTAAAACTCATGGTCTGCAGCGTTATTTCTGAAAGAGCTGGAATTACTCTTCCTCTGTGTACTTTCCTGAGTGCTGGGCATGGATGGAGATCAAGGGGGATCCTTTCTGTCATTTTCAGGAAACGAAGTGTTTTGCAGCATCAGTGCCTCTTTGTTGTTCCACAGCTGAACTTGGAAGTTCTATTGAACCAAAGCACAGTGTTCATTTTTCAGGAACTTTTGCAGTTCGCCTACAAAATGGTGGGCTCAGCTGTGCTGAATATTGCTCAGCTGGGCTCAGCCATGGTCTTCACTGAAATTTTATCTTCGCATGAAGGACCCTTTACTAAAATAGCTTGAAGAGCAACGGTGCTCTCACCCACTCAATGTGTAAAAGAAGTTTGTCCACACAATAACATTACGGACTCTTCCAGTCTGACTTTGATGCTTTTGAGGAAACCCTTTCCTGCAAGCAGGAGGACTCATCATCTGGTTAGGTCAGTGGTCACATAAAAGGAAAAAAATAAGGCAGATACCGGTTTCACTTCAGCTAATGGCATCGCCTGCCACCATGCAGGCAGTCTAGTATCAGTCTGTGTCTTCTGCTGAATGTCTCTCATGCTTTGAGGATATATTTTTAAGGCCAGGTGGTTTTAGAAAATAGGATGGCATCTGATTGAGTTCATCTTACATTGGTTCACGTTTTCAATGGCTGGGTGGGATTATCCATGGCTGGTACTACTTTCAAGTTTAAAAATATTCTTCTTTTGCTGATTTCACTACTGAATGGCCACCGTAAACGGTTTCTGTATTAGATATGGAGTCTTCGTGTTTTCTTTCAGAATACTATGCAGTAAGTACTCAGAAAAGCTGTGTTCTAATGAATGGCAGTTTAAATCACATTCTAGAAGAACTCCACCTAGCTTTTAAATGCTGAATAAATGATTTCACTTGATTTTTTTTCTTGCCTTTGCTATTCTGGAAAGGAGTAAGACTTGCACATACTCAGCCAGACACAGACTTTGCACTGCCAGCAGTGTTCACTATCATGTCTTCCTCCATCCCTACTGAAGACCAGAAGTACATAGTCAAATTAAGAAAGTAAGCGAAGAAGGTGAACCACTTGGGATGCTACTGAGGAATCCACAGATGAGCTGCTAGTGGAGCCAGATATTCTGGCTGCATTAGGCTGTTGTCACCTGTGTTTGTGCGGTAGCACTACTCTCCTTGGAGGACAGCTTTTCTTACTAGGGTTAAGGACAAAATCTGGACAAAAAAAAATATGGCCAGGACAGTGGTTGCCAATCCCAGAAGTTCAGTGAGAAGTTAGAGAGTCTCTGTCACACAGCACTCTAAACTACCCACCTGTGGGGGTTGAGAAGCAAACATTTTGGCTGTTGCAGTGCATCAGGGTAATATCTGCAATGTTTCCCACTGCGCTTCTCCACACAACTCTTCTGTTGCGCATAAAGCTATGTATAAAGAAAGCAATAGCAGAGGAGTGATCTCTGCCCCTGAGGAAGGGATGTGCTGCCTAGCCTTTAAAAAATATTCTTCTGACTCCTGGGAATGGAAAGGGATCAAGGGTGATCATTTCTGTCATTCTTACAGATTAAGGCGTGGCTGGGTGATTCTCTTTGTTGTGAGACATGGAAAGGAAAGTTTTCTTCCCGCTTTGATGGTTCTTATCCTAATACCTGCTAATTTTCCAGCATGATAAGGAAGCAGTGCTTAGGA
The DNA here is from genome assembly GCF_000705375.1 of Tinamus guttatus. The sequence continues at coordinate 220,796 of NW_010578806.1, read as the reverse complement.
GAGCACAAGTAATGCAGCAGCAGCTGCAAAAAAGTTCAGGGCAACATCAGAGGAATCTGACACTCGTTTTTTACTGATATTTGGTACATCAAACATGCAGCATCAGACAGGCTTAGATTTTCCAAAGTGGTCAGACTGCTGATGATATGTCCCTGATGGTTGGTCCTCACCCAGTCTTACTGTTTTGCCATGTTCCTGTTTACAAGCGACTGGGATGAGATATTTATGTGAAGCAGGGAGCGCCGTTTTCCTGAGAAAACAAGCCACAGGCAAGTAAGCTGTGCCTTTTGCCGTGCATCCCTGCAGTAGCCTCATTGCAGCCTCGCTGCATCGGCAGCTTCAGAATTGTTGCTGGTGCTGATCTTCTCTGTGCCCAAACGTTGAGGCTGATATCGCCAGCTGATGCTGGCTACTGCTGCACATAGCTCATGGAGGAAAACATCACCCTTCCTGCTTTGTGACTCTTTACTCAGAAAAAAAAAAGAAAAAAACAAAAACCTTCTGTGCTTTCTTCTGTGAGTAGCACAAATGTGGATGTATCTTGCTGGAGGAGGCTGCGAGGGTTAAATATCCTGTGTTTGTAACAGGCTTTGTAAGAATCACTAATGTTCCAGCTCATTTGGACAAGATAAATATAGAGTTGAATTTGCAATGGGAGTTTTAACCTCTGCAGTGTGATTTTCAAGGAGATCTGTCTTCAGTTACAGAGGCTTTGTGCTGCCAGCTTTCCTGTGAAATGCCAATAGTGTACTCTGGGATAAAAAGCCATGTCACCTGCCACCCAGGAGAGCTGCAATGATGCCTCCTTCAAGGCGCTTCTGCTTACTTTTAAATGTTTTTTTTTTTCCTCTTTTCAGGAAGATGTAAAGATGTACTACCATGTTATGTTTCTAGAATGGCCAAAATGCTGTCAGAGGGCTGGGGGAAATGTCTGTCCTTTTAATGCTCTGCCAGAAAGGCGTTGTTACTTTTGCTTTATCTTAGAGCAGAGGCAAGTGCTCTAAGGCACAATAATACTCTAAAGGAGTGAAGAAACAGTGCAGACTTGGATCAGATTCAGTGTTTGTGCTCTGATTCTTTTTGAGTGAGTGGTGGAATTTGTCAGTACACCATCTCTGAATAGCAGATTTTTTCTTTTTTCCTAGTTGCCAGGAAATGTATTTAACGGTGTTTGTATGAAATGATTTTTTTTTTTTTGGAAACAAATAACTAAACTAAAAGAATCTGTGAAATCTCTTTTAGGTATCTTTGCTATTTCTTTAACACAAAACTTAACACAAAGACAATTGATATAAATGGCCAGTCAGCCTCACCTCTGTCCCTGGAAAAGTGATGGAACGGCTCATACTGGCCGTTGTCTCCAAGCACATGGAGGACAAGAAGGTGCTCAAGAGTAGTCAGCATGGATTCACCAAGGGGAAATCTTGCCTGACTAACCTGATAGCCTTCTCTGATGAAATGACCAGCTGGATAGACGAGGGAAAGCGGTGGATGTCGTCTATCTCGACTTCACGAAGGCTTTTGACACCGTCCCTCACAACATCCTCCTGGGCAAGCTCCGGAAGTGTGGGATAGATGAATGGACAGTGAGGTGGATTAGGAACTGGCTGGATGGCAGGGCCCAGAGAGTGGTGATCAGCGGTGCAGAGTCTAGTTGGAGGCCTGTAGCTAGTGGGGTCCCCCAGGGGTCAGTCCTTGGTCCAGTCCTGTTCAATTTATTCATCAATGACCTGGATGAAGGCACAGAGTGCTCCCTCAGCAAGTTTGCTGATGACACAAAACGGGGAGGATTAGCCGATACCCCAGAGGGCTGCGCTGCCATCCAGAGGGACCTGGACACACTGGACAACTGGGCGGTGAAAAACCTCATGCAATTCAACAAGGCCAAGTGCAAGGTCCTGCACCTGGAGAGGAATAACCCCAGACACCAGTAGATCCTGCCCCTCTACTCAGTCCTGGTGAGGCCGCATCTGGAGTATTGTGTCCAGTTCTGGGCTCCACAGGACAGAGGGATGTGGAGCTTCTGGAGAGAGTCCAGCGCAGGGCCACAAGGATGATCAGGGGCCTGGAACATCTGCCCTATGAGGAGAGGCTGAGGGAGCTGGGCCTGTTCAGCCTGGAGAAGAGAAGACTGAGAGGGGATCTAATCAGTGTATATAAATACCTCAAGGGAGGGAGTGCAGAGGACGGTGATGGTCTCTTTTCAGTGGTGGCCACTGATAGGACTAGAGGAAATGCCCGGAAACTGAAACACCAAAAATTCCATAGGAACTTAAGGAAAAATTTCTTAACAGTGAGGGTGACAGAGCACTGGAACAGGCTGCCCAGAGAGGTTGTGGAGTCTCCTTCTCTGGAGATCTTCAAAACCCGCTTGGATGCAGTCCTGTGTCACGTGCTCTAGGTGACCCTGCGTATGCAGGGGGGTTGGACTAGATGATCTCTAGAGGTCCCTTCCAACCCTAAGCATTCTATGATTCTATGAAATGATTTTTTCACTTTATCATACTTTTCTTTCGGATAAATAGAGCGCTTTAGGTAAAAATTCTGATAAAAATTTCCTTTCACAAAAGCAGCAGGAAGACCAAATACTAGCTCTTTGTTTTCTCATCACCTGTGCAGTGACTTGTCACTTTCCTGTAAAGCTCTTTACATGGTCATACATCAGCATTCCTTCCAAGCAGCAGGCTTTACTGTGATTAACATGTGCTACCTGGGCCACTGTTCTTGCCTCTCCACCCACGCTTGGATATTTAGATGGGATGTCAAATCTTGGATGCATGGACCTCACTGCATCTACAGCCTTGAGGATCACGTATGAGCCTAGAACTTTATTAGCCATATTGGGGTTGGTCTCTAAGATGGACACCTGCTGGCCCTGTGTTCAGAGATGTGGCAGCCCCTCTCTTTGGGCTCTCCTACATATCCCCAAGCATTGAGGCCTACTTCCCATGGCCATCCAAGGTGGAAGTGTGACTGAAGGCCTGATTCAGCAAGGGTCATGCTCTGTGACTGCTCATGGTTCTAAGGTTACAGCCCACGGAGTGTTTCAGGTTAGACAAAGAGACCATAGAGGACGAGACAGCTTCTACTAATACCTGATTGCTAATGTCTGAAGGACTCTTTGAGGTCATCTTCCTTAGAAGTTGCCTTATATGCTCCAAAGAAACATCGCAGCCTCAGAGGGGTGTATGGAAGTCCTTGTGTGTAATGTGCAGATGTCTCTGAAGAGTTTATTCTCTGTTCTTGCTGTTTCTTTTCTTTTATGTAAGCTGTGCTATTGTAGTATCATTTTAAAAAGTGTTTTGTGAGAATATGTGGAACTTAAGGATACGGGGAAACTTGGAAGACAACAATGTCATGTTTGTGACAATACCTTGTTCATGACTGTTCAGCATAAAATCAAAGGAAAGACGTGGCAAAAGTAATGAACCACTGTAGGAGGTCAATGTGACAGCAAAGGGAGAAGGGACTGTAGGCAATCAGCGTTTGTGGACCTTGGGTTGCCTACAGCTGGAGATACCAGTGGGTATGTCTCCCTAGGGAGCTTAAGTCCTTGCTGAATGTGCCTCTGTGTGTGACTCTGAGTGTGTAATTTGCTAATGAACCTCAAGCTGCACTAGCCAGCGATGAGGAGAAGACTTCCACTTGGGGAGACTCAAGTCTGGGGTAATGAGTGATAGGGAAGCCGGGGGCCGTGCATGGTCTTTGGCTAGTCTCAGGTTCTCCTCCAGGGATTGAGAGGCCCAGGAATGGGTTTGTTACCCTGAATACTCTTTATTGACACCATATAGGACGGGGGCACAGAAGTCCCCAATAATGTACCCATGGGCACTGCGACTTCCTGTTGGAGACCAGCTTATCAAAAGCACTGCCACTGGGTTATTTTTCTAGGCTAGGAAGGCCAAAGCGTAAGTGGTTGTTTATCCACAGACCTTTCCAGCAATTCATGACCAAAGCAGATATTTAGGAGACCTCTTTGTTGAACGCAGGTTACAAGGTGTTTCCTGAGAAATGATGGAAATGTGACATTTTTTTCCAAAATTGCAATTGTTGATGAAGCAGACACCAAAGGCAGCTTCACGGTTTTGATGCCAGTAAATGCTGTCATCTGAAGGTCCCAGAAAATCTAGCACAACTGTTTTAACAGCATCTTCTTTTTTCAGCTCTTTAGCTAAGCTATCACAAGCTTGTTCCCAGAGTAATGAATATTTCAGCATAAAACACCTACCCCACCACAAAAAGAGATCTTGAAATGGACTAAAGTGCAAGATCATGCTGTTGTGCGTTGACCTGGCCTTTCTCTATCAGTGCACAGCAGAAACACAAGCCAAACCAACTCTGTCTCACTGAAAAGGAAGTAGCTTATCCTTTGAGAGCATCCCTACTCACTGTGATGAACTCTACAAAGTTCATGTGAAACCACATGCCATCCAGAAGTGCATGAATTAGTTGGGGATAATGGATATGATTTGAGGAGAGGTGTTAGGATATGAGCTAATTTACTGACAAAGCCAAATCCTCTCATTAAATCTCCGTGGTTCACAAAACACTGCCTGTTTTATCTCACATAGCTGAGATCTGCTCATTCCTTTCACTGACCTGAAGAGCGCTGGCACCAGTTTTGGTGTCTTTGTGTCTTCTGTCTGCCTTTACCGGTGGATACTCTATGGAAGTATTTGCAGCATTTATGGGAGCCCAAAGTCTAATGGTTTAAGCTCTATAAAGCTGCTGATATAGTGTGGTGTTTCAAAGTTGCAGCAAGAGACATTTCTGACTGGATAGTGAAAAAACACCTTTTCCCTGGAGATTGTTCTGGCCCTGGGACATGAACCAAAGATGAGGTGGACTGTCCATTGGTGGAGATTTTCAAAACTTAGCTAGACAAGATGCTGAGTGGTCCAGTCTGACCCTGAAGTTAGCCCTGCTTTCACCAGCTGTTGGGCTAATAACTTCCAAAGTCCCCTCTGACATAAATTATTCTGTGATTCTGTGAAGATTTGAATTGAAGCACTTCTTATTTTCTGGCATGCTCATATCATCACTCTGCCACAGATGTGTGTTCAGGAATAAAGTAATGGCCAACTAAACAGCTTGTGTGTCCAGTAGTGCCTGTGCTCAGTGCATAGGAAGGTGCTAGGACAGATTTGTATAGTTCATCAGCAGGCCTGTGGAAGGAAAAAGGGACTGATCCCAGTCAGCAGAAAAAACAAATCCAAAGCAGAAAACAACAGTTTCTAAGAGGCTATTTTTCACCAGAAACAACCCACAAACCCATACGTGTTTGGTAGGCCTGCTTATTGGGATCCAAATGTGACTGTAATTTCCTCCAATAAATCTTTTTATAAATCTTTTTTTCTTTCTGCTTAAAATTAAAAGGAAAAGTAATTCTTACTAAGTTTTAATTCCTGAAGGTATGTCTGCATTGCATCCTGGAGGTAGATAAATGTACAGTCCATGATCTAAGACATATACTATTTCTTTGCTTGTACAGTCCATGATCTAAGACATATACTACGCAGAAGCCATACCAAGACAAAAATCTGCCTAGATAAAAATCAGTGTAGGCCAAGATCCCTATCGAGGAATAGGGTGTTATCTTACCTCCAGCACCATCATAATGCATTTCCAGCCTTCCAGTCAGCATTAGAAGCAGAAAGTTAACCTCTTTCTGCAAAACTCCACGAAAATGAGACTCATTTCTCATTCTTTGAGCAGGCATTTATAGTGGCTTGCTGGCAATATTCTCTTGTGCACTTGTTTGCTTATGCAGAACTTTGTTTTCTAAAATGAGGGGATATGTCCTGTTTCTTTAAAATAAATATTTCTTTGAGGTTTTGTCATCTTCAATATTTACAGGCATTTATTGAAGGTGTCAAAGTGCTACTCTAAAACAAGGCAGACCTTGTCAGAAAGGAGAAAGCGAAGAAAACTGGGCAAGTTATTTTTAGTAAAACATTTTTTTTCAATTGACTGTAGAAATTGTAGATTTATTTATAGGGTTTTTAAATGCTTTTTAGACACATTTCTGGGAATTGGTTCCTGGGCAATAAATTATGCATTGCAAGTGTGCATTGCAGCTAATGTGTGCTGGTTAACTGGGAGTGCTTGCATGTGGGGCACCACAGACTTCTGCTCCTTTTTATTCTCAACACCGGGAACGTAGAAAAACAGCTGCCATTCACACTGAACTGGACATATTTCAGTGTTTACATATAACTAGATGGGTCCTTTTATGTTACTTCCCATAGATTGCTTGCTTAGAATATGTGGAGAATATAAGTTTGCAGGTTATATGAATACAACCTTAATTTATTTGTGCTAACATTATTTACTTGGTCTGTATTGGCAATATTAGAGTCTTGGTAAAGGAAGATGGAGGAGGGTTTGACATTAAAGACTGTGTACTACTCTACCATATGTTTTACAGACTTTAGTACATTCAACTAAAGGTCCTTCAGGCTTCTGTGAATGATAGATAAATGTACGAAAAGAGAATTAGCTTTATACTGGAATTGTTAAAAGATGCAATGCAGAGTGCATTAAGACCTGGGAAGAGATTTAAAAGACGCAACACTTGGGAAGAGCTTAAAAGAAGGCTTTCTCCTACTGCACCCTACACACAGCTCTAATTTGGGTTTGATAAGCCTTAGGGTCAATTGATGGCTGTGATATTAGG
>NW_010578806.1:151260-209087 GCF_000705375.1 Tinamus guttatus | reverse complement strand
AATTTCTGACATTGCCAATGTTATGCAGATTATGTTTTTGTAGATTTTTTTCTTTGGAGAATGGAGTGACCTGCCAAACCTCTGATGTGACATGTGATTTGAGGCTGGATTTCCATATGCTTTTTAAACTTTGTTACTATCACAGTTCACTTGTCAATTGTACAAAGAATCCATGTACCTTAAGCAAAAATAACAACTGCAAGTAGAGCTACTACCCTGTAGAGACTGTCATCGTGCACATCTCCTTCCACATCTCCTTTGACTTCATTGCAAAGCCACAGGTATTGCTGGAATACAGCAGTTAACCCAAAGACCAGGGCACATTTAAGGAGTCCTCAGTATTTCTGATGTATTTATAGTCTAAACTGCTTTGGCTGGGCAATTGCTCGTGGTGTTGTTTCGTCTGGATATCTACATTGTTCTTGTTAAATGTTTCATAGCACCCAGCTTTTCAATAAGCCTGCTTACTCTGTCTTGGCCTAACTGAGTGTAGGTTTTGCATTTACTTTAATACGGATGCTATACAATCCTTGCATCTACAGTTGCTTTTCAGGGAGTGGCATTTTTTAACAGCCGTAACAGAATATCAAATTAAATCTTTCCTGAGTGAGGTTCTCATTTGTGTCCCTGTGTGGGCTTCTTAACTTAAAGAGAAATGGTCATCACCCCACGGGCCATGGGAACAACCCAAAAGGCGCATGGATTTTTTCTTAGGCAATTGCTTTCATGCCCATACGGCTGCTAGTGCCTCCTGGATTTGTGCCCATTTGAGTACTGGACTTTGAATTTGCCTGCTTTGCTTTTATGACAGCTTGAATGAGACGGGTGTGGCTTCTGCTGTGCTGGGTGGAAAAAAAATCAATATTTCAGCCTTTAATTATGATTGTATACTTAAGCCTGCTTTTGCCCCCTGTGCCCTTCAATTCCAGAGGCACAGCGCAGGTTCTTAACCAGAGAATAAATTATAGCTTTCCTCTGAAAAACCTACCTCAATTTGATTGTTGCCTTTGCTGTTATTTCTTCTCTTAGCCAACATGCAGCACCTACATCGTCACACTTTTGTCTCGTAATTTCTAATCCAATTACGAGCTCTCAAAAGAAGGGGCCAGTTTTCTCCCTTGGTTCACATAAAGCTCTGTGCCTGGCAAGTGGTCAGGTAGATTGGGGAGGATGTGTCTCTATTAAAGTCTTGGTCTTCTTGACAATACTGTAGTATAATAATAATAATAATAATAACAATAACGATAACAACATGGCAGATTCCAGAGTCTCACCACTACCAGAAAGACAAGTTGTTTTCCCTTCTTGAGCCCTGACATCCCATTTGCAAACATTAGACCCTTTCCATCTGCTAGGTGAGATCTTCAAAGGCTTTTTGAGCTCCTCTTGTGACCCACTCAATTATTTTCTGTAATGTATTTATAGCCAGGTAATTATTAGCAATAAGTTTTATTTGTCTATGTTGGCTGCACCTAGGAGGAGGGGTTATCTGTAGAGATAGACTTGAGGTGACACAAGAAGTGGTGACTTCCATACTGGTAGCTGATCAAAGAAAGTTTTCCTTGGTTTGCAGGACACTAGGACAGGTTGTGGTCGGAAGTGATAAGTTTCTGTGTGCGAGCTTGGTGGGTCTTCATAGCGCGTTTCCCTGCAGAGGTCAGATCTACTCTGCATGTCCCAGAACTCTCTCAGGGCACAGGTGCTAGAGCTTAAAGGAGCTTTTAGGAGCTTAAATCTGTGATTTTAGATCCCAAACTTTATAATGCCCAGGATCTGAGGCATCCTTATACAGGTGTACTCCTTTTCATGTCAATAAAAGCCCTGAAAGGAAAATTAAGGCAGAGGAAAGCTTTCAGTTACTTTGCAATCATCACCGCCCCCCCTTTTTTTTTCTTTTTCCCACCCGTGCAGTGACTGTTTCCATGGAGACCAGAGCAAACCAGTGGCTAGGAGAGAGTGTTCTGCTGGTTCCCGTTTCCACAGAAACACGCGCGGAAGCCGAGCTGCTGATGCCCAGCTGAGCCCCTCCACCAATGCCGCACGTTTCCTTGTCAGCACTGCCCCACGGACACCCACGGACAGTATGGAAACAGCAGAACAGAATGCTTAAGGTTGGAAGGGACCTCCAGAGGTCACCTAGTCCAACCCCTCTGCACACGCAGGGTCACGTAGAGCACATGGCACAGGACTGCGTCCAAGCGGGTTTTGAAGATCTCCAGAGCAGGAGACTCCACAACCTCTCCGGGCAGCCTGTTCCAGTGCTCTGTCACCCTCACTGTTAAGAAATTTTTTCTTAAGTTCCTGTGGAACTTCTGTTGCTTCAATCTGTGGCCATTACCACTACTTCTGTCAGTGGCCACCAGTGAAGAGAGGCCTGCACCATCCTCCTCACTGCCTCCCTTGAGGTACTTATAGACACTGCATAGGTGTTATAGGTGATCTATAGGTACTTATAGATGCCCTCTCAGCCTTCTCTTCTCCAGGCTGAACAGGCCCAGCTCCTTCAGCCTCTCCTCATAGAGCAGATGTTCCAGGCCCCTGATCATCCCTGTAGCCCTGCGCTGGACTCTCTCCTGCAGCTCCACATCCCTATTGTACTGTGCAGAGCATGATGCAGTGTGCCAACTCTGGGATATCCCCAGCAGGTTGTTTTTGGGGTTAGCAAAGCCAAGACATCAAGCATCATGGCCTAGAAAGCTATGTTGGTGCAATATGGTCATTAACTAATGCCTCAAGAAGTGATTCAAGGATTTATGTGCCGCCACCGTTGCCCTACCCGTCTTTGCAGCGCACTCCTGTCCATGGAAGGTGGTGAGAGATGGTGGGATCACCCTTGGGCATCAGCATCTCATTGGGAAGAGTTTCCCATCAACATTATCTCCTTCTGGACGATATCTGTCAATAACTCTGCAGTTATTGGCACCAATCCTTTGCAAAGGATCCAAAAAGATGCTTTTGCATGACCAAGCAAATTAGCCTCTCAGATGATCCAAGTGTCCTGCTCTAAAAAGCGCTCTTGCTGTACGTGGTATAAGTTGTCTTCCTGCTTGATACAAAAACAGCCCATACTTAGGAAGCAGAAAATTGGCTGATGTGAACGTCAAGCTTGATAGTTTAGTGAACGTACTATAGCTGCCTGCATTTTCCAGAAGTGGAGGTCTTTTATATGTCAGAAAAAAAATAAGTTTGACCTTATCTCATACGAAGCTCAGAATAAACTTCTTCTATGTACTTCAGTAACAAGTAGATAGTGAAAACACTGGTCCCCCATAAGGCTCTAAATATATGAGGCTCCCTATGCTTTTGCTTAATACCTTGACATTTGTTGATTCAACCCAGAAAATAAAAAATTTGGCCTGAAGTTATTCTGCTGTTGAGACAAATGCTAAGAATAACATTCCTGACAGAGGATGGCCTGAGAAATGATAGCTATGCCAGCTAATGTTTTCTTCAAACAGGGCATCTCACCAATTGCTTGTTGATCCAGTTGTATTTCTTTAGGAAGAAAGATTATTTCTTACGATCTGGGGGATATGGTTTTAATCTGCAAGATTGTCATTAACGGCCAAAGTAAATGATAAGGAGAGACATCCAGGCTAATCTGCTGTAGTAGAGACGACAGGCTTTCACCTGTTACTGCTTTATTAGGATCATAACCTTGAGGAATAAATTTCTCCCCAAGAAAGCATTCTTTCTAAATTTGAAGATAGAAAGAATCCACTACTTTCAGTAATGGCTTGTCCTAATAGTTAATCATCCTTGCTGTAACGAATTGCTTCTTGTTTCTAATTTGTCTTGCATTAATTCCCAGCCAGATATTCTATGTATGTCTTTCTTGTCCATATTAAAAATCCCTTTAACATTTGGCATCTTTCTCTGTGAACCTCCCTATATTCAGGTAATCAAGTCAACCCCCTCTATCTTCTGGATTGTCTCCTCTCCTCTCCTCTCCTCTCCTCTCCTCTCCTCTCCTCTCCTTTTCTTCTCTCTTTCTCTTTCTCTTTCTCCTCTTTCCTTTTCCCTTTCTCAATTTCATCAAATCATTTACATAGTAAGGCAGTCCTCAAATCTCAATTTCTTTTCTCATGACAGCCTCTTCAGTCTATTTCTCACATGCTTTTGAAAGAATAGGCCAATTTATTTTTAACATCCCTTTACAAATATAGATATTTAAACAATATATAGGATTCTGGTGTTGAACTCATCCATTCTGTATCGAGAGCTAAAATGAGCTGCTGTGTTAAGTCCTCCTTGTTCATTTCATGTACCTGAAAACCCCCGTGGTGACTTTGTGCCATCAAGTGGTATTGAGCCTTGGAGAGTAATCTTGTCTCGTGTGTGTCCTAAACCTTTTCTGTGTCCTTCCCGGGACACAGATCTGCTGATGCAGTCTTGTCTTTATCTTCACCTCCGAAGTGGCAGCTACAATTTTTGCAACCCAAAACACCCTCATTTGCCTACAGCATTATTCATTTTGCAGCATTTTGCTGCATTTCATGCAGCATTATGCATGTCAGAGCACAGGAGATGTTTAAGGTCTGCTCTGAACACGGGGGATCTGGAGCTGACTGGTCCAGCCCAGCTCCAAACACAGGCTTCCATAGGAAGCACAGGGCTTAGCAAGGAAATTGCCATGTGTGTAATCACGTGCAACATACTGGAGCTGCAGGACTGCAGCAGAGGGAGGTGGAAATGCTCTTTGCAGCTGAACGGTTACTTTCCTTGGAACCATTACTCATTTATTTGCCTTCCCATGTGTTACTCTGCACAGCCTTTCATCTCCTGCAAAGAATACTTATTTCTTTAGAAGATATTCCCTTCAAGTGGGTGTACTCTATTTTTGACACATCCATTTCACATCATTAGAATATCACCCTGTATTGCTGGGGTGTGTTTTGCTTGCCTTCTTGTTCTTTTTTCCTTTTTTTTTTTTTTTTAAATCTCCATTTCTCATATCTGTGAGTTACTGCTACTGCTACGTGTCATCTTCTCTACAGCAGGGGAATGAAGCAACCCACCACGAATGGCTCCATTGGCAAGGGGGAAGTTGTGGGTGTGCGTTCATCTCCCATCCTGGGAGGATATTGAAAATCCAAAGGGTACAAGTAACTCAACGCCCTGATCTCCCCCTCCTGCACACTTGGATGCAGGTGTCAGCACGGGACTGAGATGGGGTTTGGTGATATCTGTATCTGCAGTTTGCTACCTGTGCTTGCAGAAATTCTGCTGCTCCTGTGAAAACTGATGATACGACAAGAAGAAGCAAGGAACCTTTAGGGTCTGGAAGGGCTGATAAAGGGGACTCCTCAAACTAGAGCTTAGTGTCTGCATGGGAGAAGAGCTGGAAATTACTTATGTGTGGGTGTGAAGTAGAGTATTTGAGGCATGTTTTATATGTAAAACACATAGTTAGAGATTTATAAATTGAATTATTCCTTCAGCTCCAGTAGTCAGGTGAATAATTAATAAAAGGGCAGATCACTTGTTACAAACTTGCTACCTGTTTTGTTGTTATTGTTGTTGTTATTGATTTTTTTTTCCTTTTTTCTTTTTCTTTTTTCCTGATTGAAGTATTCCAGGCTCTTAGGTGCTTTTCCTTCCCCAGAATGGTGCTGGGTGGTGGCATTGCAGTTATCGATGCTGCAAGGACATGAGGAATGAGCTGGGACAGGATGTAGGAGAATTCTCAGCTGGGAGTTCTCTGCTTCTGCGTGGTGGTGGTAATCTGGAAGGAACATACCCAGAATGGGCAACCACGGGCATTGTGTCACACAGAGACATGTGCCAACTTTTAATATTGTTTTCATTCACATGGCAGGGTGCACATTTTGCAGCACCTTTGCTGGAGGGCAGCAAAAAGCAGAGGGGAGGCTGGTGCAAGCTCCATCCTGCAACCTCATGTCTCCATGAAGGAGGTACCAGACCCAGTGTAGAGCATCAAGGTGACTTCAGAGCTTGCCGTAAACTCATGGCAGTCAATCCATTAAGTTTACAGCAGGGCATATATAGTTATTGTGAAACTTCCCTGGAGATGGTGTTATACATAGGCTTAAGTTTTCCTTAGTGTAGAAGCAAGTTACAGCCCTCAAAGGAACACTTTATTCTTAAATTTTTGATGTAGCATCTTTCTTGAAATATAACTGCAGTTTTCTTCCTTCTGGTTGTCCCTGCACATGGTTTTGCGGAGAGAGGGAGTTCTGGGGAGCTGGGCACGCTGTCTGGGGTCTGGTCTGCGAGAGGTCTTCTCCTAGTGGGAAGAAATAAAATAAAATGAGTCGCATGATACTGCGCAAAATCTGTACCCACTTTTTATTACGTTTCCTTTACAAACTCACATTTTAAAAAACTTTGGTCTACTGCCCCTCAGCAGAGAAACTCCTGTAACTATTACTAAACGGTATTTAATAGTAATTGCTTGAGTTACTTCCTGCACTCACTAGCAATCAATACACTCCTGATTCCAACAAATATGCCTATTGATTATACAGACAGGAAAACAGATCAGGGTAGGGGCTAAAGCTTTTGAGGGTGCGTTTTTTTCAAGTCATCAGGTATTGACAAGTGTTTACTAAATATGTATCCATAGACAGTTAATAAAATATGTTTGCGCTTCTACAAGAGCAGGGAATGAATCAAACACTTCCACTTAGAGCAAGTCGAGCTTGTGTCAAAGAGGCTGCAGCATTCCCGAGTGCTGTCACCTCTTTGCTGGGTAGACCCGTGCTCCTCAGCTGTGCTTTATGTGTCCTGGCAATGTCCACCTGTCTTGCAGGATCCCACTGGGACAAGGCCAGGAACAGCAGCTGTCCAGGTGGCTCGGCGTCCTTGTGTCACACCACGTCACATCACGTCATCCATACAATCTTCTGTGGCAGCATCTGGACCAGAAGGGGTTGCTTGCTCTCAGCGGGAATTTGCAGCTGAAATGGACCGAATAGCCCAGAGAGATGCTCTGTGGAGACGGCAGTTTGCAAGCTGTCCTAACCTGATGCTGGGGGTTAAACGAGGCTGCTTAGGTCTTCCTGGGCCTTGCAGGTAACAAATGATGTCTCATTGCCTGCTACCAGTCCCACTGTGAACAGCTCTTTGGAAAATATTTGCGTAGCTATATATATAAAGTGAGGTGTTGAGTTTCTATTTCAGATTTAATGTTACTCCTTAATAACAATGTGCAATAGATTTGCCAAATGTAGCACTCTCCAGGCTACATTATACTTGCTCAGCCTGATGTAGAAAAATCACTAATGCATCTAAATAACACCCACCTGGCATAGCTCAGACTGCAGCTTTCTGGATCACTTTTATGTGTGGTACGGATGTACTGGACAAATCTAACAAATCTGTAGGGGAAGTCAGATGTGAATGGGGAACAAGTAATGAAAAGAATGAGAAAAAAAATGCTCCTTGAAATAATAATTTAAAAAAAAAAGAGCAAAAAGAGAGCAAAAGTGTGTGAAAGTTTAGTATATTTAATAGTGTTTCCTCTGTCCGTTTCAGCTCCACTCTGGGCTGCAGCACCAGGGATGAGGCTGGAGGAGTATCCAGACCATGCTCCCATACAGCAGGAGGAACAACAGGATGATGGTTAGAAATGGGGCAGAGCTTCTAACTAAACCCCCTCATATACCACCAAAGTGGTATTGCTGCTAGATGAAGTTTTCTATCTCCAATCATCACTTCTGCTATCTCCCAGATGAGGCTAAGAGACTTCATGAAATCAGAAAAAAAAGAAATGAAAATGAGAGAAACTCTCAAAGACCCAAAGAAATTTGACATCCTGTGTCCTAGGACCTGGGTCTCCTCCAGCCTGGGTCTCCTGCTTTGAGTGGAGCTGTGTATGGATCTTTGCACAGTGCACAGGGCTCTCAAAGCAGAAGCATTTCCCCACAAATGTTTCTGTGAGATTCAATGATTTTTATTTCCTATAGTCATGGGATAGATGGTGCATGGCTCAGCCCTATTTTATTTAGTGATCTTGGGTGTTGGATTCTGAGGGAATCAGTGGTACGAGTGTCTAATCCTGGCTGGATTAAGATCCTGTCATTCATTAGTGGTCCTCTTGGCTTGGTTTTTTTTTTTTTTTGGTAACAAAATCAGTTATTTTTTAATACCAACTCCAGTACCAAAACAAACAAACAAACAAAGCCTTGCTTTGGGAAGCTTGGACTGGCACATCTCACTCGTGCTGTTGGCCCTCCTTGGCTCGGCAGGTGCACAGGGCCCTTTTTTGGGAAGGTGATTGCTGGGAGCAGACACCTCCATCCTCACAACCTCCCTCAGTGCCCGTGGTCGCTGTCCACACTGTGAAGGCTGGTGGTTTGTGGGCCCCGTTCGTACCCTCCTATGGCTGGGCTCTAGACCTGCTACTTCTCCTGCTGCTTCGCCTCACAATTCACACAGACTTTTGAATGCTTTCCCCAAACATTATCGCTTTTAGCACTGCGTGGCTTCCAAGACCTGGCAGATTCTATTGCTTTTTTGAAAGCACAAATCCGGCTCCCTTAATAACCTCTCTCCCAGCCTTTTGTCAGTCACATGGATCCCAATTTTGTTTCTAAGCATATCATTTTCAGCAATCTCAGGCTCTTGCTGCTGCTCATTCTGTCTCAGTTTGGCTACACGCTTGTCAATTCCATTTGTTGCAACATGATGAGGCCAAAACTGGTACTGCTCAAATACCACGTTCATTTAAGGGTTGCGATGTTTCTTAAATATTTTTGAAGCTTTCTGCAAAATCCATTTGTCTTCTAGCTGCTGTGCTGACAGTGTCTGCTGAGAGACTTCAAAACCTTCCTCACTCAGTGCATAAAATAAAATAACTTCTTTATTTTTTTTTCACCTCCCATCACCCAGGTAAAGCAGTTTGCTGAAGTTCTCTGCTGCCACTCAAAACCTGTAATGTTGCTGAAGCGAGTCAGGGGTGCACCTCTTTGGAGTTATTTCGATTTGTTTTGTGCCTCCCCACATTTTCTATTCAAGTGAAAAATTGGAACCTCAGGTTCAGGCATAATATGAGTATTGCCAATATAAAAATGTTCTAATGAAAATTTTGGATGTATTACTGCCTTAAGCTTTTACTAATGCTTCTGATTATGGCTGAAATGTAATGCCTCTCCTTTTGTCCTGACCTCAATTTCTTTCCTTCTTCTCCCTGTCCTGCTCAGTAGTTGCCTTTTCCTTATAGTCAATAAGGAAAATCCCTTTTGCAGTTGGAGGTTTGGCAGCAGGGCATGAAGAACTCTCACCTGGCTCCCCGTTTGCTGGGGGAGACTGCAACATCAACACAAGTGTATTTCACCTATATTGATCCTCGAGGTCCAAACAGGTAGGAACACCGAAACTTCACAATTTATGCTCAGGATGCAAAAAAAAAAAAAAAAAAAAAAAAAAAAAAGAAGCAGAACAAAATCGGGAAGGCGCAGGTCTTTTTAGAGGCCAAGCTGAACTCCAGTTCCAACAAGGAAACAGCTATATGCAGGTCCTATCCTACTGAAAAGCTGTCTTTCTTACTCATTACCTCTATATCATTCCCCACTGGCTTCAGCATTGAAAATAAGGAAAATAGCCAAAGACTTTTAACAGCAGTAGCATCCTTGTACTGTAACAGGTTCTGTGCTTGGTCTGACTGTATCCTGATAAAAAACAAGTTAGATCCACTGAGAAACAAAGAATAGCTGTTGTAGGGAGCAGAAATGCACCCACTCATTGCAGAGCCCTGTTTTGGACACTGGGCCACAATTTTGCTGCTGTGGCTGCCTGAACAGCTGGATTAAAGCTGACACACCTGCAGTTGGGTTATAATGTATTAAACCCATGGTAGTCTTTCTCTCTCCATTTTCCATTTCCCTGTGTCTTTCTCAGAGATATACCATGTGCAGTGATGAGCTCTGACTTCATTGAACTGTGCTGTAGAAATAAGGATGGGTGTTGGCAGTTCAAGACGGAAGGTGGGAAATGTTTTTCGGGTAAATTCTGTCTCTAAGAAAGGCTTATCTATGGGATTTCCGATAGTGATAATTTTAGGTAGACCTTAGTGTTTTCTTTGGGAAATGAAAAATAATTTGAGGTGCATGTGCTGTGTATACAGACCTGTTCTCTCTTCTACTTGATCAACTCTTGCTTTCTAGTATCCTGATTAATCTGTACATATGTTGCTTTCCAATTTTCATAGATGATTAACATTACTATACCTTTTCTTTTCTTTTAATTTGGAGGGGAAAAAAATAGACGAAGAAAAACAACATAACTGAAGCTATCCTGGAAGTGATTAAACATGACCCCGGGAATCAGGGTGAGAACATTTATGCAGTGTGAGTTGGCAGGCTCATGAGATGACTTGGGATCTGTGCACACAGTGGTGCGCAAGATCATGCTTTCTTCCTGTGTATGGACCTCCTTTCATTAAGCCATGGGCATGGGGTTCATGGCTGTGCTAGCATGAGCTAGCATGAGCAAGGCTTTGGACTCAGAGCTTACCTTGGTTATATTTGCCAAGAACCATGTGAATCATGGTTTCAAGTTCTGCCTCCATGTGTGGGACACCTAATTCCCTTACTACAAATCTGACTAAAATCTGAGACCAACTCCATCATAATGGAGATTACCCTTGCTGCCCCTTCCCTCTTCTCAAGCACCTGGTCTATTTGTCAGGAATTTGGTGCTGGGGGATGGTTGTGCCAGGACATGTTACATAACCTTGTTTTGCATCCCTGTTGCTAGTGGTTACCTTCTGAAGTCTTAGATTACGATACCTGTTCTAAATCCCCTGACACCTTTACTGCTGATGTTGAATAGAGTTTCTAGTATTATGAGATTAGTCAGAGAGTGCACTTAGAATGCATAGAGATTAGTCATAAAAAAAAAAGAAAAGAAAGAAAAAAAAAACATTTCAGATGTCTTGGTGCTTTGGGAGAACACGGTTCTACAAAGTACCCTGTATGGAGAGAATACCAGTCGCAACCTTCAGGTGCTCCTTGGAGCAGAGGGCATCTTCTACATTGTGGTTATCTTTCCTGAAAGAACCACCAAAAATGGTATTTCATCTCAAAATGTGTTGGTAAAACTCAGATCAAGTCCAGTATTGCTATAAGCGGTCTTTCAAATGTGACTCTGGACAAGATAAGGCAAACAAGTGTCTCTGAGGACCTTGGTAATAGCTGTGGCACTGGGCACTCAGACATGAGGCAGATGGTAACAGGCAGATGGTTTCCCAGGTGCAGAAGTGACGATGGATGGATGGGAAGATACTGTCACCAAGTCCTGGAGCAGAGACCTTCTGTGGCATCATTGATTCAGATGTAAGAAACTCTTTTCTTTTTCACTTCAGATTCCATTGCCCCACTGCATCCCTCGCATGGTGGTGTCTTCTGTTCTTCACAAAGCTTAGGGAAGGTCCAGCCCAATGACAAAACCCAGGCTAATCATCAACCTGCTTGGAACTATTGCTACATATACCCTGCCTGCAGTCAGCTTCTTCCCTGGGCCACACATGGGCTTCAGCTGCTTGGCATGACATGGTGTCAAGAAATTAACAGTGGTATCTGGGGAGATGGAAACATATAAATTGTTTAAATTCTTCTTTTTTGTTCTTGCTGTTGTTCATATTCCTCCTTTCCAGCAGGTCTACAATAAGGAAACAATGCATTTTCTTTTTAATTGGTGAATGACAAATACACAGTTCTCCACATCACATCAGTCTGGTGCTTCTGTTCGCATTTTCTAAAAGTTATTAAATGACTTCAATTTGCTACAGTGCTTCCTTTCCCTAGAGCTGGATTTCTTAGCTCTGGGTCAGTGAAGGCTGGTGGAGAGGTGTTCCAGGCTGGAGGGCTCTGAATCTCCTCTTCCCAGTTTGACTCGTGAAGGATGCTCAAGACAGAGGACAAAACAGTGACCAAGGCAGCTATGCATGAGAGAGGAAACTTTTACCAGGTGATGTAATTTTTGCTTTTTGTTAATGTATCTAAAGCAGCCCGTACTATAATTTGGAGTACTCACAACTGTAAGACCTGCTGTATGTGTGTTCAGTCATCTGGCTCTCTGTGTAGGATAGCCTCTCACATTCCCCGGGGGCCTGGCACACTGTGGGTGCATTGTTCTCTCTGTACATTGTAGATGAGGTTTCAAGCCTTATAGCATCAATCTACTGTCTGACCTACAATGCTGGGACAGCTTAGATGTCTTACAGTGTGTAGGACTCATACTAAGATTCTGTGTCCTTCAGACACTGTCTTGCTGAGGAGGACTTTGTCAGTCTACCTACAGTCCCCTCTTTGCAAGAGTTAGCTGTAAGATAAACAGAGATTTCCAAAAGAGTTGCTGAACCTCCTTCAGTTGTCGTTCTTCACGTGCCTGTGAGCTTACTGTCACATCTGCAGTTCTAGATAGGCTTGCCAAAATTATTCTGAGCCCTGCTGCTTGCACTGACATCTTAGGGGGTCTCAGCAGGCTAAAGCTTTTTTCTGGCCTTCTTCATCTCTGGATCTGTATTTTTTCAAGGAATTGGGCAGCTATAATTAATTTAAACAAGTAAGTTGCACAAATTTTAAACCAAATTGTTCCATCCAAATCACACAAGGTCACTGACTTATTCACTAATTTGCTGCGCTACAACCTGTGCAGTTTCTATGGATCAAAGAAATATGTTAAATATTTGTTGTTAGTCTAACAAAGCCTTTGAAACCTAGTCAAATACACTTACAATAATACTAACATTTATATTTCAAAATATATGTAGCTTTTTTTCAAGTTATAGTGTTATTTTTCTATTTATTTATATGTTTACATGTTCATTTATTTACATGTTATTTACTTACACATTATATGGGTTCCTTGCTGTGTCTAAAACCAGCTTTACTCACCTCAGGAGGTTGCATTCATTAAATGACTGGTAATTGACCTTAGTGAGTTTTCATCATCTTGGTCTGGTTTTATATCCATTAATGACTATACTTTCAAGCCCTTTGATTTCTTCCTATGCTCACACACCTATGGATCTAATCAGTGTATATCAATATGTCAAGGGAGGGAGTGAGGAGGATGGAGATGGCCTCTTTTCACTGGTAGCCACCAACAGAACTACAGGAAATGGCCACAAACAGAAGCACCAAAAGTTCCACAGGAACTTGAGGAAAAATTTCTTAACAGTGAGGGTGACAGAGCACTGGAACAGGCTGCCCAGAGAGGTTGTGGAGTCTCCTTCTCTGGAGATCTTCAAAACCTGCTTGGACGCAGTCCTGTGCCACGTGCTCTAGGTGACCCTGCGTGTGCAGGGGGGTTGGACTAGGTGATCTCTAGAGGTCCCTTCCAACCTTCACCATTCTATGATTCTATGATCTTATATTTTTATGCTATGGTGATTGGTAGTTCACTCTTCATCAAGTAAATACTTGTTATTATGATATATATTTCAAGGGTAGGAAGAGCATTTGGGCCCTTGTCCCCCACTGAAGGTTGTACAGATCAATTACCTAGCTATCATTTGTATTTGACAGTTTTCTGATTTTTCATTTATTGATATAGATCTGCACTGGAAAAACAAACAAACAAACAATTTGTTCCCTTTGTGGCAGAAATCTCTTGTCTTTGTTTGCTTTTAGCAATGCTGTGAGTAGCAACTTTAACGCCTTTGGTTTTGGTCCCATGAGAATGATTTTTCGTATCATTTTAAACTCATTCACTTCTTATTTTATTCATTGACATATCTCCTTATATAAAGCTAATAGTTCTGTTCTAGCTGCTGAAAAAATGGCAGAACTCAAAGTCACTCCAATTTAAACAGATAAACTGTTGTAGCTGGTTTCATTTCCTTTTCCCTTTTCTTTCTCCAATAACCCTCCCGAAACAGACATATCTTTGCCTCTTGAAAGTAATTGGGCTACTATTTTAACAAGATTCACACTTAGGATACAAGACCTACTAGAAGTCCACAATTGCACAGAAGAGTTTTTTAGCTCTTTAGTTTAAAAAATTACTTTTCTACCATAAGAAAATTTTTATAATAGCTAGGAAAGTTGTGCAATTTACAAGACTTGGCATTTTTATTCTGTTTTTTAACACTGTTCTGACAGCTGAACTAGGAAAAGCCAGCAGCAATGCAAGACAGTTTTCTTGAAGCTTGGATTACAGAAGAGCAGTCAGTGGGACTGCTGCTGTGAGTTTAATACTCACCAGTGTAGATAAAGAGCTCATAGTCTGACCAGAGCAGATACCTTTCCCTCCTGATTTCGATGCTGACTCAGACATGTCCTAAGGAGAACCTCCAAAATTGTTATGTCAAAAACACGTAGTAGAGAAAGCAGGTCTTTTCTTTGCTCTAAATCCTTCCTCTTGGTCATTTTTCTCCTTCATGGCCACTTTCAAACAGCTGCACTAAGGGCTTGAGTCAGGAGTCAGAAATAAGGGTGGCAGGTGGGGCCTTCTGAAGCAAACAAGGCCGCCAGAGCCAATTTCTCATTCTGCCTGCAGGAAGCAAAGCTCTTCCAAGTGACCTGTGGTTAGACGATGTTTGTCAAGGAACAAGGGTGAACCTCGACACAACTCTTCTCAATGATCCTGGTGGGGAGCAGCAGTTGTTGTGTGCAAGGAATGGCCAATAGCACAAGTCCTCCTCGTCCTGCTTCAATCTGGGAGATCCTCTGCGGGTAGTGAAGGCACATCAGGCGAGCCACTTGTCCTCCTCTTCCGTGGTGGGAGAAAGGTGGGGAACATCTCCAGACTCTGCCATGGACAATATACCATTGAGCACTGGCAAAGGGAAACCAGGAACACGCTGCAGCATTTCTATCAACTGATCCATATTTCTCTGAATGGAAGAGGAATCGGGTTTAATGAAGGAATTGGATGGCATCTCCAAGAAGGGCGAAGGGAAGAGCCCCAGCTAGGACACAATGCCAGTCCTCTTGAAAAGAACTGCAGCGGCTGGGAATGGCTGCAGCTGTGCACGGCACTGCTTTGGGACTGCATGCTCCTAGGTGGAAAGTGATATTTACAAAAGCTCCTAAATCCTAATTCCTTCCGCAGGCACTGCACAGTTTGAAAATTGCATCCCTCACCTGGTTTAGTGGGAAAACACAGCTTGCTAGAAAATACATTTTGGCTATGTGTTATTTCAGAAGATGTTAATTCCCTATTTACATCATCTTATATTAGAGAATTTTTGATGAAATCTTTTTTATGATTATTTTTTACCTAGTCTGGTCACCTGGTCATTCCCTTAGATTAAATGGGTCAGCTTTGTAAGTAATGTCTGCTCTTTTCTGGTAGCTATGGCTACTGTGGCACCTTGATGCAGACTGACCACAGGGATTGCTTGGCAGGTTATGCTTCCCACAGTTTTTGTACCCATAAAATTGACAGAAAATAAGCTTCTTATCATATGAAATTTGCCATGTTTTCCTCTCAGTCTGTGCTGATAGAAGAAAAATGTGAGGAAGCTCTTGCTGTCATTGGCTGGGTAGGATACTCACTGTGTTTGAGCTCAGCATGTAAGTTTTCACTGCAGCAAATTGTATCTCCAGATACAACACTACCTTCTCATTTCTTTTTTAAGGAAAACTCTTCAAATAAATATACATTTATGCTGGATGCTGCACTCAGTGGCACTTTATAAATAGTGCAGCTCTTTTGAAGTTTAAAGAGACCATATCAGGAGTTGTTAAATGTCCTTGATTTTTCTGCTTTTAAGTAAAAGTACATATGGTTGCACATCAGCCATTCAAAAAGCTCTGATTAACGCGATGTCTAAGTGGGTGAGCATCAAAGGGAAATGCTGTTCTAAATCGGTCTCTCCTCAGAAAGCAGAGTTCATCAGTGCCTTGAAGGCTGTGCTGTCCCTTTGGAAAGCTGGAACTACTTTTCTTTCATTTTTGAGCGACTTAGAATCATCAGTTGTTTGTGCAACATGCAGAATGTGAAACGGAGCAAATGCAAATCCAGGAGAAGAGGTTGCATGGGGCTAGGCACAAGAGCTGCCTTGGGAACCGGCTCCATGTGTGGACTGCTTTGAGCTGTGCACATCTCCCAGCCACCTTGGGTGAGTTCTCCATGGGTCAGCACCAGCTCCATTTGAGGCAGGGAGCAACTTTGCCATGGGCAAGAGCAGGAGCCAATTTTGGAGCTTTGAGAGACATCACAACCATGAAAAAGAGGTGGGAAAGGGAATTTACAATGTCACCTTAAGTAACACAAGTCAATGGATTTTATCCAAAAAACGAGATTAAAAAAAAAATGACCCTGGCATGGGAGGCACCTAGAGACAGGCAGACCCTTCCTGAAGGAGCCCCTTGGTGGACTCAATCGCTTTCAGTGCTCACATACAACAGAACTACACATAGGAGCAGAGCAGCACCAAGAATCTGGCCTGACCCTGCTTCTTTTTAAGAGCAATATCCGTAGAAACAATTTGTTTTCATCCTGATGAACTTTCCAATAAGGCTGAAAAACTGTTGTACTATGAAATAACTCAATAACATTTACATTTTCTGTAAGAGCGAATTCTTTCTCTGTATAGCAATTTCATGGTTGGCAGAAGAACTGATTGGTACTGAGAAATGGATAATTTATCATTTTAACCTGCAATAAAGTATTAAGCAGGTGAATTTGCAGTATCCTTAATTCTGTCTCCTCATGCATATGGATTATGATTGTCTATAATAATGCTTTCATTATTTCCAGATAACACTTTACACTACTGTACCATGCATTCTGCAAATGCATACTAGCCATTAGGCATAATTACCTTCTGATTTAGGGATTTTTTTTTTCTTACTTCCCCTCTCCTCCTCCCAGTAATTTGTGGTCTGCACAGTGCTTGTTTTCTTTATGTGATACTAGATCTTTTCACCCAAGATGTGCGACTGTGCCAGAGGAGCTGCTGCTTTAGTGTCCTTGGAAGCGCAAGGGAGAGAGGCTGCTGCTGGGAATGTGATCTCTAATATCCCAGGGATATGGGAGTCCAGGCTGCATTGCCTGTGCTGGGTTCAGCAATGCTGCCATCCAAACCCCAGTCTTTGCAAAATTAATCTTGGGATAAGGACTGGGCAAGTTCGCGGCCTCCGCTCCACAGAGCTGAAGAAAAGATGTCCTCTCCTGAGCTCTCCTTTTCCATCAGTCAGTGCTGTGGATAGTAAAGAATGATAAGCCATATAGCACCATTGGCAGATAAATGTAATTTTCCCTCTGCATCTAAGGACATGCCATAATAATGTCACTCATGCCCAGTTCCCTTGGGCAGTAGCTCTGCTCTTTTTCTGACAAGTGAGTCTCATCTGGGACAAAATCCCTGTGTTGGAGTCTCATGGCAATGACGGTGATCTCAGTCCTGATTTCCCCAGCCAACCGGTTACCCCTTCAGCAGGGCAGGAGATACATGCACTCTGTTTTGCTTTTTCAGCCAGCATATGTGAGGACTACCTGTACCAGTACAATACTCTTAAGTGGTAACTGCATCATCCTCTGTAATATTAAATATAACAAAAAAAAGAAAGGACTTGTTGCCTGGAGACAGAGCTTTTAAAACAACAACAAAAAGGCACAAGAATGCATAGGATGATGACCACAGATTAAAGCTAGTAACCTATATTTCAAAATTTCACACCTTCTAATTGCTGCTGGCAGTTTCTTGGCAGTTTGGTTACTGGACTTTCCTGGCCTCTTTCCTCTGCCATCGGACTCTCCTGCCTCACGGGGTTGCTTGTGTAGGTAGATACCCTTGTCCTCCTTCAGAACAGGTGGAAACTGAAGGCTGAACACCCGCTCATGTCATACTGGTGCCGTTGCTGCATGTGCTCTGCAAATCGCACTGTCTTGCAAAAACGGCACCTCTGCTCATCTTCTGGGGCACAAATATAAGCATCTACACAATGGGCAGACTGCTGTGTTTGCTAAGACATTTAGTTAAACAAATTGCTTGGCTATACTCATTTTTTTCAAAAGCACTGCAAAAGCAAGGCTTTCTGCCTTCCTTTATTCTCCCTTTCATCCTCCCTGGAGCTTTAAAGCACTTTTCTGCATTGCACTGAGCAGCATAAGTTATGTCATCTCTATGCTGCTTATCCTCTTCCTCTGCCATAGGTAGGGAAAATATTTTTTTGTAGCATGGTAGTCCCAATAGCTACTGTTTTCACCTGCTTCTTGGCAGCACGTAGATCTGCATTTGCCGGGGAGAGCCCACCAAAAAAGCAGAGGGTGAGGAGATCTGGGAGTATGACACAGAATTCCTACTTTAAAAAGCCGTTTTCGTGGTGTGTGGCCTGAACAGCTTCTGTGCATGCCTTTTCAGAAGTGGTGTAGCAAACTGCACAGTCTGGGGCAGCTGGTGATACTCTAATCCCACCTGATGCCTTAAGCTTTGGAAAAGCTTTAGGTATGTTTGCCCTCTCTTTATCCCTCACAGCACTTCTGCTTCCAAGAGCAACCAGCCACGCAGGTTCCCTTGACTGCTGTAGTGAGGCGGATGAGCTCGTGTGAAAATGAGCTGCACTGCTAATGGTTTTGCCAGAATAGGAGCTGGAAGGAGTCACGGTGCATTTTTTAGGGCTTTGCAGCAGCTGGGAATCCCTTGGTGCAGGTGTGACTGCTATTGCAGGCACTGCGAATGTGTCACTTTTGCCCCTGGTCAATATGCTGCAGTTGATCTGTCCAGGCAGTCTGGCACTTTCAGCTGTGATTACATAGTTCTGTAATAAGCCTATCCCCCATGAGAAAAGACTTAACTGTACTGAAAACTTAACTGTATCAAAAAGAAAAAAAAAAGAAAAGAAAAAACAGGCTTTTGTTAGCTTGCAAAAAAAAAAAAAAAAAACACGAGTTAGTTCATGTTGTTTCTTGGGTGAAAATGAGTAATTTCTTACTATGCTGGGCTTTGGACTGTCCTTTCTCCTAGGTATTGCATCCCCACAGTGCTTCACCAAGCCCAGATCCAAAGGAAGTGCCAAGGAAGTAATGCTGTCCTTACTGGAAACAGTGGATTTTCACTGCTTGCAGTCTGTTTTGCTTTAGTGGAAAGCAGGACTCAGGCTCTTTGCCCGTAAAATCACAGGTGCTGTCTTTCTAACCACCTGAGTTATATTTCAGTCAACACTTATGAATCATATACATTAATACAACCGGAAAATGGGAAATCCCAGCCTGTAAAGAAAGTAGCTACCAAAATTATGATGCTACTTGTTGTTCTCCATAAACAAGAATAGAGAAGGGGCCTCATGACAAAAAAGCCCCGTTCTCCATATCCTCACCTTTATTCCTCGAATCAAAACTTATCATCTGCTCTGGAGTATAGCGGCCTACTCTTATCACAATGTCACACACGGGCTTGCTTTCTCTGCCCATACCCTCTTTGATCTGCTTGTAGGACTGGTTTATTAAGAAAAATGCATGAGAGTTTTCTCAGAGTTGCTAGTAGTCTGCAGTTCTGCCCAGATTCTGAAAGCAGAGCTATGATTTGAGTCAGCATCCACTAGAGACTAAATCTGATTACAAATAAATGATTTATTTGGGTCAGAAAACCCCATTTGTTTGTATGGCAGCTCAAACAATGTCATTAGTCCACAGTAAACATATGTGGTGCTATTGAAATGCACTATATTACTGTAAAGTAGTGCTAGCCATGCTCCACTACATGCATATGCACTCAGAACAGCTATAGCAGGTGAGACTCTCACAGGTCTGTCCTCTTTGTTGCAGAGAGGTGTAATCTGTGCTCAGAAAGAGCAGCAGAGCATCAGCTCTCCCCTATTAAACCACAGCACTTCCTTGGGATAGAGTCTGATCCCCTTGTGCAGATGTACTGTCATGGAGAGGGGCCAGGTGGCAGCCAGGCAATGCAGAAGCAGTAGTGGCCCTTGGGGAAAAACCCACTCCTAAATTCCGGAGCTGAGGCAAAAATGTTGAGCGGAAGTTCAGGCAAAAATGTTGAGCGGAAGTTCTCTCTTTCAGATAAGCATCATTTCTATCTCATTCTGGTCAAATCTGTAAAAATCCTTGGGAGTTTTAGAGTGAAAAGTAGTTCTTGTTGTTTCACCTGTTCTAGATATGCTCCTGGGTCACGATGGGAGGGCAGACTGAGAATGTATGTTGTCAATACAATCATCTCGAAAATAACTTCTAAAGAAGAACTTTAGAGAAGAGAGCGAAGACCTTGATATTTGCTATGTAACACAGTCTAGATTGGTTTCCTTTAGCAAAGATGATTTTTTTTTACAAGCTTAGCACTGAAAAGAGATATTGAAAAATCACTGAACATTAGGATGGAGCTTCTGATGACAGGATGAGTGATACTGGCTCTGAATGCATCCGACTTAATGCTGGTGACGCACACAGTGGGAGCATTAGTGGTCACGACTGCTATTCCAGTCGTCTACTCCTCAGAGTGGATGTAGTAGTCAAGCTCTTTGAAAAGAAATCCTGGAAAAGAGTTTTCTGAACCCAGGTCTAAACCAGCATCTCCATTCTCGTGCTTATGGTAGTGGTTTTCTAGTATTCCAGTTGCCTCTCCTTGTTTTCTTTGAGCATTCTTCTCTCCCTGAAGGAGGCACAGAGGCTGTTCTGATGATTCACAACTTGGAATTTGTGCTCAGGCAAAATGGACATAAGTCAAAAGGGGGAAAAAAGCGGACAACTGTAATGTTATCCTGAGTCCAGTGAAAACGCTTCGCTCTGTTTCTTCACATGAAGGATCTCGGGCAACCATTGATGCCCTTGCAAGAGAAGGAAAAAAAAGAGAGAAATCGAGAGAGGAAAAGAGCAACAGTGAGAGTGCAGGGAGCCTTGCTGTGTTCCAGCCTCCCCTCAGAGACACCATCCTTCAGACGGACTCTTGTCCTTGGGGAACAGAGATGCTTTGAGGAGATCCAGGCTATTTTCAACGATAATGAGTGGGCCCTAGCATTTCTAAAAACACAACCATGACTGCAGCAGAGGAGTTTGTTTTCTGGGTACATTGCCACCCACAGGAAATGACAAGGGTTTTTGTTGCTGTATTTTATTATTATTATTATTGATTAGAATCATGGCATACCTCCCCAGTGCAGACTGGAATAAACCCCTTATTTGAAGTTGCTGGGTAATTCCGAGAAGCAGAACAGTACACCTAAATACCCAGGCACACAACCGTGGCTCGGGTCTCTGTAAATATCTTGCTGTTTTGTGCACTTCTGTGATCATGTCTTTATCTCTCCCTGGAGTCTGATTCCCCTGTTCTCTGTCATCAAGATTCAATCTCGAAAGCACACAAACAAGAAACAAAGATCATCAGCAGCTGAAAACCTATCCAGGTCTACGGATCAGGCCCCAGGAAGCATAATGCTCACCCAGGTGCATCATTTCTAGGCCCAAGACAAAAAGAAGTTATTATTTAAGGTTTTCAGAGCAAGGAAGAGTTTTTCTCCTGGTTGTGTGTGCATGCCTACCCTAGCAGACAGTGGTGCTTCTGCCAGACATGCAGGAATGATTTAGGATACTTTGCCCACAGCAGGCTTTGGCCTCTACTCCATGCAGTATGAGGGCCCTGGGAGAATGAAAGCTCTGGTTTGGTTCGAACACCAAGGGACAAATCTTGCAAAGCAGCCTCCAAGGGGAGATGTAACACGGAGCTGCCCTAGCTCCTGGTCATTCTCTGTGCGTGCTGGGTACCCATCCTCACCTGGGCAAGCTCCTGGTGGTGCCACTGATGGGCATGGTGGCCATCCAGCTCCTCATGGTGGCCATCCAGCTCCTGACCATCACATGCCCATAGCCCAAGTGTGCCTTGTCCCCTGGCATTACTCTGCCCCATGGGAATGCACCTCCCTCACAGCCATCTCACATCTCCAGCCTCAATAGAGCTCACTGCAGCACTGAGGACAGCTCAGGAGAACATCTAGTGCCACTACACTGAGCCTTCTTTGTTGCTGACCTGTTGCTTTCCAATACCTCCAGTTTTCCCCCTCAGCATCCACCAGCATATTAATAAGGATGTGGACCAGGGGTACTGCCAGCCGCGAGTAATCGGTATGGATCATGAGTTATGTGCCAGAAATTCAAGAGGTCAGCTTTAAAGTAATGAGAATTTTAAAATCGATAGATTTTGTGCTTCTCTGATTTGTTTTCTGGTATTTGACTCTGTACTAACCTCACATTTTTGAAACTTCTCTTTCTGGAACTTAAAAGGCATGAAAACTTCTTCTTTTTTTCCCTTTCACCTCCAGAATTCACCATCTAGGTCTTGAACAGAGAAAAAAAATCTATGCCAAATATTATAAAATTTATAAGTATGAAAGTCTGGCAACACCAGAATACCAATGAGATCACTGTGTGCCTAAGCACAAGGAGTAACAGCTTTCAACCCAATGCAAGCACAGAAAGTGCTTAGTATTGGGATTTGATTAGGTATCTGACTAACTGGCAGGTTTCAATTTGCTTGCAAAGTCTAAACAGAGGAGCTCTGGCTCCCTGGACCCTGTTATGGGTCCAAAACCTGGACCCTGTTATGGGTCCAAAACACAACGCATGGGTCTCTGAGCAGGGGTCATGGATGGTACCAGTGATGCAGCACCTGCATCTCTGAGGGCCACAGTACCAGGAGAGGTGGCAGAATAATCCTGGCCACAGAGAGGGAGCATGGTGAAAGATGGTTAATGCAGATACCCAACATGAAGAGCTGCAAAAACAGAGCTAACTCCATAGTCATGCACACGAGTGACCTGCTCGTTCCCTCTCCACCAGTTTCCTTGTTTGAACCAGTCATTTTCTCACTGATTTAGCAGAAGGCTAGAGGTCTGGGGCATATTAAACTCCAAAAAATTCTGGAAAAATCTGCCCCTGGTGGAGGGGGAAGGAGAGAAGGTGTCTGCCATGGTCTTCCCTGCTGCTCCTCCATGGAGGCTCCTCCTGCGCCTCCCTCCCCATGTCCTCAACTTCTGATGGGAGACTTTTCAGAGCAGGTAGCATTCATTTTTTATAGTGGGAGAGGGATATTTTATCCACTTGTCCTGTATGCAGAATGTCTGTGCTGCTTTAGCTCAAATTTTCATAAAAAATTTACCTGGAGGCAGAAGAGGGCATGGAAGAAGTTAGGGCATCCTGGTGCTGTCTCAGCTCACCTGAACACTACGAATAATGGACATCTGGTGTGTTCATACACGTTTTGCTAGATTCAGAGCAGTTTTACAAGGTAAAGCAAGGGTGCAGCATTGTTGACCCCAGCTGCATGCAGGTGAGCCCTTTCCAGCCCCATTTGCATAGCTGGAGACCTGCATGGGGCCTTCTCATGGTAGGGGACCCTGTCCTCCTCCCTTGCTGTCAGGAAGCTTCTCTCAGCATCTTTGTGGAACTGATAGTTGTTTTCCAAAGCAGTTCTGCTATGTGATTATCTCTTCTGTTGGCTTGTAAGCCTATTAGCCTGTGCTAATTTTTTTTCGCACTTCCATACAATGTGTTTATTAAAAAACAAAAAATGACAAAAAAAAATCACCCCCAAAACAGATTAAATTATATGTCGTAGTGGATAGCCTCTTGGATTGCAATTAGCAAAGATATTGATATGGAAAAAAGCTTGTTAATGTTAGCAGAGAGCCAGAAAGCCCCTTTCATTGTAGCTAATAAGTGAATCATGCAGGTACATGTTTTTTCAGAGGCTAGATATTTTTCCCACTGCAGGCAATGAACTGCCCATATTTTATTAAACCATCTGTCTCGTTGGTGTGTGTGTATGAATCGTGTTGTTCAAGGTCCTTTAAAATCCTGGCTTCCAAAAGCAGAAACAAGAATAAAGGATGTGTTTACTCATCATTATTTCCATGAGGAATAGGAAAAAAAATCTTCTGAGTCGCGTAACAGCATTGCCAGATATCGGTGTCGTTCACGGGGATGAATATTCTTGCATCAGATAAACTGAAGCAGTGCATGTAACAGAATAGCTTTTATCCTATGATATGGATTTGCAGCATGTGTCTGAGGCTCCGATCCCCAGACTCATTAGCCACCCACTCCTCTGCTCTGCACTCATTAGCTGCCCAACTGATGGGCTTGGTCTGCCCTCTGCTTTGGAAAAACGCAGGGTGAAACGAAACTTTTTCTTTTGCAGTTATTTGTCCCTGGGTGGGAGCTGCAAAATCTGCCAGAGACCTGTAAAACTCAGCCCCGTGAGGTCATTCGGGGTCTTGATTAGGGCTGCGAGCAAAGTGCATCTCATATCCCTCTGCTCTCCCTTGCCCAGCTTTACTCTTCTGCTGTTGCATCCTCTCTGCTAATAATTATTTTCCTCTTCCAAAATGAAATGTCTGAAAATACAACTGACCAGTGCCAAATATACCAGCCGTTCTTAGGAGCTGGAGAGGTGATGAGAATATATAACACGCTCCAGTGCAAATGCTTACAAATCCTACTGGCTGACCCTCTAAGAGGATTTTGGAAATGGAAATTGCTAGTTTCTCTGGTTCAGCACCGAGCAATAATGTTGCATTGCATCAGACAGTTAGTGCTTCTGCTTCTTTATATCTGGAGACACAGATAATCCTTCTGATGTCCTAAACTGACACTGTCTCCTAGAAGGAGAGCAACCACATTCATCCCGGCAACTCCAAAGTCTATCCCAAGCTTGTATTAGAAATATGCCCTGGCAGCTATGGGTCACGGCTGAGGCTTCTTGCAGCTGGAGCTGTTAGATAGGAGCACTGAAATCTGGCTGCTCTTTTTTTTTTTTTTTTTTTGGCCAAAGAGAGGCTGCTGAGTGATACTCAGCAATTACTGTCTGACAATACAGGGAATTTGGGATTAGAGTCCCCACTATCAGATCAAATGCATGTAAAGTCTTCCTGCCAGTTCAGATTTATCCCATACACATTTTGTCAGGTTGTCTTTTATACCAGCAGGCTTCTACTTATTTATTTATTTTTTTTCAGCTGGAGTGAGCTGATATCACATGTTCTGACTAGCTTCAAGAAAGACAGAATATTGTGTCTATGGCTAACTCCCACCAAATGTGTTTTTGGTTGTGTTGGCCTGGTGATGCGCAGATCTTGTGCTAGTGTCCATGGAGTGGAGGTCTATGTCCTTCGTTACATGGGAGCTGATTTTAGACGTGTAGTTGAGAAGGACTCCTGTTTTTTTTTCTCAAATTGTCCAATACATGAGCTACACAACAGGTGCTGCCATTAGTGAAATGGGCTTTTTGGAGCAGCAGAGCTCTCTGTCGGCTGCGTGTGCTAAAGCAGATAAAGCTCAGCAGAGGTTGGAGACAGGCAGAAGTCATCAGGCAGAGACCACAGTCTGTCTTGATGCAGTCTGACACTGGGGACAGGACCTTCCTGCACTTCGACATTTTTGCAGGATCTCTGAACCACATGGGGAAAATTCTTTATGTACTTGTTTGGATGCTGCTTCTGTTGCCCAGTGACCAATGTTTTTATAGTGAGTAAGGTTTTTGTATCGCCTCAAGAGCTAAAACATGACTAGAACCTCTCTGAGTTACATCAAAAGCTGTTTTCAGACAAGATTCAGCAGTGATCAGACTTTTAGCTGGTATGAACTGGCAATATCTGCAATATCATGTGCTTCATCCCCAAAATGATGGATGAACTTTATGGATGGATAAACTGACGCATGTTTTTGCTCATGGTTATGCTAAAGTTAGATACTCAGTGCTGGATCCTCAGGAGATACAATTTGGTTTCAGTAACCACCTTTGCTGAAGGAAGAGAAAACACTGATTTGAGCTGCTAGGGATCCGGACTTCCTTGTTCTGCCTTGGTTTGCTTGAATAAGAGAAAATCAGCCAGACAGCCAACAAAGCATAAGCAGTTGCTCTACAGCAGCAGCACTGCTTTTCTGTGGGTTTGGGCACACACTAAGGGCAGTGCTCCTGATTAGTCAGTCTTGGGGCGGGGGACACAAATTGTTCTCTGCAATTAATTTCTTAATTATTTTTTGATCCATATAAAGAAGAAACCTTTATATACATATAAATATATATATATATATACATATATATATATATATGTAAGGGAGCACAGGTATTGTCATTGCAGTACTAAGTTACAAATTAGGCTTCGAGCTAGATGGACTTTTCAGCAAGCAAGTGCATTGCACTCATATACTTGGTATTTTTCAACTAATTATATCCTCCTTATGTTAGAGTGAGATCTTTATGCTGGGAAGTGCAATAAGGCGTATTGATTAACTGAACTCACTTATCAGATATATATGTGGTCAACAAGGGCTGCTTAGCATTTCCTGAGCAGAAAAGAGAGTTCAGCATTTTCATGTGGCTTCTATTAGTACCTTCATTAAACATTCATGTCATTTTCTTTTCTTTTCCTTACTTGTCTAATAAATATAACATTAGAGCCATTAAACTCTGAGACTTAAGTTGTTTAAGTGCTATAAGATATGCCCAGCAAATAGTTGGCTCCTGAAGTATTGGTTTTCTGTCTAGATATCTGGTATTTTCAGAGTCCCTTGGAACTCCAAATCCAATCATCTCTGCAGCAGAAGAAAGGTAATTGAGACATCAGGCACAGCTTGGTCCCCATGGGAATGATCAAACAAAAGACAGGCATGCTTACAGTGGAAATCTACAAAGGTGGATATATTCTGTTTTAGAACCCAAAAAAAATAGAGAAAAAAAAATCCTTTCCTGTTGCAATCAAAAAACCACCTCAGCTAGAATTCTTAACTTTACTGGTATAGTGATAAGGGGGATCATGTTTTTTATACTAGTTGCACAACTGCACAGTTTAATAAAACAGCATAAATAGCTTGGCAGGTAGACAGACTTAACTTGTGGGAGCTTTGGAATCCATGTCTCAGAGTCCTTTCTGGTTTAGGGAAATCTGAAATTGTCAGTCCTCACCTTAGGTTGTCATATTTTCTTTAGAAAGCAGCATGTTCTTGATCCCATAGATGACTCAGTCTTAAGACTGTTGCTTTTGCTCATTTATTTCAGTCCATGCCTTGCCTGTGCTTCGAGAGCTTTAGGAAAGACGATGCCTACATCAAGGAGCAGATGGATCTATCAGCACACATTAGGAGAGGTGGAAAAGAGGTGATTCATACACAAGTCACCTTGAGTCACAGTAAGAAACAGGGCAGTTGCTGCTCTTTAGGAGGACCTTGGCATGAGAAATTGCTGAGTTTTTGCAGGACTTGGGGCACAGTGCCATCCTTTGGGTGCCAGGGAAAATGGTGGCAAATGGGAAGGTAAAGCTCTTCTTCACAGGTCCCCTCTGTGTCAAGCAAGCAGCACATTCATTTTTACTTCTTGGGCATTTCATAAGACATGGTCTCAGTACCCACATGAAGGCTATGAGCAGCTGTCAGTTTCTCACTGGTCTTTTGGGAACCACTCAGAATATAGACCCTGGCTTCATGTCACATCAGGAGCATTGCAGGAACGGCAGATGTACTGCCTTTCCAGACAGCTGTTGAGTGTCCAGTTCATATTAGGTTGTCACTTTGCAACATTATTTTTATAAATTTATCACCAGAATGTCTCAACAATTTGCAAGTAGAGGTTTTGTCTCTCTTTTTCCGGTGTTTTTATGCCACACATTGACGCTCATAGCTCACTCCAAGTTCACAGTGCCCTGTGCTTCACCTTCCTGTTTTCCCCTCTGAGGAGCATCCCTGAGTGTAAGCAGTGTGCACCTCAGCAGTAAGTTCATCAAGTATATGAGTGCAGTGGTTGATATGGAGAAGTCTGCTCTACTTAGGCTTCGAGAAGTCACTTTGCTTTCCCACTACCTGGGTGATGCCGTCAGTTTTCCAGCTGCTCTGCTGCCCACAAACCACCTGGACACTCTCTGATAGACCAGCTGTGTTGTTGGAAAGAGCTGTCCGCTGTCTTCTCCATCTCTGTCTTGGCATCATTAATAAAGATGTTGTCCTAAGCTTCAGGTCTGGCTGCACTAATATGTTCCTACGTCTTCTGAGCATACTCGTTTCATTCAACTTAAAAGGTCCTCATTTGCTTAGACAGACATAGCAGAAGCATTTTTTCCTTTGAAGATATTGTCTTCTTTTGGCTCCAGTTTACATCTAGACAATTGTAACTGCCTTGATCAAAAGTGCTTCGAGGAAAGGGAAGGGAAGGGAAGGGAAGGGAAGGGCAGGGAAGGAAAGGAAAGGAAAGGAAAGGAAAGGAAAGGAAAGGAAAGGAAAGGAAAGGAAAGGAAAGGAAAGGAAAGGAAAGGAAAGGAAAGGAAAGGAAAGGAAAGGAAAGGAAAGGAAAGGAAAGGAAAGGAAAGGAAAGGAAAGGAAAGGAAAGGAAAGGAAAGGAAAGGAAAGGAAAGGAAAGGAAAGGAAAGGAAAGGAAAGGAAAGGAAAGGAAAGGAAAGGAAAGGAAAGGAAAGGAAAGGAAAGGAAAGGAAAGGAAAGGAAAGGAAAGGAAAGGAAAGGAAAGGAAAGGAAAGGAAAGGAAAGGGGAAAAGGAAAGGAAGGGGAAAGGGGAAAGGAAAGGGAAAAGGAAAAGGAAAAGGAAAAGGAAAAGGTTTGACTTCGCAATTTCTCCCATTCTCCATGAAGTAAATCCTTCTCTTTAAGGGACAAAATCCCGTGTCCATTTCCCACTAACTCCTTCCTCAGGCTGAGTAGAAACTGAGGCACATGCAGGAAACAGCCCTGTGATGGGGCCATCCTCAGAAGCCAGAGAAGAATGAGGTGCTCCAGACATCTTTCCACTTCCTGCATTTTTTGACTCCCTCCTCAGAAGCAGGTGCAAGCAGCATTTTGAAGAAAGTCTCTGTGTGTGATCTGAGGTGCATAACATTCCCTGCCTGTCATCATCAAAGGTTGTAGCTTACACGTTTTATGTTTTTTTGGTCAATTATAAATATTCAAGCAATGACAAAATACTTAAAAATGACTCTTTATGCCTATACATTTTCCATTTTTTTTGCTATTGGCTGTGAGAGAATTGGTGTGCATGAGAAACATAAGGGTCTTTTGCCGGGGGCTCTCTGTCACCACATGCTGCCGACCTGCGGGGTTAAGCTCAACACTGTCGTGTACACAAATTACTTCTGTTCCACAAGCAAAATTTGGCACAATTGCTCTGAACAGTGAGGTCTGGTAACACAGGGACAACCCCCTGGAAGCAGAGGCAGGATCTCCCCAGGCATACACTGTAGCTTTGACTGTGCATCGGGAAACTGTTGCAATGTAAAACAGTGGAGCATTTGGCCAACGCACGGAAAACGGGCCCATCTCCCACTTGCTCCCGGCTGTGGCTTCACCGGAGAAGGGCTGTGGGATCGGTTGCCATGGAAACAGCAGGAACCGAAGGCCTTGGGAGGAACGCTTACCTGAAACTGAACTGCTTAATTTTAGCACGGAGGCACCAGGGGCACCGAAAACTGCTGCAAGCCACTGATGCTGGCCAGGCACAAGTGGCACCTGTAAACAGGGAGCTTTTGGGGCCATGTTCAGGCACGGGGACACTGGTGCGAGGGACTCCGCTCCACTTGGCTTTGCAGGGAAGTGCAATGCAAGGGTATCGTCCCAGAGGGTTTTGCTGCCTCCTCATCCCCACGCTGTGCCTGGAAAAGCAGCTCCTGGTGCCCCTCTGCATTGCCCTGCTTTCCTTTGGCTGCAGGTAGCATCTCCCTGATGCTCACTTGCATCCTTTCATCCCCAGCATGGTTTTAGCAGGGCCTGCAGACTGGTTGCCACCGTCTCCCATTCCTGATGCTGTGGTCCTGGGGATGTTTCGAAATCTGAAACAGCAAAAAAAAAAAAAAAAAGGCAATTTCTTGCCATTTATAAACTGCAAAATATATCTAGCATTACTGTTGCTATTTAAAACCAGCTATTAGAAACTTCCCGCTGCTGAAATTGCTGTCGCTAAAGGCTAAGGCTGTCCAGCAGCTTCCAGATGATGTTAAGGCAGAGCAAAACACTGCATCAACCAGGCAATAGCAGTAAGGGTGTGAGCAGAAAAATGGGAAGTTTGTCGGTTGCAAAAGCTTCACGAATGGATGGAGACCCCTGCCAAATGCTTAGAGTCATCCCTACAGAGAGATGGTTGTAACGCAATTGCAGTCTTTCTTCCCTTGAGAAGAAATTCCTGTCGCTGGCCAGTTAAATCGGTGGCCTCTGCTGAAGAGCAATAGCATTTTTCAGCATTTTTCATTGACTTCATGGCAGGCTGCCTTGGGGTGCCTAGGAAATTGCCTATGCAGGTGCACTCATTGCAGTTTTGTGTTTTTTTCATACACCTCTGGCTAGTGGCCTCTTTGCTGGTGACATAAACTGGGAGCGCTCCCCATGGCAAGAGTTCAGCGCTAGGTTGGTCTCAGAGCATTGACCAAAACTTGGCTCTGAGCATCAGGAAAATAAGCTTGTTTTTGGTTGTAAGCTCACTCTGTTTTATTTTAATGATTTTTTTACATCCAAATCTCAGTGAAATACAGTTCTTTCAGGCAGAAGGCAGTGTGTTTTGACCTGACTGCATACAGAAGCAGGTCACTAGGAGAGTTACTCATTAGAAGTAGAATGTAGAATAAAAAAGTAACTAACTTCATTTGAAGGCCTTATTCCTTCAGCCATGTCTGACAAAATACTGAAGATGTACTTTGGGGGCTAAAAGTGTCCTTACTAAAATTGCAGAATATATGTCTATGTTTTCTGCAAATGCCTGCAGGTTGTGCCGAACCATAACTGAAATGAAATTTAAAATATCTGAAATTGTCTCCCACATATACAAGTGTGAAACCCTAACCCTAACCTCTAACCCTAACCTTTCCCACATTATTCTGGAGCAGTTCATCAAACAGGGCAAAATACTTTTTGCATATAAATGTTTTTGAATATTACATATAATCTTAACTGATATACCCATGCTGGACTACAGCATATATCTGTAATAGCAGTAGCCTTTAGTTAACAGAGTCAAAACAATGATGCATCACTCAGAAGGGGAAAGGGGAAACAGAAAGTGCTGTGGTTGAATGGCACAGAGTAGGAGCATATGCATACCAAAAATATTGCTTAATCTAGTCCTTGTAATGTTAATGGAATGGAAACTAATCTTCCTCTTATATCTTACCTGCTAGAGTGGAAGCAGAATAAAGGGAAATTTGAACAGCAAGTATCCAAGGATACCAAGCATAATAGTAAATTATTTGAAGTATATAAAAATATGAA
This sequence comes from Tinamus guttatus, assembly GCF_000705375.1. The sequence continues at coordinate 177,971 of NW_010578806.1, read as the reverse complement.
GCATATAAAAAATAAGAAGCTTTCAAGACAATCAGTGCCTTTCCCAGGCCACTGGAGTGTGAAATGGTCAGTCACACTGCACGGAGACTACATTTTTTTTTTTTTTTTTTTTTTTAAGATTGGCCTTAAAGTGAGAAGACACTGGGAAATCCCTATTGCAAGTTTATTGTCTTCTATAGCTAGGAAGGATGAGCCATAGACAGAGGAAAATGTCCGGAAAAGAATCAATATATTCCATCATAATAAATTGCTAAAACGAGGTTATTGGGGTGAGAGTGATGGGAAAAATAAAATAAAATAAAATAAAATAAAATAAAATAAAATAAAATAAGCTGAGCTAGCCACAGTACACCTATTATTACAGCAGGACTGGGTGTTAAGGAAACTAGAACAGTGCAGAGTTGTCAAGAAAGCAGACGTGTTGCCTCTGCTCAGTGTGGGGTATGGAAGTCCCCATTGTGCCCCATAGGCAGTGGGTCGGATGCAGGGTTGGGAGGGATGTTGCCTGGCTGCGGTGCCCTGTTCCGGAGGAGCTTTGAGGCAGCCGTGTTCTCCTCTAAAACCCCCTCCAGTCCTTTCCTCGGGTCTCGCAACTCATGTCACAAAACACCTTATGTGCACACGTACCCAAACATTCCTAAATAGTCCCACAGCATCCTGACAAATCAGATCTGGTGCTTTTTAAGGCAAAAACACCACTGAAATGAATTTTTGAATGCCTGATCAATCCTAATATAAACCAAGTCCAGGAGTCCCTGAACACTCCAGCTGCAGAATCACAAGATAATAAAATTATTAGTGACAAGGATCCCCCTCTGTTTCCTGCATTTTTCATACTCTACTACCTCAAAATCAACACATCCATGTATAACATTTTGTCATATCAAGTTGTTAATAAAATCATGGTATTTTCTATCTCAAAACACAGAGGCGATCAGTAATGCATAGATTTGTTTTAAAAAAAAAAGAAAAAAAAAAGGATGCCAAGCATTGAACGATGTGAACCAAATTTCATAACCAGAAGAAAGTGTGAGGAAACATTAAAGATGTAGTTAGAAAGCATCTAGATTTGCAGGGAGGAAAGTCCTGGTCCGTTGCCTTGCTGAAGGCATAAAAGAGAAGGATGTAGATGAGGGAGGTGGATGATATTAGAGACATAGGAGAGAGGAGAAGCAGGATTGTCTCCTGTGGGAGATTTCAAGCTTGATGGTTGTAAGACAATCTCCCCTTCTCCCTGTTATACAGACACAGAAGATAAAATCAAATTACATGATAGACCTACATACACTGGAAAGACCTGGTATCCAGCAGTGTGGTGGGTTGACCTTGTCTGTCCAGAAGGACTCAGCTGATTCAGGGAAGGCAGAAGTAGATGCCTGGGGTGCCCAGCCACCCTCCTCCTACAGCAACTCACCCTCATATGGCCTGAGGGCAGTGCCTACCCTCTGCTCAGGACTTGTCTATAGGGCCAAAGCTATAGTTCATCTTGCACCTTCCTTCCCCACACTGCCTTTCCAGTCTGTATGACCCAAGAAATGGCTCAACCACCAAGCAGCAGCTTCTCCATAAGCTGGCTTTTGTTTAGAGGGATGAAAAGATCTTGCGTTATCTGACATATATATATATATATATATATGTATGTAAAACATTTGGAACCTTTCTTTGCAAAATCACATTGCCTAACTAAGTTGAATAGACTGGATGGCTAAAAGGAGGGTCTCTGGGATTTTATTTACCTGCAATTATTTTTGGGGGAGGGAGTTTTTTTTTAATGTGAAATGATCCTAATCAGTTAAATTTGCACGCTGCATATATGGAAAGCATACGCAGCGTACTATGCACTGAGCCCATTATTAGGGTCCGTAGGCAGTGGTCGTGACCATGGCTGTGTTTCACTCCACACAGGTGTCAAACCAAACAAGAAGACGACTGATGTTTTGCTTTCCTGCTCACCCGACTGGTCTGTGAAGAGCCAAGTCCCCTGTAGGGGTGTGATTCTGCAGGTACCTTGTCTTGTCTTGTCTCACCTACATCCATGAAGGTGAGGCCTTTGCCAGAGGTCAAGGGGTGATGGTGGGCATTGCTTTTGTGAGGATGCTGCGGAGCTACGTGTTCACAGTGCTGCTTTCTGCCTGTTCTACTTTCCTTGGAAATTAGTGCTTCCTGGAACAGGCTGTGATAGCTGGTGGTCCAGGAGGAAGACATGAGGAGAAAAAGAAAACAATCAGGCAAACACTACAACATATTTCAGGGAACACTTTTTCTTTCTTTTTTTTCTTATCATGAGAGATCAAAACTTGCAGGAACATTAAGGTGTGGGGCCAATTCCAGATACAGCCTTTTTTGGATAGATAAATGACCCATTTGAAAGGGATCCTCAGCTCAAGTTTCTTTCATGCTTGTTAAGTATTAGATATTTCCATTTCTTTATAGTCTGTTGCAAAACTTGGTTTATTGCTGTTTATCCTCTGCTTTTGCTTTCCAGAGGTCCTTATCAGCTGTTATGTTCCCAGTGTTATATGCTTTGGAATTAAATGTGCTTTTCCCCAAAGGAGTACAGAAACTGAGGGATGTTTTTGCTATGTGCTGGGTCCTAATAGGTAACATCTCATCACCCTAAAAATTCAGTGATTTCTAAATTCTGATTCTTGTACAGAGAACTAGTAACCAGCAGAGGTACTAAACGCATCTGTGATTGAGGACAAAGAATCACCAGCATAATTCATCTCTATCATCAGTGCCAGTTATATGACAAAAAATAAAAGGCAACACAATCAAATGTCCTAACTTACCAAAAATATATTAAAAATCGATATTAAAATAGGTGCATTCTGGGAAAAGTTCCTCCAAAGGAGTAGAACAGCAGTTTCTATTTTTAAATACATATCTGTTTTTATTTTCTTCTGTAGTGCAGGAAACAGCTGTGCTGTGCTGTAAGCAGGAAAAGCCAAATGAGTAAGACACGGATGAGCAAAGCAGCTCATGTGTAGATTAAACACGTTTCAGAAGTTCTTTGCTGCTGCTTCATTGCAGAAGCTTTTTCTCATCGCAATAATTGCTGAAGCAAGAGCCATGAATACAATCTGGCTTCATACATCATCTGATTCACCAGTCATTAGCTTGGGAATTCTTCAGGGATGGCCAATGCCCTGTGCAACGATCCAGGGCTCACTGGCACCCCGGCTGTGAGGGCAGCAAATAAAGTTTGTCCTCATGCTTGGGGTGGATGTCTCATCATGTGCATTTGACATGAATTGTGGATCCCAAGACAGGTGTTGCTTCCAGCAAACTGCCTTTAGGATGGGTTTTCCAGGCAACTTGAGGCTCTCTCTGCTGGCTGCACTGGGCTCGCTGTGCTCAGGAGTCTCTTGATGCTTTTGCTGTCCTCACTGGCCCTGGCCTCTTGGTGGAAATGTGTTTGCCAGAACAAACTTCCCCCAAATTTATTTCAATGTGGCAGCAGATGTGGAGTGAGTGGAAACCTGCCCTGGACAGCCTGGTTGAAGCTCCACATCCACCACATGGTCACCACATCTGCTTAACTTCTCTGCACATCTGCCTACACATTTGACTGCGAATTAGGAAGCACTGTGAACCACTCGTCATGGCCTGTATTTTTCTCCTCTCCTTCCTTCTCTGCTGCCACTCCACGGTGCATTCTTCTTGGTTGCTCTGCTCTGGCCACCTCCTTATTTGCCTGTCCATAGGAAGCTCTTGGGGTCCCACCTCAGCCATGATTGGAAAGCACTGACTTTTGGCTAGAGTTTGTTGAGAGGTTGCCCCAGGGCTCCATCCGCACTGCATGTCTGAATAGCGTTAGACACTCAAAATCACTCCAGCTTCTTCTCCCGAGAGCTTTGTCACTGCCTTTGTCAGCAGAGCATCCTCTCTGCAGCCGAACTGGGGTGTCAGGGATGAAGAAATGATCTCTGAGGCAGGGTGGCAATAAATCATGAAGAGCCTGACAGATACCTTGCAGAAACAGTGTCTGTCCTCCCCTCGCAATCATCTTGGTTATTGCACTGGGAAAAGGCCTCACTATCTCAGACAGCTAGGACTCGGTTGAGCGCACACTGAAAGCAATGGATTTGCTTTTTATCAGCCTCAGTGAGCCCTTAACCATGTTTCCAGTACAAAAAAAAACAGAGGTTCAGCTCTCTGTAAGGTTAGCTCGCTGCAGCCGTTGCTTTCCAGGCATCCAGACTAGACTATTTTTAAGATGATCCTGCTCTTTCAAAGCCCATTGGGATGCTGCGTTGAGCTGTGCCTTTACCCCTATTGCTGGTCTTTAGCTCAGTGGCTGCCCCAATGCAGATGCCAGGTGTATCCACACCTTTTCCTGGCATACTTTCCCAGTGGGAAGCTGAATTTTGCTTTGCCACTTGAGTTCGGACTTTGCTCTTTCCACACCCTCTTTTAAGGACTGTGGTCCTGGCCCAGTTCTTCAAGGCCGTGTCACACAGGGTTCCCAGGATTATAAATAAAAGCAAAAGGATGGCAAGTAGTGAAGGAGGGTGAGTTTTCCCCCCCTGTGGCATTTTGTCCCACCCTGCAGCCTACTTTTCATTTCAGAAGCTCAGTTCCTTATATTTCTCTCAGCTCCTTGCCACTTCTTCCGAACTAATTATATGCCCTAGTCCTTGCGGTGGTGCTACAGAAAGTGCATAGCAAGTGAACCTATGCTAAAGGAGCAGGTCAATGCCTCCAATGTTGTGGAATGGCAAAAAGCTTTTCACTTTATGACAGAGAACATCTTAATAAGTAGAAAAAACACATAGCTATCATGGTCCTAAGGAGGCAATTATAATGCTGATCCCTGGCAGTGACTGTCCTCAGACTCTGCCATAGTATTTCACCTCATTGAGTAGGTCACAAGAGGGCAAAAATGCATCCTTTCACTGCCAACAGCGAATGACTGAATCTGCCTGAGCTGCAGTGCTAAAGGTATACAAGTTAGGCATCAGCTGAGCAAATTCCCTGAGAGCTGAGAAAACGCTTCTCTATCGTGTTAAATAACTGATGGCAAAATGCAAGCCAGATGAGCTAGGAATTTCTTTATCAGTTTGTAGACAGGTTGCTAATCAAGTTGATGTAGCGCTTTCGTTGTTTAATCTTTGAGGGTGAGTCCCTTGTAAATGAAGTTCGGTGCTCCCTGGGAAAAAATAAATGGACTGCTGTGGGAATGATAAATGCAATGTAGGAAGACAGTTTCTCTGCTGATTGAGGGCTATTTGTGCTTCTTTTTTTTATCCCTTCCTGCCTGCAGTGCTATTTTGAGTTGCAAAGTTCAAGTGCAGATAAATACTGTTTTAGAAGCTTAAAATGGGGGATCTTTTGTCCTCAGATAAAAGCTTAGAACCTCCTGGCTCATTTGTTTTCTCCTGCTGCAAGTGAATAACACTAGAAATGGCTGATAGTTGATTTCCTATCTAGCATTAAATCACGCTCTGTGAAGGATGTAATCTGGTGCAGCAGTTGTTGTGTTGCTTCAGGTACCCAGCTCAGAATGAGGATTCCTTGCTCACCCCAGCAGAGTTCACAGTTCCCATCTCGGGAGATCCCCTGTGGTGTGTTATAGGATAGGTGCAATGTCAAACTACATAGTACAAGGAGTTTTTCTTGCTTGCAAAGCAGGTTCTGTGGGGGGAAAGGAAAAAAAAAAAAGAAGAAGAAGAAGAAGAGAAGTTAAAAGTTTCAAACCGCAGAAGTAGAGGCAGAATTTCTGTTTGGATCCTGTGATATGGATTCCTTGGAAAGCTTTGATTCCCTTCTAGCAAAATCATTGCTGAGGGCAGGAGGACTTTGAATATGCTGCCGTGCCATTCTCCTTTTTCACTACCTTATCTCTTGTGAAAGATGGAGGGAGGGCCCAAGTTTCATGACGACCCACCTTTGTGAAGGGTTTGGCTATTGAGAAGGCAAAGAAAGGGACATATAAAAGGTCAAAAACAGTTTTGGAGGTTAAAAGAAGAGTCTACATAGAGGATTATGACAGATGTATGTATCTCCTTGTTAGCTTACACACAAGGCCTAAACATGTTAGGCACTTTTGAGCCTAGACTTTTGAATCTTTGAAAAAGAACAACATCAGTCAAGACAAACACCTTCCATTTAATGCTGATTCTACCAACAGGGGCTGATTTTCAAATCAAAACTACAGCACTGTAACTAGAAATGCTGCAAAACTAACACTGCATCTAAAAAGGCAAGGCAAGAGGCAGATGAGGAAACACAGTAAAATGAAGAAGGGGTGGACTGTAAGAGTGCTGTGTTGTCTGAACAGAAGAGACCTGTGATTGGCAAAACAGGCTTGACGGTGACTCATCCCAAGTGCTTGAAGGGAAATAAGGAAGTACCTGTGGGACAGCGTTATGAGAAAAGCTCTCATGCCTCCTCTGGGAAATAAGCAGTGCCAGGTGCCTCCCTGAAGAGCCTGCACAATAATGCATGCCACGTGGGAAGCGAGAGGAGGAATTAGAAGTCTGTGTGCACGTGTGGAGTTATGGTTTCACTGGGGACAGAGTCATGGTGGAACAGGCCACATGATTGGAGAGGTACAGGAAGGATACGTGAATGGCCACAGGCTCTTCAGGAAGGATGGGCCCACAAGGCAAGGAAGGAGAGTTGGCCTTTATGTGAGAGAGCCCCCTGTCTACCTGGGGACAGGCAATGGGTGAGCTGAGAACTGACGGGTCAGGACTACTGGCATGACCAAAATGGTTGACATAGTGGCACGTGTCTACTATAGACCACCTGATCAGTAAGAAGTAGATGAGGACTAATTCTGATGACTGAAGAGGTCTTTTGTTCCCCGCGTTTGCAGGCCCTGGTCCTCATGGGATATCTGCTGGAGGGAGCAGCAATCCAGGAGGCTTCAGAAATCCGTTGGTGACAACTTCTTGACACAGAGGACTGTGGAGCTGACAAGGATAGGTGTTCTGCGCACATATTGAAATACAGGAAATTCTGTAATCCCGTAATTTTTAATCTGAAGGTGATCATGCACTAGGACAGGCTGCCCAGAGAGGCTGTGCATTTTCCATCCTTGGAGATATTCAAAAGCCTTCTGGACACAGCCCTGAGTATGTTGACTCTAATTGACTCTAATTTGAGCAAGGGTTTTGAACTAGATGATCTCTTCAGGTCCCCTCCTACCTCAAATATTCTCTGATTTTGTGATAGCAGGATGGCATGACAGGAGAGATTCATAGTGGGTTTGGTTTTTTTTATTCACCAGAACACACCCTGGAAGTGCATGGGTTTTTGAAATGCAAGAGCAGTGCTTTTGAGGTTAAAACCACTAGGTGAGATTTTTAAATTAGAAAGGCACTTATCCATGCCATTGGCATTAATGCAAACTATAGGCCTAGTTCCCAAGAGTTTAGGTCTACTCAGAGAACAAGGTAACTCTCCTTGCTGGGAGGACTTCACTGGTATGCTTATATCAGCAAAGGAAGAGGTTTACCCCTCTGCTTAATTTGTCTCTTTAAATGAGATAAAACCTCTAACAGCAAAGCAGACAAAATTTTACGGCATTCTGGCTGGTGGTGTTATGGTAGACGGGGGAATAAATCTTACTTCCTACCAGTCTAGACTTTTATCTGTAGGCTTACTTAGCTGATGTCTGCCTGGAAACTCCCTGTCCCTGTGTAAAGGAGGGGATGATGAAATGCAGTGATAATGTTTTTCTCGGGGAGCACGGAGATAGCTATGTAGGAAGATACACAATAGAAAAACAGTGGGAGATGAGGTTGCACCAAGAAATCATTTCTAATGCTTTTTTTTTTTACATCGGCTTTGAGTGCAGTTACAATGAGGTATAAAATGGCAAAATCCTACCTTCACTTTTTGACATACAGGCTATCTTTGTCCTCCAAGAGCTATTGTAGTGGGAATTCCCTCTATGTCCTCTGTGAGAAGGCAACTGAAAAAAAGAAAGTTACTCAGAATGGAGAATTTGTTCATTTTATAAGGTTTTTCCACTTCCTTTGTTCTTCAGGGTGTTAAATTCTGCAACAGGTTTGTACTTTCCAGACCTTTTTTTCAGACTTCTTTTCTTTCTTGCCAGCCTACTGTTTTAACATCTGTTCTAGCTATTGCTAAGATTAGGCATTTCTCTTTCTGTATCTTTTGTCTTCCCATTTTGTTTCACTCATTTCTATCCCTCCCTAGAATTCATCCCTTTTGGGGTTTTGTATTCTCACTGACTCTGGCAGGGAATAGGAGTTTCTTGTTCCTATGCACCTGAGGTGAACTGCAGCCATCCTTGAGCACTGTCCAAAACTTCAGCTGTGTTGGGGTTGGTTTGCATAGGGTATAGGCTCGGTGCTAGCATTCCAGTGGTTGCAAAAGCAGGAGCCTCCAGGTCTTAGTAGTTACCTCCAACTTTTCCTGGCTCTTCTAAAGCCCAGGAGGATGGCTGGAGAGCCTCCTCCATCTAGGAGGAGGAGTGCACTACAGGAGAGAGTGGCATGGTCCTTTTTTGAATTTTATGAGTGCAAACTTTAAATATAGTCTTCAACAAGTGGCTACTGGAGCACTTGACCTGGGGGAGATCTCTTTTGGCAGCTGAATTTGCAATAATTAGACAATTTAGTAGCTGGAGAGGGGATATGAATTGGTTGGTGTTCCTGAAAAAGGGTCAAGTAGACTCACTGTTAGTGGTTTCTTTAAATAGTCAAAGAATGATATGTGAGAGGCAACCTGGTTAGAAAGATAATGCCCAGGATCCAGATGGAGAGCTGTGTTCATGGGTGTAGGTATTGCCTGGGGGACAGCATGCTGGTGATGGCTAGGTGTACATGGCAGCCCTTGGAGCAGCAGATGGGAAAGGGAAGTCTGTGTTGCTAAAAAAGAAACTTCCTTTCCATGAAAAGGATCACCTGGAAATTAGAGTCCAGCAAAGCACAGAACTGCATGGAATGGCTGGTCCATCATAGCCCTCATTTTCTCTGAAGATTTTTCAGCTACACAAATTTGACTATCACAACTAATGCTTGATCTGTCTCTAGACAAAATCCTTTTCCTTGCAAGCATTTTGTTTCCATGTGTTCCTAGATGAACTGGAAGAAGGATGTACCACGTCTCACACTAGCACTGGGTCTTGCAGACGTCCAGACAGCAGACACCCAGGCTGGTCACCATCTTTAATCGCAATCCATGTCCCAAGAGTCAAGCTTACCCTCCTGTCCTCTACAGATGCTGAAACATATTTTTTCGTATTTCCACCCCTTTGTCGAAATATTCAGCAAACAGGATATGAGACTTCTATTTTTACTTAAACTCTTAGAAAGGGCATTGGACTGCTATGGCTCTGCGTAAAGTGCTAGATATTCCTTCAGACTGCAGTTTTTTTCCCCTCATATCCTCCTATGAATCCCAAATTCATGGCATAATTTCAGGCTGAGCATATTCCTCACACCTTTTCTCTGCAGGAAAAAGTAGGTAGATATTCTTCCTGCAATGTTCTAGAATCTATCTTTTGGTGTGGGGGAAAGAACTTGACTGCCCACCAGGCGCATCAGAATTGCCATCTGTGGAGACATACCAGCAACTGGGTGTCATTCAGACTCAATAGTTCTGGGTTCTCCATTTCCTTCCCTTGCAGAATAACATCTGCAACAAGCTGGCTGAACCAGATCAATTTGGTTTTCCAATAGCAATAAACTTGTAGTTGCAAAGCAATTTGGGAGCCATCATGTCTAGACATACCCCTATTGCGTTACACTGATATTAGCCTGTGTATAAGCAGTGCCACTTGAAGCTGCCTTTGCTACTAAAAATCGCCAGCACAGCTTTCAAAAATGCATAGCTTTTCAATACTTCCACTGGTTTTCCTCTACTTTCAAGACAGCTCTTGCCACATGAACGTCTTTTGCTGCTCCTGGCAGATGAGCATACAGTAGGTGACTGCAGATAGGAATTTCCTGTGGCTCTTCAGAAGCAGAGTCACCAGAGGACAACGATATCTCCCCCTTGCCTGATCTTGGCTCTTGCAGGCAGCTGTCGAAGTCAGTGAGACCATCTGGGTGATCAATGATGGTCAGCGGAGATCTCTTCTGGAGACACTCCGCTCGCTGATGGCACCAAGAAGTCTCTAATATCCGAGTCCTCAATGAATTCCTTCCAGAAACATCTCTCTTTTTCCGCAGCTTCTTATGCATTTAGATACTTGAAAGTCCTTTGCTGGATGATTTTTGAGTGACACTAAGAGCGAAGAAGCAGAGCCTCGCAAAAAGTGGAGCTAAGCTACATATTGTATGACATATTCATACTTTCAGTTGATTTAACTTGGTTATTAGAGTCGTATCTTCGCTGTGGCTGAGCATTCACCACAAGGTCATTGCTCAGGAAATGTGCTTTTTTTTTTATTTCTCAGTGAATGCATGTTGCTGTCCTTAAAAAGAAGCTTCCAGAGAAAGAAGCAGAAAAGAGAAAGGATTTATCAATTCTATATTTAGAAAGATATACAAATTGTAATACAGACTCCCTTGTGCTTCTCTACTTTCTGCTCTGAAACAGTTTCATTCTTAAGAAGGACTAAAAAAGGTGAATATGTGAGAAGTTTTCTCTCTGCATTGCTGCATATAAGTAATTTCCGCCTTCTTTCCCTTCTTTGGTCTATAATTGATTCAGTTATACAATGTAACCTTAATTATCTGAATACAAAAATTTATTTCAAATTCTCATGATTCAGAGAAACAGGAGCCTGCTGAGTCTGCAAATACTACAAGACAAAGCTCAGATATTCTTGAAAGCTGCAGGGAGAGGTTTTTTAATTTTTCTCTCTCTCTTTTTTGGGGGAAAGGGTGGGATTTGCTTGTATTTCTCCTCTGCAGCCTGAGAGTTCTGGTTGTGCAGGGTCTGGGTGATCAAGGTTTTTGGGTGCACAGTGATTGAAAGACTGTGTTTTTATTGTAGGCTGTACTGCTCACCCTGCAGTAGCAGCTCCACAGGAATCTTGCGCAATGTTTAGAGGGAACTATCTTAAATACGAGATTAAAAAAAAAAGAAAGAAAAAAAAAAAAGAAACGAGCATTTCTGGGCCCTCAGCTAAAATCAGTTGCAAAAGCAAAAAAGCAAGACTAGTTTTGAGTCTGGAAAGCCAATTGTGTTTTCTATAGTGCAGATACCAAAACAGGGGTGATGCTCGGTGTCACCCTCCTGGACTCCTGCAACGAAGGTGGCAAAACGAGCATCTTCCCTTGGCCAGTGCAGAAGCCAGGGCCATTGCAGACCATTCTGGTATTTTTGAGGACGTCAAATACACGCATCAGGACTTTCTATTTTGGCTGCTGAAGCAAGCGAGACTGGTGGTCCCCCAGGGAGGCTCCGCGTGAATACGTAGGAGTGTCTGAGCAGAAATGTCAAATCTGTTTAAGATTCTGGGCGCTGCAGGAAGCCTGGCAGACCCCTGCTCACTGGCCTCGCATTGCAGATGGGCTACAGGCAAATGTCATCCTCGACCAAGACCTGCCCAGGGAAGCACAGGAGGAGTTTTCTGTTTAATCTATGCTACCTGTTTTATGCTACCATTGCCCATAGAGGCTTAAAAGCAGTCCCTGCTTTGGAAACAGGGTGTGGGAACATTGTACTGCTTTGATCCTCCTTACTTCAGAGCTCTTCTGCTCTGCTTTCAGTGTCTGAGCCTTCTGCTAGTGTAACGTTTTTCCCAGAGGGATGGGTAGATTATCCTTATTGTCTGAATAAGCATTTGGCTGCTAGGAAACATAAACAAATGCCACTTCAGAATGTCACATATATTGTTCTTTGGTTTCAAAGCACAGCATTAGTGTGGGTCTTGCATTTTTGATGAGGAAGTCTGAGTAATTGCTCCAGACTATGGGATCCTAGTGTACATTTGAGACACTCCATTGATTACATCTCACTATAGTGCACTACAATCACAAATAGACCCAAGCATCCTGCACTTGATAAGAAATCCATTAACACAAATGTACAGTCCATAGCTTTCTCATACCATATTAACTCACTTTCCTTCTTCTTTGACTCTGCTCTTGTCAAGGAATAAATACCAGCATAGTCCTCAAAACCACCCATCACTCTCCCCCATGTTAATGGCTAGCCTTATGCCACAAACCCATAAAATGCCATATGAAGACTCTCATTTTAAATAGATTGTAATAGCATAAATCACGAAAACAAAACCCTATCTAGCTTTCTGATAATACCTGCTTGTTTGTAAGTAGCCCTTCAAACTGCATAGCGTCCCAGCTTTTATGAAGTGTGTTATGAGACTATAAAGCAGCTGTGCCTGCTGAGCTGCTATCTGAATTAGTGCAGCCTGTATGTGCCATATTCTGCAAAATGTGAAATGGAGTGAAGCTGGAAAAGTAAACTGCAAACTGCTTCATTCCCAATCACAGGGCAGGGAAAAGTAGCGATTTGCTTTTTCACCTGAGCAATGGTTTAAAGCACTTTGAGGCATATATGCTGTGCATTTACGGTGCAGGGAAATTCACCAATAACTTCCAAAAGTTATATCAGTAGCTAAGCATGTTCTCTTCAGCATGAGAGAGAAATATACTCCTGTGGTTCTAATTCTTGAAGGTGGCAAGGCCACGGGAAGCACCCAAAAGACTCCTTCACTTTCTGCACCATGGTCCACCTTGCCTGTACCTCACCAGGCACCTTTAGAAAGGAAGGGCCTGGAATTTGTCAGTGCAAAGACTGAGTTGCAGAGGTGTAAATACAGTAGAAGGCTCGACAACTTTTTGTGTGTGTGTGTGTGTTCAGCTGAAGTGATAAGCTTCCTACTTCCCCACCAAAGCCTTGGAGAGCATATTCTCCTGTTAAGGTACTGTCTATCTTCCTCCTAGAGATCCTGCTCCACTAGGACTTCAAAGCAATATCAGACGCTGCATTTCTCTGCTAGCCATTTTAATACATGCCAGGCAAATAACTCCAGCCTATTGTTTGGAGCCAGAAAGAGGACATGAAGGGTATGGGAACAGAAACAGGGTCAGATAGAGAAAGGGTGAGGGGTGAGAAAAATAGCAGTATTTTAATTTTTATTTATTTATTTCCTTGTGTTGACTGGCTGTATCTAGTGCGTTTGGTCAAACCGTTGTAGAGGCATGACTGATATCAGGTCTCTCTAACACTGTAAAATCAGAAAAGCCAATTGGATACCTTTTTAAAGTTTTGGTCTCACTCTGCAGAGGTTTAGCTATGAATGCTTTCCTGATTCATAGCAGTTTGAACTATCTTGGCCTCTTCAGTGCCTTCCATTTCTGCTATAATCACTAAATAGGGCTACTAGTTAATATTTTTTAAGCAAAAATAAGAACTTACAGTAACAGCTGTGCTAAGAAGTGCTGCTGGAAGTGGTGAGGAGAAAGAATGGATTCTACAGAAAAAAATGGCAGGAAAATGGTAAAAATTGTCAGGTGCAAGTGCATCTTTACTGTATTTCACTGTATTTTGTACTCACACAATCCTAGTTTATACCCTGAAGATAGCTGTGGATGAGCAACAAGCATAGGAAAAATCGTCAAGAAGCCAAGTTCCTTTGTGTTCAAGGAGAGACTTTTGCATAGAAGACATGTATTTTTGGACAAGCAATGAAGAAAGCAAAAGTTTTCTTTTTTGATGCCACCCATTTTCATTGCGGAAGTATTCTTAGATGCTGTTTCTCAGCCCAGCACCTTCTGGAAGGTTTCATGGAGAGGATGTGTGAGTCAGGGAGGCCCAGGAGATTTTGCTCTAAACATCACCACTTTAGAATAGGCACATGCCTCTGCCTTTGGTCTTCGTTGTCACTTTCATCTCAAAGCACCCTCAGGACAATTGTAAAGATTATGAGATTAAATTAGAGGGAAGAATGAAATAGTAATTAAAAAAACAGGACCTGTTCCTTACACTCACAGCTGTGCGAATTAAGAGAAATTCCAAGAAAGTCAGTGCAATTATTCTTTTTTAAATGTTGTGGGAATTAATTAAGAATCAGGTCCACTGTGTCTTTTCACATATGCAAAGAAACAGTGTAACACTTGCAGATGTTTTTATGGATCTAGAAGTCTTTAATAAAAATACAGATTTACAGTCAAATGGAGACTGTGAAACCCAAAACAAACCTTCAGAATCAAAGAAAAGCCAAGCATACACCGCTAAAATTTTACTTTTAAAGTAATTGGCAAATGTGTGGCTACCACCTGAAAGAAGAAAGTTTGACCCCACTGTCTATATCATTTCTTTTTTTAATATATATCAATGTCAGTTATAAGCACAGGTTTATGTATGGCAGAGGGAGAGCCTTTGCATTTTACATTAGATGTCTAAATTGCTAGTTTCTCAGTCTAATCTATTATCTGAAGAAAAGTTTATGGATTATCTGGCCTAGCGCTGAATGGCATCCATCTTTTTGTTGCTTGCCTTTCTGTCTATTTACTGTCTATATCTTCATTTCAAGTTCTGCTTCTGTGGTGCAGCAAAAGCTATCCACAGCAGTTTTACTATAAATAGAGATGGGCTGCATTAATATTCCCTTGTCTGAGTTGCAGGTCAGAGATGTATCTAAATGTGCTTAATTTCAACTATGGAAGCAGTCAATAAGACTGCCCATGTGCTTAAAGATTAGCCAATACTATAGAGTTTTCTGAAATGCCTAATGGTAATGTCTACAGTCAGTCATAAACAATGATTGTCCAAAGAATGATACAAAGGAAAATAAAACGTGCCTGAAATATTTGCCATGCTAGAGATCAGTTTATTGATGAGGGAATCCATCCAGCTGGTCTCCGAAGAAACAGAAGTACCTGGAGGCTGCAATGAAACACAGCATCTGGGGGAAAAAAATGAAGACATATATTTTAAATATATATATGTATATATATATCTGTCAATGCCAACAGCTCTGTGATCTTTTTTAAAAAGAGCTTAATGTGTGATCCCAGATTAGAGGAGTGTTATATCCAAGCGAAAAATGACAGTTGGCTTTCTAAGAACCATCAGACGTTCAATTCAAGGAACAGAATATCCGTTCTTCAGCACAAGGCAAAGGTAATTAGGGGGTCATGGCCCTCTCTTTCCTGGTTTCTTAATCATTTAGTCACAGCAACATGTCAGCAGCCTTGGAAAGGGCTGAAATTCAGACTGCATTTCTAAAGCAGAGAAAATACAGCTTCCAGAAGGACTTCAGGGCACTAGCTACTCAGTCAAGGGTGGGTGCTCCCTGGAGCTGTGCAAGTCCCCCCAGGATATGATGCTTGAGGCTCCTGCGTGGCTATCTGTGTTCAGTATGGAAACGTTCACTCCTATAGAAGACAACATATTTGCAAGCTGCAAGTCGAATTTGGGAACCCGATCAATGGTAGAATTTCTCCAGTGAAAGAGAAAACGCTGTCATGAGCCAAATAGCAGAGGTTAATAAATGATGAAGATGAAAACTTGCAATTTCAATCAACAGTCACAACAGGTATATCTCTATTTTCACAGCAATAATAGGCTTTCATGGTGCTATAAGTGGTTTGCCTCAAAGAGCTGATTGCTTTTTTTTTAAGAATAGGTAAGTCAGACCTGCAGAGAGAGAGAGAACGGAATTCTTGAGCTAGAAACTGCTTTCCTTGAAAAGGATGACCCTCTGATTTCAAATTAAATTCAGTGCTGAAGAGCTGCTAAATGGTTATGGCAACTTGCCTTATTTCTAAGGAAAATTATGAAAGAGTAAAGTCCCAGAACTTCCTTGAGCAGATTGGACTTGACTGGGAGGTAATTGCCTGCAGACCAGCCATGGAAAAGCTCCTACATAAATAACAACTTTTCAGTCAAAACACATATAAGAGAAGCCATTCGTCTTCAGCAAACAGCATATGTTTCCAACTAGGTGTTGTTCTTGAAAGTAAAAATAAAATTCCCATATTTCTAAGAGGACATTTCTATCCAGGTGGTGCTTTAGGCTGGCATATGTATAGCTGTGCATCCCCTCTGTGCATGCAGACGGTCACAGGAGAGGTCTGTGAGCTGCAGTGAGAGGGTTTATGGACTATGCTGGTTGAGTGGTACATAGGGGCTATGGCTTTTCCTCTTGGCCCTGATGCTTGCTTATTAGATGATATTGGCTATCTCACAAGCACCACCATTTATTTATACTGAAAGCTCTTTAGAAATCCACAGAGATTCACCCTGCAGGCCAGCAAGGAGCTTGGTGCCTCATCATGCCCTGTGCACGTCTGTGGCCTCCAGATACACCTACGGCAGAAGTTATATAAGTGCAAGCAGTTCGACTGAAAAGGTAGCACACTTCAAGCCTTTTCTTAGAAAAGCAAAGAACTATTGTCAGTTCATTCAAATTCTTCTCTTTGGGGAATGTTTTGAAATGCCAGTGTGAGAGCCAAAGCATAGTTCTTACTGCTAATGAGATACCTCCTGCAGAAAGGAGTAATTCTTGAACTTGGGCCCTTGAAGAACTTAGAGAGAATTAACTGTCTACCTGGTATTCAAAATTAATAGGCTTCGCTCGAGACAAAACTAGAGACAGCTCTTTTGGCTGAAAGAGATCTAGTAAGACTTCAGCATAATTCAGAAATTTCACATAGAATAATTGAAGAGGAGACCTATAAACTCGCCTCTCTTCTTGACACTGCAGACTCTTCTCAAGGCTTTTAACGTATTTGACAGACTTCCGCTGAAGAAATGATGTAGGTGGAAACATTTGTGGTTGTGACACTCTCTGCACGGAAGGACCCATTGACTGGGGAGCTGACATTTATCTACCTTTCCTTCCGATTATAATTAGTGTGCTCTCTGGCTGTGTGCTGCTTTAGCAAATAGCACAGCCCGCTTCCTCTCATCCTAATAAAACACGTGTTGAAGGGGTAGACATTGCCCCTAGGGCTAGCAAGAAACAGAAGCAGAGGGAGTCACTCACACACACTGAGCACTCTCCCACCCCTTTTTGGCATTTTGCTGTAAAATCCACCCTAATTTCTCCAGAAAGAGGCCAGTTTGTCCCTAGGTCAGCGATGGGAGGACTCAACCGCAGCTTTGCTCATAGCCTTTCCTCTACACGATTTCAAGACTTCTGACAAACTTTGGGTCTCGCCCTCCCTCTTGCCTCAGTATTTACAGCTAACCCAGTAAAACACAGATGTGCTTGCATACAGATGCATTTTAACTGCTTCTGCCTTGTTTTGCTGTCATCATGAGACTACTTTTAGTCAACAGTGGGATGAGCAGAGCATGGGCACCTTCCCCAGGGTCTATCCCAGAGGCAGCACTGTTGCTGCCAGCATCTCATCAACAAGATAAACTTATCCCAAGCGCCCTGGGGAAACCAAAAAACATGTAAATATTGTAACACATGATGGGAGGAGAGGACGCTAGAATTATTTTCCATCTCTTCCTTTTCATGCACTTCAGCTTTAGGGTATTCCATAATAGTTATTTTATTTATTTATGGCCTATGCCAAAGGCATATTTAGCAATATTTTTAATTGATTGATGTGTATTAATAGAGGTCTTCTTAGAAATTCATTATAGAAATCATAGATTATTCATAGACCAAGTGTATGGGCTGCCTATACAGATTACAGAAACAAAATTCTTTTAAGTTAATGTGGTCCATTTATATACACACGCATGTGTGTGTTGGTATGTTAGCAAATAGAAAATTCACTGGAACTTGGTCTTCAGACGATTGAAAGCCTTGAGAGTGATATCTTCAAGCTGAACCTTGCTGATCATTTCAGCTGTGGAAAAAAAAAAGTGGATAGCAGCAGAAATTAAGAGCCCTTGCAGGATCCCAGCGTAAGGTGCTAATTTTCCTAATCTTGTTTATAGAAAGGGATCTGTTGGCTGGTCTTAAGGAGGAGGAAGGTTGGTCTCTCTGGAGACTGTGACAGAAAGTCTTCTACCCATCTCCGTTTTGCTTTCTCAGTGTCTTGTACTGGCACTAAAAAGGTCATATGAGACTGTTGGAGAGCAGCATCAGTGCTCTGGGAAGCAGAAGCCGTTGTATTTACTCTTGACAGACAGTGCATTTTGCCTTGGATTTTCACTGTGGCAGCAGTAACTTTTGTAAAGTGCAGAGAGAACTGCGAGGCCCCTTTGCTTCAGTGACAGGACAGGTTTAAATCTTAAAACATGTATTTTGATACATGCTGTGCTTTTACCAATGTGTCACAGTCATTAACTGGAGCAAGCATAGGTATAAATTACACAGCCTCTAATTATTTTTTTAAAATTACATACGGTTTAGCTCTAATGTCAATGCTCAACACTAGTAATGACAGCTTTATGCAGCTTTGCATTCAAACATTTTGAACTTTGCTATTGGTGATTGTTACACATAAATTAATTACACAGAAATATGTTTTATGGGTATGAGTTTCTATACATGAAGAAGAATGCTCTATATAGAATCTCCTAAACTCATTTAAATATTTTAGGAAATTTGAGAAATTTTAAGTAAAAATAAATAAAGATTTTTAAATAGTGACAAGTGCATTTCAAAGTGTTCTGTCTTCCTGTTTTTCTAGTCTTTCAACATGAGAGGTGTATATGTAATACCTCTATATAGTACTGCATGCCTTAAGGATTGTCCCATCAACATAAACTTGCTTCCACTTTAAGAACTTATTTTAAATGTTGAAGAAGATGCTGCTTTTCTCTACGGGCTTTGCTAATAACTGTACTAGAGCAATGGTGGAGGGTATACCCGCTGGGCACCTTATCCCTGGTAATGTGTCATCTCTTCAAGAGGAGATTAGTAGTCTTGACTGGGGTTCCGGGGTGCTCTGAAGATCTTCCTCTGTCCAAGACTAGCCCACAGAGCTCGCATTCCTCGAGCTGTGTTTTTCTGGAATGTTTCTTTACTCTGTATCCAGTGCTGGTATTGTAAAGAAAAGATGAAGATCAAAACGAAAATTGCCTGTGCCCAAAGCCTGTAGCCCTGGGACAGCTGGTTTAAGTGACATTGAATCAGGAAGATTATTACTAGTCAACTGTCTTTTTCTTTAGCAGTGCAAATGCAGAAGACATTGCCCTCTTTGGGCACGAGGAATTTTTGACTCTCCAGAAAAAGACAAAAATTTGCACCTTCTTTCTTTAAGACATACTAGGGCAGAGGTGAACTGTCAGATTAATGGTGTCTCTGCAGAGATAACATAGTGCAGTAAAATGAAAAGCCTTTATAGAGACTGACAGGGTGTCTCTGAAAAGGCTTTTTTTAAAAAAAAAATAGAAAGAACATCAAAAACATCTTAGAAAACTCCTGAGGCGTTTGACTTGAAGAACGGCTGCAATGAGAGATGCAATAGTCAGCCATAACTAGCGCGGCTAGAAAGCAAAATAGACTTTGTAAAAAGCTTTCTTTACACTTCCATGAAAAGTCTGGAAGTCATTTCCCTTCAGGGAAGTACCTTGCCGTAGGGCATGGGGGACTCCAGCCTCTCCGGGGAAGTGAATTCCCTGCACGGTGGAGGCAAACCATGCAACATGTGGTGTTCCTGACACTGCCTTCCCTGGAGATGGAGCCCCACACATGGAAATATTCCCTCACTGCAAACTTGGCCACCTGATAGCTCCATGCTCACTGAGGGCCCTGCTTGAGGGATGCTCTGCAGCTGGAGACCAAGGCTTCCCCTGCTTGGTACCTTCTGCTGCTCTGATAAAGAGTCACTCCTGCAAGGAGGTTCCTGTGGACACTGTGTTCTTACCTGAGACATTATGAACATGCTGAAATGATTCATTTTCCGAAAGGCTGCTGCTTACTTCGGCTATGTGGGAACAGTCTTAACCATGGTTTTACTATTTGAATATTGCCTTGACTTCTCCTGCTTGAGCAAGAATAATCCTCCATCAGAGATCCTCAAAACTCTGTCTTTGAGCCAAACAGCAAGTCTGGTGTGATCTCATGTTCTCCCCTCTAGACTCTAGACTACACCAGTTTGGACCCAGACCTAGATAGCTCTCATTAGCTGGAAGTAGGATGACATTTTATCTTAGCAGCTTTACTATTTGAAGTTTCCTCTCTGTCTGTGTATGTATGTGTGTCTGGCGCAGGCCAATATGTCTTGGTATCCTCAGCAGAGGTGCAAAGGAAGCAGAGGCAGTGAGCTTCCAGATGTGGCTCTTTGCAACCAAGCCTCTGTGCTTTAAAGGGTCCTCTGTCTGTTGTAGGTCGGTAACTGCCATCAGCAACTACAACCCAGGACTTTCCCTCCATGTCTGCTGAGCTGTCCTGGAGAAGCAGATCTACAGGGAGGATGAGGAGAGTGGTCGAAATGAAGACAACAGGGGTCCTGTGATGCTGATTTTGAACAGTGTGAGACTGACAGGCACTCCCACCTGCATCCCTGGTCTGAACTGAGAAGCATCTTTTGAGTCTCCTGCTTCAGTTACAGGCAGATTTCAGCAGCATAGAAAATGTCCCTTTTTCACTCAATTCCTTTCCTCTCACTCTTTTATTTATTTCTCTCCTTGATACATGGCATGATCAATATTTAATTTCTCTCCTTAGTATTCCTTCCCATCCCACTCTGGCTTTGTTACTGTTATTTCTGTCTTTTACTCCTACTCAGAAATCAGGGGATAATTTGAAAAAAAAAAAAGATGTTTTTGAAAATCTCCATTCTATTTACCCTCTTCTTTCCCTCAATGCTTTGAAAACTTCCCCTCTCCTGGATCAAGAGGGGCTGGGGCTGCTGCCTCACTGCGAAGCCCAGGCAATGAACCATGATGGCCAGAATCAGGGCAAAATTAACACCGACCTCAGTTTATTGCAATGTTTCTGACAATTGCAGTCATGACTTGACAAAAAGAATGAGGCTTCCCAGGCGAAGGGAAGGGTGGGCAGAAACACTTGTCTGACACGGCTCAGGCTGCTGTCTGCCTGTTGGGCTAATCGCTTGGAGTGCAGCTGGGTGATCATTATTTACAAGAACAGCACAATTCTGTGACAAAAGGGCAGCCTGTCCACGCTTGGTGCTTCCAGGTGGCCTGCTGGGTGTCGGGCTCAGGTTTCTGCCCTGGGGAAGGTATCCTGCTGCCTGGTGCTGACTCACTTCTTTTTCCCCTCTAGTAACACAGGGAGAGGTGATTTCTTTTTTTTTTTTCCACCCACTGCTTTGGATTTCTTTGACCCTTGCTAATTGTTTTCATTAGTTGTGCTCTGTAATTATGTCTTTATAAACAAATGTGCTCATAACTGTGTTCACAGTCTCACTCCATCATGCACAGGTTATTTGCATACTGGGATTTCAGGGATTTTTCCCCATCAAAGTGTGTTTTTTTTTTCCCAGGGCTTATCTCTGGATGAACTGAGCTGTGGGGAGATGAATAGTTTATTCTGTGCAAGCTTAAAGGAGTTTGGTTAATCTTCTCATAGGCTTTTAATGGCCTTTTTTGCATCAACATACTGATTTAATTCTGCAGCTAAGCCCCATGTAATTCTTTTTCAGTTTTGAAATACGTAAAGTTTCTTTATTTAATAAATAAAAAATATGAGCAATAGGGAATAATGGAAATGCATCCAACTTTTTACATTGTGTTTTGATCCCCAAGAGATGTAATCAGAAAATGCATTGATCTGCACCAGCTAAACCGTTTGCTCCATTGGATGCCTCCTTGCAAGAGCCTAAACTAACAGCCCAGCAGCTCAAATCAAGAAATACAGAAAATGGGAGAGAGAAGGGAAAAAAACAAGCTGATAAGAGGAGAGAAAGGGTCTGAGAAAATGAATTCTGGAACACTGAACAGGAGCAGTGGAAGAGAGGATTGCAATGCCCACCAAGCATCAAGAACTGGCACGCACAGGAGCGGTGGGGAGAAGCGTGTTATGGACCTGCAGACTTCACCAGCTGCCTCCACAGTGTTTTTCTCAGGTTTCCTGATCTGCTAGAGGGTCTCGCCTCTTTTTAGTGAACTGCACACATGGAAAGGCTTTGGGATACTACTCTGCCCTCACTTGCTTGCTGAAATCCAGACACAAGGAAAATGATGGGAAACGTGACTGCCCAGCAAACCAATGCTTGATCCACCAGGAACATCTTGAATAGAGACAACTCAAGCACAAACTCCCATGTCACCTTTCTCAGCTGTGAACCTGGTCCTGTCAGTTCTCCATAGCTTTGGTATCACCTTCGCACTTTAGTTCTCTCCTCTCCTGCAAATCTCTCTCTTCACTCATTTCATACTTGTCGGCCCATGACCTTCTGCAACTGAAGTACTCTCTTGTTAGTCTTCTTTTTATGTCTGCTCTTCAGCTTACATATCCACTTGAGAGAGATGTAAAAAAAAAAAAAAACTTAGATGTGATGAAAGTTCGAAGCTCTGAGGTCTGAAGGGAAATAAGCAAAATGAAGGAAAAGGGTAATAAAATAAAACATAACAATGAATTGAATTTGCAGAATTTCTGTCTGCATACGCTGTCACCTTTCTTCAAGATCAGACATGGGAGGCCCACGGGACCACCTTTAAAACTGGCTGTTTTGGATGGAGCCTGTGGTACTCACTGCTACAAGAAATTGAGAATTTAATCAAATTGAATGGCTGCAAGTCAGAATATTTTCATGGGAAGATAGGACAGCTGGAGAACGAGCACACATCTATTTCCATTGAGGGAGGGAGGAGAGGTATCAAAATCCTTTATTTCAAGATTTTCATTTTCCCCTTTCTTTCCTTGACCTCAGTGGAAGTGGACATTTTTTTGAAAATTCAGATGTGTTCTGGTGGCTGTGCTTTAGTCTTCTGATGATAAGTGTTTAGTGATGACTCTGAGTTTAAAGAGTATCATAAAGAGCTGTTACACTGGGTATTTTTGGAGTTGGTTCATTACATCCAAGGAAAGGACAGAGATTACTCTTCTCAAACTTCAGATGGCTCAAAAGCAACTTCTGTCACAGGTTGTCTTCAGGATACAGGATATCTTCATTGAGATATTGAAGCTGAAAGTTAACATTTGCCCCAACCTACGGGAATTTTGAATTCAAGGTTCAGTCCACCATCACAGGATCACTAAAGTAATTGCTCAGCTGTCAGGTAGGAGCTAAAGTTGTCATCTCTTTAAACGGTTTTCTGTGACATTCGTTCCTCTTGCTTATTTCAGGAAAGTCTTGGTGAATCTGACATTTGGGCTTTGACAAATGTCCACTTATTTCGCCTGTTTCACCCTCATCATTGACAGCTCATTTTCAGCCACAAAATAGCCCTAAGTTGCCAGAATGTCAAAGTCTTCTCTTACTAGAGAAACACAGAATTGAAAGATATTGAGGAAAGTCTCAATTTTGGCATCTTCATTGAAAGTTGACACATTCATTCCAGATGATTAAGTCATGGGAAATCTCAGGAAGGGAAGCAGTTCAGCACATCCATCCTTTGTTTTTTGTTTTGTTTTTTGTTTTTTTTTTTCCAGCTGATATGCTGTTTTAAGACTGGTTGAAGGGGCAGGGGGAAATGCTCTATAAATTTCTGACAGCAATTCAGAAAAAAAAAGCCCAGATATCTTGTGTTTCAACAGTCCCTGCACCTCAGTAGGAATAAACTTCACTTCTTTGTTGTCTCTTTCATTATCTGAAGAGGAATACATGTATGAGCTTTAATACACTCAAGCATTTATACAACATTATCTGAAACAGTAAACCTTAGTGATTACTGTGTGAATGAATATGACCAATTTCCTCAGATTTCCCCCTTAATTCCCACTGAGCTTAATTCCCACTGAGCCCTCCAAACACTTTACTCCAGTGCTTTTCCGCATTTACACTAGCTGTGCAAATCCTGCACTCCTGCCTGCGTTATCTTTCCGCAGGAAGCCAAGCAGTGAGTATATCATCTTCAACCATCTCTTAAATTCCAAAATAGGCATTGGGTCAGCTTTTGGGACTACATTTTAGCTCACTTTTGCTGCCAATGTAATGACTCCTTGCATTGCAGGGAGAAAGACATCTCCAACAGCGTGTGAGGTTTTCCAGCTTTAAAGATCTGGTTGACTTGCCCTGAAAGACATGTTTTAGCAATCATAACAAAAAATGAATGGATGATTTCCTCTGTTTTTATCCAGGATTTCAATTTACATGCCAAACTTCAGAAGATTTTTCTTCCCAATAGGAATTTTTTGATTCAGAAATTTCCAGAAAGATTGGCTGGTATCATCCATTCGTTAGATATATCTTTGTAAAAAAACTTCTTTACTGTGACAACTGTAACAGAACTTCTTTAACTGACCAGAACTTCAGAATTTCTAACAGAACCTCTTTCCTGTGAGGATGACAGAGCCCTGGAACAGGCTGCCCAGAGAGGCTGTGGAGTCTCCTTCTCTGGAGATCTTCCAAACCCGCCTGGATGCCACCCTGTGCCACGTGCTCTGGGCGTCCCTGCTGGAGCAGGGGGTTGGACTAGATGATCTCTAGAGGTCCCTTCCAACCTCAATCACTCTGTGATTCTGTGAAAACACACAATGGGATCACCAATCAACTGGTCTCATGAACCTTTTGGGATGCCACGCATGTTGTGCCTTTGTGCTTTCTTTTGAAGCTGTGTGACACAGACACTTGTCCATCCTTTTGAGATTTCCTGCTAACTGGAACTTTCAAGTCATTTCTTCTGACTTTTTATTTTTGTCATCAGCTGAATGTGACAGCTCTGACAAGCTCTCTGAGCTTGGACTTCCTGCTTCTGATCTTAGAGATCAGAAGCATTAAAATCCCATAATTAGTTTTTTTTTTTTTAAGGGTGGGTGTGAATTTATTCCCTGGGCTGTCTCAACACTGTGAGTGTATCTAAATTACAATCCATGGGCATGGATTTCCGTGCATGCTCCACAGGAAAATATTGCAGGGAGTACAGCAGGCTGTAAAGCACATGGAAATTATTCCTTTCTTCATCATTTTTTTGTGCACATGACAAGATGCAATTTTTTTGCTGTTGTGTGAGTGTATCCTGAACCAGGCAAGTGCTAGTCCTAAGCAGGAAAACCTTAGATTTTGAGTCCATTTTTTGCCTGCCCAACAGGTTCTTTAGGAAACACCTCAGGGAAAAGTCAGCGGGACAAGGAACAGTGCAGCTTTTTTGTGTTAATTATGTTATATCCAAGGCAGCAGAGATACTGCTCTTTCAGCAAAGCTGCAAAACAGATCTGTGGTTCTGCCAAAAGACCATAGCAGTTTATGTCTCCAGAAGTGCACACTGTGCATTAATAGCAATTTTTCCTCTTTACTTTTTAGATTTTCCTTTGCAATTTAGTAGTCCAAATTCATAGAAAAGTTAGGTGTTTGGCACTGCAGGCTAGCTAAAGGAACAAGCTAAATTCTTACACTGTTTTCATGGGAATTTATGCTCCTAAATCTTTTAGGGGTGAAGAAAATCTGACCTGGCTTTCATGGGAAGCTCCACAGAGAAAGGACTGCATTATGGCCATGCGTACCTGGGACAGGACAGTCTTTGCAAAATCCACCCAGCACAAAGATATGGGGCTCTCTGTGGCTGTGTCATTGTGGGAACAGTGTTAAATCCTTGCAGTGTTGTTGTCTATATTATACTTTTACTACTATTCAATACAGCATCTTATTCCAGGAGCTTGTAGCCTCTCCCTTGAGAGAAGACCAGCAAGCAGCATTTCAGCACAAGCACTTACTTTACCCTCATGGCAGTGAAATCACTGAGTGTTTTACTCTTGGGATCAACGGGAGGAGAATTAGGCCAATACTGAGCTCTTTTGAAAATCCCAATCTTTAATGAAGAGAAAAATGGGATGTTGATGACTCTGTTCTAAAAGCTCTTCAGAGAAGACAGAATTTAAAATGCACTGAAGAGAACAGAGTGCTGCAGTTGCTTGTCTGACCTGCCATTTCTTCCCCGAATGATAATATATGTTTTTCCTCTGAGAATGATACCTCTAATTGCCTGAGAGATACTATGCCTTATCTGTTGAACATTAATGTGACAGAGCAGGCACTGCAGAAAATCTGGTAATCGGCAACTAACTGAATTCAGTTATTGTGAAGTTGTCTTTTTGGTGTAGGGTGATAACAAAAAAAAAGGTTGTTTACCATTTAATATGAAGAGAGTAATTGTCCTATTTTATGTGTACATTTTGTTTAACAAAGGTTAAAGAAACAGTCAAAGCTCTCAGTAAGCAGAAATAATAATGAAAGCGAAGGTATTATCTCTTAAAATGAACATGAATGGTGCATGTATCATGTATTGATTAAGAGAAAAACTGTCTAGGTGAAACTGTCCAGATGAGTTCTGCAGGACTTTAGACTAAACCTAGTCCAACTTCAAAAATGCAACAGCATCCTGTTCTTCTATTGTGAAACAGTGAACAGAAGAACCATGCAACAGGCTGGACAACCTGGTAAGGAGAGCTTTAAGTTGGGAATGCTGGGAGAGAAAGACCAGTGGTCACGTACAGAATCAGTGGATGGTGCTGGCAATCCAAGGGTCTGGATTTAAACAGAAGGGACTTATTGACCAATAAAATGGGGCTAAAATACAATCATTTCAAGTGCATTCTTGCAAATATGGGACCATATTATGGGGAGAAAGTCTTGTGCCCTTTCTGGGAAGTTAGCACAATGTGATGCCTCTCTGAAGTACCTGTACATTAGTGTACAAAGCATGGGAAGCAAACAGGTGGAATTAGAGGGCTTTCTACAATTACAGGGCTATGATCTCACTGGGATTATAGAAGTTTTCATGACTGATGTGGTGCAGTAGACAGATACAGCCTGGCATGGTAAGGGTGGGGGAGT